>JAEVGP010000011.1:0-594828 GCA_017309295.1 Nakaseomyces nivariensis
CCCAGACCCCACAGCACCCAGACCCCACAGCACCCAGACCCCACAGCACCCAGACCCCACAGCACCCAGACCCCACAGCACCCAGACCCCACAGCACCCAGACCCCACAGCACCCAGACCCCACAGCACCCAGACCCCACAGCACCCAGACCCCACAGCACCCAGACCCCACAGCACCCAGACCCCACAGCACCCAGACCCCACAGCACCCAGACCCCACAGCACCCAGACCCCACAGCACCCAGACCCCACAGCACCCAGACCCCACAGCACCCAGACCCCACAGCACCCAGACCCCACAGCACCCAGACCCCACAGCACCCAGACCCCACAGCACCCAGACCCCACAGCACCCAGACCCCACAGCACCCAGACCCCACAGCACCCAGACCCCACAGCACCCAGACCCCACAGCACCCAGACCTCACCATATTTTGATTATTGCAAGAAATACATTCAATTTCATTTGTAATTTAAATTTCCTCAAATATGTTGTTGTTGGATTTGATTTTTTAAATTATTATTTCCATAGTTCATATATTTTTTACATTTCTTGTTAGGATTATTAATTATTCTATATTTAATGGTATAAAAATTAATTGATATATACTTGTTGAAGGCGTTGTAAAAAAGTATATTTATTTCTACAAGACTTTCATGTTTTACTAATTTTGTATTCATTTAATGAATATATTTGATTTGATAATTTGTTGACCTCCCATTGTGATTGTTTTCTTCCTATTGCTTTTTTATATTTGATTTGTTACAGTTTTATAAGGAATTTAATGCTAAATCTTTCTATAAGAATTATCAATAAGATGTACAGCTTTATACAAAGTACCAATAATATATATAGGTTGAAGATTAATTGGAAAAAAATTAATTTTCCCTATCATTGAGTTTATTAATGCTAAGAGCTTGCGTTACGAGACTAATAAAACAGTAGTTACATACCAAGTCCCTTTTTGCGACATAAAATAATCAGAATGTCTTATACTACTTGGTGAATACGTCTTCGTAACTAATATCCTCTTATGAACATTGTTTAGAGAAGGTGTATACAAGAGTAACATAATATTCTTCAATTTTGTTCAAGATCTCTAATCTGGGTAACATTCTTCTATTACTTCATTTGTGTGGAGTAGGGTAAAATTGGCTATTCCGGAACTACATTTTACTGTGGGAACATAATAGTCACTTTAAGCCATTGCTGGGTAAATCATTTGATTAAACGAAATATTCTTTTCTACAGCAAGAAAATTTCATAGTAAAAAAGCTAGAGACAAAAATGGCGCTGGGTAACTTATAGGTTTTTCTGCCATAATTGTACTTATAATTTAGAACGCTAGGAATTTTGAATTATTTCACAAAGTCGGGTAAATAGCTGTGTTTTTTGAAATTTTAATTAAAGGGAGGGTAAATATTATATTTGAAAGATTTAATTAAGCTGGGTAAATAAGTGTCTTTTTTGATATTTTTAACGTTTTGTAAGAATTGATCGAAAACTTTTTGATTAAAATGAATTATTGTCTTTCAGGTAATTTTAACATAAAATGCCACACATTATTTTTATTCGACGTGACTTGTTATATTATGAGACTTCTGTTACGACTGAACAGAGGAACAAGATCTAATATATAGATAAGTTTTTTTTTTTAAGATATTAATCCTTCTTGTGGCATGAAAAAATAGCATGTTATAACTATCATATTATTCTAAAGGTACAGATTGATATTTTCTATCATTTTCGATAATAGTACAGACAACTTAAAATGGGATGAAAAATAGAATAAAAGTTAAGCTATCTTTAATTTTATATTATAATACTATTCTAACGTCAAGAATAATCTCTTCATATAAAGGAAGCTTAGAAAAGAAATGAATGACAATTATAAAATGTATTTAAATGCCGATTCATGCCCGAGAGTTTTGTGATATTAATTTATTACATTCGGCTGCATCATTAATTGGCTATACCATAATAAATGACATTCTGTCAATCAAGTTTATCTTGTATTCGTAAGCAAATGAAATTTAGATTTGGCGATTTCCATTTGCTTGGTCTAATATAGTAAATAATTGATTTATTTGTACTTATAATTACCTAATGTTCAATATTAAACATATATCAATGATGTGGTGATTACGTGTCCAACTCTAACTCTGTTAATAACAATTTTTAATTCATTTTGGATTATTCGTTATATTCGATGTTATAAGCGACGTCTTGTTCATGTGATCATGTAGTCACTCATGTGATCATCTCATAGTACGATCTAAATTCCCAGTAATTTATCTTAGAACAAGTTAGATACTTTATCATAAGAAAGCAAAGCAAGTAGGTACAATCTTAAGTAAGAAATTGAATGTAGAGAAAAAGAACTTCCAATTATGTTCATATTAGTTAACAATTAGAACTACTAGTCAAGATATAGCATTGCTCTCCTACATAGTGACACAACAGGCTAATCAGATAAAAAAGTCTAATCAGCAACTGAACTGTGCTTGAGTATAGTTTCGGCTACATGAGCGTTGGATTAATAATTTTCATTGTTATCCTGCGTTTTTTATATTTAATTTTTAGGCAAGAATCAACTTTATGTTCCAGAATTTATAATAATATATGGACAATAATCGAAAAATCAAATAGAGATCAAGATCGACAACTAGAATTACATTGATTGTACTAATAACTTTAATGGTATGAATTTATACCAATGCAACAATAATAACGCTTTTTCAGGGACCGAATACTGAAAATTGCGTAATTATTTTCAAATTTCTGGGGGATCTAACTAATTCTGTTATTTTCTGTGATTAACAACAGCCACTGTTCCTCTTGAGATATTTGATCGCATTAATTGCATTAAGATGTTCCAAGTGGAGCTCAAGTGAAAATACTTTTAATGATGTGGATCCTTTGGGGAAATATGTCAGATGATTACAATAGTTTCCTTATTAGGGAAAGAGATTTGTAACCAGTGAGTAAAATATGCAATAATTCGAAGAAATGAGGTTGTTCCTCATAAATGAATACGTTCTGTCGGACAATCTCATCTATGAGGTTATCAGTGATTGTAAACTTTTCTTCGAAATAATATTAAAGTCGTATAATTGTATCAGTCGTCACAAAGACCATTGTATTATTTTCCTGAGACAATAGTTGATTCAAGGATTTTCTCATGCACAAGAATCAACTATTAAGTGTGGCCACTCTCAAAAATAAATTCTTTCAATGCAAAATATCACTTCTATATTGGATATTTTCCAACGGGAAGATAGGTACCTTATAATCCATTTTTAGAAAAATGGAAGAAATTTCTGAGAGTTAAATCATATATTTGGGTAAGGAAAAAAAAGTTTACCAATGAAACAATCACATAGAAACTTTTTCAACGAAAGTAAAAGATATGATTAGTATTAGATTTCTATAAAATCAATGCCACTAAACGTTAGTAAACCCAAACATCGTTAAAGAGCTATGGTTACTTCAATTGAAGTCCCTTATCAGTTCATAAAATTTAGTACTTAACGCAAACTTTGGGTTTTTGCTTCAGCAACAGACAGTGCAATACGCATCATTGTTTCTTTTGTAGAGTTCAAAGAAATATTAGTTGCACAGATATAACCTAATATGATAGATTTACTATTTGAAAGCTGTTAATTGACCTTTAATTTCATGAATGGAATCCATTTTAAGGCTTACCACAATTATTCGTTATTCCTTTCGGATCGAGATATGAATTCTCCACACTGATCAAAAAGTCCCTAATATAGGAGAACATTCTTAAAAAATATTCAGAGATATTATCTCTCCCAGTTGTGTTTTCAATCCTGATCCTATGTTATTTTAATATATGGAAAGAACAAAGAGGAAGCACCAAAAGACCATTTTCTCAAATATACTTATAATTTTGGTACTACTCTCCTTGACAAGATTTCAAAAGGAGATAGTACATGAAGTAAGTTAAAAACAACAACACTAGCTGGATCTAATGATTTTGCAAACCATCACTTAACAATTATCATATAATCTTACTCGAATTATTTCATTCTTGCTCTCTATTCCTCTCTGTCTCTCTCTTCAGTACAAAACAATTCAAAAAATAAAAGGCTGTATATTTAATCATTATTGTGAATCAAGATTTTAATTTTCGTTTAGATCGAAGAGGGCTTACAAAATTACGAAAAAATTCAAAAAAAAAAAAAAAAAGTGAAAATTTCCACATCAGCCAGGAAAAAAAAAAAAAAAAACCGGGTAATGTTCTTCGAGAAACTCAAATGCAGTTCATAGGAAAGGTAGGCTTATTTCAATTATAGACTTAACAATGTGAGTTTTACGCAATTGATAGAAATAAAATAGAAACCTTCAATCCAATCAGAATTAAAAAGAGATTAAACAAAGTGGAATCTATGATTTAGAATAAATACAGTTTCTTTTCAAGGAATAGAAGTGTACTGGAAAGAACCAATGAAAATGATAAAATAATATTAATCACCGGGTTTAGATCAATCTTCACACTCATAAAAAAAAAATTTAAAAATAGTACGTGATTTTACAAAGAAGCTTTGCTAAAAATTCTGTCCAACTACAAAAAACAGTTGTAGCTCTTCAAGTTTCTAACGCAAAGTTTACTGATGGTTCTATAGTTTCTACTGCACAATGATACCATTGGTTTTTATTTCCAGTCTCAAAGGGTTCTTGGTTAACCTCAAGTTTTCAATATTATTAGCTCGACAGAGCTATGCACTTATGAGATTGGAAAAATTATTTGCAACTACAAATTACTGCAGACATTAAATTTGCTACCCAGAATGAACTAAAATTACGTAAATTTTGCATAATATTAACAAATGATACTGATTGTAAAGGTTACTGATAACGAATGAAAGTTATGTTAGGGGAAACAGGGTAATAACTGAATATCGGAAATGTAAGTTATATTTGCCACCTCGAGGTTGACTCTACTTATACACTTGGTTGTAAAAAGCTGAAGAGTGTTCGACTGTGCATCAATTGAAGTTTAGAATGAGTCGGTTTTAAATACGACGTGAGTCAGTACGGTTTATCTACTACAAATAATGCTATGTTATCAAGTCTCATTATTAATCCGCGCTTTGATTTATCATTTGAATTTATTACGTCTTTAGACTAAGAGGATCGCTTAGTTGGCTACTACTAATATGTTGTTGTGATGTTATAAATATTGTTTCTTTTTGCCTCATGACTAGACACGTTATGGGACTATATCAATAATGTTTTGCATGTTGAACTCAAGCACGTATAGGTTTTTTTTTCCCGCAAACTTAAGGCTCAAGGTTTAGAAGCATTTACTTACAAATAAGAACGACCTTCAGTTCTTCTATTATAACTTAGTATGTTCGTTTAATATTTATTGAGACATAAACAGTACTACACCAAGATGTTTTGACTTCAAATTTTTTTTTTCAATGGAATGTGACTACGCTACTTTTGATAAAGCGTTACAAAATTGAGGTGCTGACATACCATATCCCAACGAGGAATTAGGTGATTTTATAATACCTTTGTATGTTTCTTGATGATAATCCAGCATAGAAGTCTATGTTTTCTTTCTAAAATATTCTCTGCTTTGTTTTTGTCATTAGGCAAATTATTATCGATCTCGAAATCTTATAAAATTATTTCTCAATACTTTTATTTTGTGGGTCAGACATCCGCCACGTAGTAGCCGACGTAGAACTCTTTATTGAGTTCAAAAATTGGGCGATACACGACTTCATTGATCACAGTATTATCATTCTTATTATCTTTTTCTTTTGATGTTTTGAGTAAAGTAGGTAGGAGAGGGGGGAGGCCATTATTGATGTTTAATTATGATAAGCAGTGAGAACTATATCACTAGAATGTATTTCACAAAAGCTCGTATCTTTTAACTAAAAGCCAATATGAGCCCTAGTGGAATTCCATATGGTGTAAAAATATATCACTTTTTTGCGCTGAAATCACTCACAATCGTGAAAAAACATCAAACGGTATCTTAGGTTGCCGTTCTTAATTTCATTATCATTCATGATAGGTTATTTATTTTACTTAATTAATGAAGTTATGTGGTCCAGCAATTATTAAAATTCAAATATACCTCAGAATTAAAAATTCAAATTCTTTCATTTAGAAGAACAAATATTAATGCTGAAAAAAATAATTATATTTTAAGGTTTAGTTTAAGTGAGACTAATAAGCTTCTTTTAAAATTTGAAGTAAATTTAGAATGGAGCTCTTATACAAAGTTAATTTAATATCACTAGTATTATAACAAAAAAATATAGGACAAGGTTCAAAAAATGTGCATGAAAAAAAAAAGTATTTTTTTTTGTAATAAGGTACTGATATCTGTTGTCCAACTAAAACTAATTGCTATTGGTTGGTTTCCAAAGTGTGAACAAAACAAAAATAGCCCATGGAGTTAAAACAGTCTCTAGCACTGAAATTAAGGCATTTAATGGTTTCTACTGATTATGTCGAAGAAGCAATCTATTGTGCTTATTTACTGAACAAGAAGTAACACAACTTTCTACAGCAAAAAAGTAAAAAAATAGTGATAGAGTTAAACTCTGTTTACAAAAATTGAGAATAGTTACGAAAAACGCCGCAAGAACCATAAGTTACTGGTTGTTGTTTTTGTTGTTTTTTGTTTTCAAGGTAACAAATATTTATTAATTTTTGATCCGTTTTTACAGCGGATTAACTGTTTCTCAACAATTTTTCTGTTTCTGCCGCAGCTTCTTCTTGTTACTGTCTGCGATATTTCTCTTTGAGCCTCACTTTCATCTTTCTGTGGAGGCGAGCTCTTATTTTTTTTTGTTTTTTTTTTTGATTTTTTTTTTTTTACAAATTCTGTGTGCGGTTATTCATCTTTTATTGTTTTCTTTTTTTTTTCTTTTTTACTTTTTTCTCTGCCTACACGTGTGTCTGTGAGATTATGCTTGCTTATTGTTACCATATTATTTCTTTCTTTTTTTTCTATTTGTTCTCTAGTCTGCAAAGTGTGATGTAAGGGTCTCCAACTTTAATTTGTTTTATAAGCTTAAGTCCTTAACATAAGCCGTTATTTAGTAAGAAAACCTTATGCGGATAATTTACAGCTTTCCAAACAACTAGGTTTTGTCCTTCTGCTTGTTTGTGCTATTTTTTTAGTTTTGATTTACTTGGCCAAACGAAGTTTTTTCAGTTTGTTGAGGTAAATTTTATCCAAGGGTTTAGTTTTGTGAGAGTTAAATGTTTCAAAAGTTCATTTTATCATTAATGACATCATTAAAAAAAAAGAAAGAGTCTACCTATATTTAAATGGTGCTAATAAAACATGTAGCTAAAAGAATAAAATTAGTAAGAAACAAACTAGAAGAGGGGAAAGAATTGCTCACGGTTCTAGTGTATTGATTCCTTTTTTTATTTCTTTTTTTATTTGATACGTTTTGCTACAACCACTTTATTCTATTTTATTTAGCAATGATAAAACGGGTGTTAAATAGCTATAAATTAAGAAAAATACAAGGGAATGAATAACCAAACCCCAATTCTGGCCAAAGAAACAAAACATTACTTATGATTAGTGATAATTTAGTTTAACTAATTTTTTTTTCTGACGAATGCCTTCTAAATACTACAGAGGGTATATTTTTGAGCTTAGAATACTGTGAATGTCTTTTTTCTTTTGATTGATTTGTTTGAAATTTTATTTATCTGCTGAATCGTTTGTCTTTCGTACAGGTGTTTTACTTTTTCTTTTTCAATTTTTTTTTTTTTTTTTTGGTGTTGTTGTTGCTTTTTGTTTTTTGTTTTTTGTTTTTTGTTTTTTGAGTATCTAGAATATTAATAAATCAAGGAAAGGATAATGTAATATGAAACAGACTTGTTTTAAGGATGGTGATTTTCCTGGCTAATTTTCTCTTCTAAATTTAGCAATCTCTTATAATTAATTAATTAAGAGTGGGTAGTTATAGATGAAAGATACTTAATGGTCGTTTAGATTAATTGTGGTTATTATTACCGATTTTAAGTTCTTAAACTCCTAAAAATAGAACCACCACCATGTGAAAAAAAAAAAAAATTAACACTTTACGTAGATTGCGCAGGTAATCCAAAAAATAATGTTCCGTTGTTCTTTTTAAATTTTATTATTATCATTTATTTTTTGTGAAATTAGTAATAACTTTTGTTAAGTTTGTTAGTACGGGAAATATACTATAATGAGTACAGTTATTCAATATTAAGGATTCTAAGGATGTATGTGTTAATTCTAAATAGTCAGGTTGAGAATCAATACTGGAAGGTGCCATAAGCCGATAAAACTGCTAATCTCCTTGTTTTCAAGAGTTACTCACCTCTGTTAATGAATAATAATATCCTAATATTTTTTGGTTACGGTTTTAAAATGTGTTGAGTATTTAGTTTTTCTTTTATTGCTTCTATATTATTATTCCTTCAGTACAAGTAAAAAAGAAAGAAAAAAGAAAAATTTCCCATGTGGTGTGACATCACATTATTTATAATAAATAATATTTTAATTAATTGCATTTTGAAACAAACATACGGAGTTTTGGTAGTAAAAGTGTAACCTTCTTTTGTTTTTTCATCATAAATGTCACTTGATCATTTGTTTCTTCAACCTGTTATCTTCTGAGATAGTAATTAATTAGCTATATTGAAAGTGTTTGTGTTTTCATCTGGGTTAACCTATATAACGTTACTTATCTTATTTTCCTTCGCTATTTCTGTGTTGAAAGTTGGTAAATCATAGTTACATACTTTAGGTATTCGTGTTCTTTTAGTTCTGTTACATGAAAAATTACCAATTTATTATTTTCTGCTTTATTTTCTGAGTACAGCCCTAGTGTAGATTGTAACCAGCACTTCCCCTTGTGTTTTGCCTTTTATCTTTCTCCTGGGGTGTTTCTCATATTTTCGGTTCATACATTGTTGTTCAGTTGATATCCTAATACAATTCTTTAAGATGGCCGAAAAAGAAAAAGGAGGAAAAAAAATGAAAAATGAAAAAGAAAAAGAAAAATACAGGTTTCATTATTATATTTTTTTTTCATTGTGACGTAATTGGTTTTCAGTGAACTGCAATGAAAAATCGTGAAGGAAATTATATTAATTCAAAATGTATACATACTGTCAACGTCACTACCTGTAAAAAATATGAATGGGAATAAATGAAGAAGAGGATTTACCAGCAGTTACTGCAAGTAAACTCTCCAAGAAAATTACCGTGGAAAAGAAAATATTTCTTTGCTGGGAAAGAAAAGAAGGGAGACGGCTGTCAACAGCAGGATTTACCCCAACCAAGAATATTAGTTTGGCTTTCTAAGAGTTTCCAGAGAGCTTGTTTGCATTTATAATTTCAGCTTGTCCTCGAATGGTGTGCATATGGCTATGTATTTTATGTAATTGTGCTTGTACAAGAAATTAGTGACAATTACTAATTTCCGTCTCAGTTCTTTTTGTTCTGCAAGCTTTTCTTTTAACGTTATCCCGGTCTTCTTTGCTTTTTGTTGGGTTTTTTTTGGTTTTTTTTGGTTTTTTTGTTGTTGTTTTTTTGGCTGATTTACAATCACAGGGTCTAGTTTGAGGGGTCTTAACTTTACTAGCCCATAGCATAATTTTATGTGGCGTTTTCTAAGGATAACAGAAATAAACATTGGAGATTTCAATGCACTAAATATTTGCAGGTATGTACTGTTGCATAGTCCGTATTCAGAGAGTCAGAATGATTTACCACTTCTATTTCCTTTGTTTTATTTCCATCCATTGAAATGGCCCTACCCCCTAATTATTTGTTGAAATTTTTTTTTCTGTTTGTTTTTTTTCGTCCGTTAAATTGTTTCCGTATTTTTTTCGTCCGTTGGATTGTTTCTGTGTTTTTCTCGTTTTTTTCTAGACCCGAGATTTTCCTGACTGCATTTTGTAGCAAAGGGGCAGCCAAAGGTTCATTATTCACTCTATCAGTGAATTAGCAGAGCAGGAGCACTATTAGTATGTTCTAGACCCTTGGATTTTCTTGCTCCAAATGGAAATACGGTTGGTAATGACTTCCTAAAACAGAACATTGGTTTTGTACTGGTTTCTTACAGGCAAATAGGGTCCGAATTTGCCGAGTTTAGGCAAAAATAGTGCCTTCGATATTCTCCACGGATATACACTAGACCACTTACTTGTTTTCTATGCTGGGTTGGTATCTCATCATTGTGTTTATGTTCCTCCTTCTAAAGGATTTTCTTTGTTCACTTACTAAGGATT
The DNA here is from genome assembly GCA_017309295.1 of Nakaseomyces nivariensis. Lineage (NCBI taxonomy): Eukaryota > Fungi > Ascomycota > Saccharomycetes > Saccharomycetales > Saccharomycetaceae > Nakaseomyces > Nakaseomyces nivariensis. Next base: position 10,283 of record JAEVGP010000011.1, read on the forward strand.
TGAAAAAAAAAAAGAGCCAATATTTTGACATGTAAAAATTTTGGCATTTTTTCTTCAATAGAATCTACATTTTTTTAAAACGAAAAAAATTGGCACCTTCCTATTTCTTTTTATCACTTTAAGGGGTAATGGGTGGCTGCCATAATCAGGTCCTTAATAAATTGGGGTAGCAGAAATCTCCCATTGTAAAACAACAAGGTGAGTCTGACTTAACTAGGGTAGAGAACCCTCTAGGTTTGTTTCTGTGTGTTAAGAGTAATAACTTTGTTTCTTATTTTGTTCTGCCTTGCTTTTAAAGCTCTTGTTTTCTTTCCTTGTGAAGATTTTCCTCTTCTTTTCGAATTTATGTCTTACTGGGATAATTCGGTAAAAAGCGCAAAATAAGAATGGAAATATTTCAATTTGCTGTTATTAAATTTATGAAAGTATTTCCTTAAAGGTTCTATGACGTCACATTTTTTATTAATTACTTCAAATTGTTGCACTGCTTCCCTCATCATTAAATGATGGTGGAAATCTAGGTTTGCAGGTGATGGACTGTAAATCATTTTACCTATCAATCTTTGTATTTATGAATTTCATGGAGACTTGCTTGAAATGTAATTTACAATTAAGTGCTTTGAAGGAAAAAAGATAATTTGAAACTGCCAAAGCTGAAATAGCTTTCTGAGTTTCGTGTCATGATTACGTTCATGAATTGCTTTTTTGGGGGGTAGGTATGGGCCTAACTACTAGAATAAAGAAACAGAAAGTAACAGTTTGACTACTACTGCCTCTTCAATTTTTTTTCTCCTCTGATTATTTAGATAATATAGTTTTGTTCATAAGTATTTCAAAAAAAGGATATTACCGCAGACGCATAGTTTCCATGTATTGAATGGCTCTCCAAAACCTCATTTCTACCTAACCTTCTGGAGTTTATTCCTACTTTTCAAGTGAAATATTGTTACCCTGCTTGTTTTTTTGAAATTTTATTTCTGAACCTTTGCTTTCAAAGAATAACTTTAACAATGAAATTGCCTACTAAGACAGTTTTTTTTAACTAAAAATATACAAACAAAAGTTATTATGGTTAACTTCTTGGAAATGATATATATGACAATCTTCTTGTAAGAAATTTACGTATTATAAAAACCTTTCATTTATGAACTACCTAGGGATACTCTCTTATTAGTTAGATATACGTTGAACAGAGAGTCCTTTCAACTTGCGAGATTATCCTTCTAAATCGCAAAAATTGCAGTTATTATATGTGACAGCAACATTTGAAACAAAATTATGGAATATAGTGTATTTTCAGATTGAAACCGTAGAAGATTGATATTATATACATGTTCAAAACTTATGGTTCCCTTTTTTTCCCATCGATTTTTCTTCAATTATGAATTAGTATTTATAGATATTATCCATGTATTTAACCATTAAATTGTTTGTGTAAATGCATGCGACAATAAATATTTTTTGTGGAGAATCGCTATTTCTATTAGCCATGCTTTATTTGAAATTTGGCTGTACAAAACATATATATTAAGTTGTTATGTACGATAATTTTTCTTCATGTATTATAAAAACCTTACTGGCAGCCTTTTCAATGTTGTTCAAAAAAATAATCTAGTAGCTGAAAAAGAACTAAATAAAGGGTACATTAAAAAGGTCAGCAAAAAAACTGAGTCAACTATAACTGTAAGGAACAGAATTAGTGACTATTAGTCTCGTACTTTCAAGTAATAAGTAATAGTTCCTATTCAAGACGACTAGCTGAACAACTTTAAATATACCAATCAATATTTTTATTAATTTGTTTACAATTAGATATTTTTCTTATGTTTGACTTTATTTTACAATACTTTTACAGTATTCTATAAAAATTAGGAATTAGATTGAGGATCTGATTTATGTAGCAACCGCTTTATAAAATAATAATTAGGTGATTCTCTAACTTCTGTTAAGACTAAGAAGGAGTAAATGTCATTAAATTAAATAAAGACAATTAACGTGCTAAATGTTCCTTCTTTCTCTACAGCTTTCGATTATATCTTGCTTTTTTTCTCTCTATCAGTTCTATGTCAGTTTCAGTGTCTTGTTCATCCACCTGACGATATCTGATTGTTTCACTTCTAGACAATTATCAAACAGGTATTCGGCTCCTACCAGCATTAAAATTTCATACTGCATATCAATGTATCTTACATTACTGGATATAACTCAGAGTGAATTTGCCAATTTTAAGAAGATAGTTTCTTCATAGAAATCTATAAAAAAATTTAGGAACTTCCATTAACATTGTTTATAAATAAACAACTAATTCTTGCAAAATATATGCTCAATTGTATTATTCAAACTTACCTATTATCCTTAATTTTTGTCAAAATACTAAAACAATTGAAAACTCATGATTCCTCCATATTATTTTTTATTTTTATATGAATTTGCATCTTGTTAAAATCTAACATCATATCATGATTTGCTTTAGTAGCTTTGAATAGCAAACAGAGGTTGTACAAAACATGGTATTAATTCCTTGTTTAGAAACTAGGTTATTATATAGTCTTGAAGATTCATTTTTCTTCCGTCAATTGCGTAGTTGCTATATTCACTTTCTTCTTATACAATTTCTTTTCAATTTTTTTCTATGTTGGGGAAATTCATGGGTAAAAATTTATTAGACAATGATAGAATAAGTTCTGTAGTTATCGATCAAATAGGTGGAGAAAATTTTAGGCTCATGAAATGAAAAAAAAAAAAAAAAAAAAAAAAAAAACTTTTTGATCTCTAATTGTGAAAAAATTATGATAAATTCTATGAAAATTTTTTTTACTGTTAAACTTATAAGACACTCGACAATCACTTGAGGATTTTGAAATGACTTAGCTGCTTACGTGTTGTTATCCTAGCACAAGTGGGGTGACAGTGAGGCTCCTTAAGAGGATATTTGACTCTAGGTTGTTTTTTTAAAATGGATCCTACTTTCTAATTATTTCAAATTCATTTTTTCTTTTTCAGGTTTTAATTTTTTTGTTTTAAAATTAATCCTTTCCGAAATTCATAGTTCCTTTATGAACAATCCCTAGAAATACCAACAACTCTATGGGTACGATTTTGTATTGCAGGTACCTTTGTATCAACTTTGAAGCAACTAAGAGAATTAATTGTTGCTTTTTGAAATGCAAGAACAGGTGGTCTGGGCTCAGAGAAATGGCTTAATTTGAAAGGTAAATTTTTATGTGTAACAATGTTTTCCTAATATCTCGAATAAATTGTCTACTCAAAGGTTTATTAATTGAAGATTTGATGATGGGAATCTTGTTGGTTAGTTATACACGTCACTAAAGTCATTTCACCCGTTGCTAGCAGACCTAGAAGACGTTCTGGCTAATTTGGGGTACAGATAAACAAATATTTGAAATTTTTCATTTCAAATAATCCCCCCAAAGATAGCATCTGAATAATTTTGTTTCATGTTGATCAGTACTGATTGTACTACTTGGTTTATTTAGTCATTTACGATTTCATACTTTATCATTTTTTGTCCCTATAACTTTTTTTGCACCTTTACTTACCTATTACGTAAGTCGTTTTCCTTATTTTTGGTGTACTTTTGTCTATTGTACTATTTTGTTTGTCTTGTCTATTTTATTTTTCCTGTTATTTTCAGCTACGTAAATTTTTATATTTTGTTACATTTTTTCTTTCTTTTTTTTATTGTTTTTTTATTTTGAAATATTAGTATTTTGAAGTAGTATCAAAAACGGAAATAAAAAGGGAAGTCGCAGTTAATGTATAAAACTATATCAAGTGCCGTACAGTAAATCTTCTAAATAGCTTAAAATAGTCCGATAAATCATTAAAGAGTCAATAAGAAAGGCAAAAAGAACTGCAAAAATTTCTTTTCCTATCACAGCTGGTATATTGAATCAAGCAATAATTATGAAGTTCTGGAATCTGTTCACATTAGGAATATCAAAATCTCTTGTAGGAAAAAAAAAGAGGAAAAAAGAAAAGAAATCGAACGATATATGACTATGCTAGTCATTTTTCCACAACCAATTTTCTCAGTAGCCTCTGTATGCACTTTTTTTCGGAGATACTTTAAAGTGGGTGGTATCCAAATTCCTATCTTTGTACGGCTAATTCTTCTAAAAATATCTGTTCTATTTTCTTTTTCTTTTTTTTTTCTTGTTCTTCTAGAGATAATATTAATTTTGCCTTCCAAAAATTTTGATAACTGTCATATAGAGGTGCTCGCAGAAATAAGAAGTGTGCTGAAACTACAACAAGGGGACCAAAAGCATTTCTAAATATCCGTACACAAGAATTGTGTAACATATTTTAGGCTTGATTATCCAAAAACGGAAACGTAATGTATACTAAAAGAGTGCAAAAAATCAATAAAAAAATTCTTAATACTTCTTCATGCAGGATTTTCTTTGTTTCTTTTAGGCACATTTCATTTTTGTTTTTTGTTGGTTTTGTTTTTTGGCTGGTGTTCGAATTTGCATGCAAGCAGGAATTTTTTTTTTTTTTTTTGGGATTCGCGAATCCTTCCCCTCCTCCCCCCTCCCCCCCCCTCCTTGAGGAAAATCCCTAAGAAAGAGCTGTAGAAAATACGTCAGCAAGCAAGAAAAAAATAGAACAATTTAAAAAGGCTTGAGTACAGGTACAAGCGTACAAGTATCACCGTTATGTAAGCTTAAGACCCTTAATTTTTTGTTGTTTTTTGAGGATTTCTTTGTGATAAGCGTAAATTCAATGGACCCTGAATTTGTTATCAACTCTTAATACTGCTCGGTCTCTACAGTAATACGTAGGAAATAAAAATAAAGTAATCTAGAACACGTTTTTTCCAAGAAAACATTGTACGCAAAAGATGGCTTGAAAGAATGACGAAAATAAACAACAAATTTATTATCTGTACCCTCGATGTCACAATGATTGTATCAACATTTTTCATATTTTTTATTTCTAGGGCCTTCTCTAGGCTGTATTTAGCAAGGGTCTTGAGATTTAAATTACTTTTGACTCCTTGGTTATCGAGACTTACACGAAAAGGAATAACAGGATAAGCGTAGTAAACTTGAAACAAACAACTCACACGCGGGTGGTCAGATTACGGGAAAAGTTTTATATCATTTACGCTTTTTTAATCAAACTATGCTTTGGATTTTTTTTTTAAGATTTTTCTTTTATTTACTACGGCCTTTTTTCTTATCAGTCATTAGGGTGCTTGTATAGAAGATAAAACAAGGGGTATTGTGCAGAGGTTTAACTGCAAGTAATATTTTGAAATTTTGAGCATTTACTTTTTTCTGCTACTTTCTTTTGGCGTTTCGAAGCTAATGATGATTTTCTGGATTCTATCTGTTACAATATTTCATAAAATGCCAGTATTTCCGTTCTTTCATGTTTTACTTTCTTTTTTCTTTTTTTTTTTTTTTGCTTTTCCCCTTCATGCATCATAACAGTTATTGTTTAATCAGGGATTTTCGATGATTTTAAAGGCTGGAAATGTATATATATGATTTTTTTTCCTTCTTGGTGTTCATTTCTTTTTGGTTTCAGTACAACTGTATCATATATTAGTACATTTACAAGTGGTTTCAGTTATTAATAATCAGAGGATTTATGTTTTTTTTTGGGAAAAGAAAAGGTTAAAAATAAGAACTATGAATGAAAATATTAAAACAAGGGAGACAAATAGGAGTATTTATTTTTTATCGTTATGGATTCTATTACGTCACAAATACGCTTACGAAAAGCCATGTGGTTTCAATTTTTTTATTTTTATTTTTCTTCTCATTCTTAATTTAATTCCTAAAATAAACATAAGATTGAACTCAATTCTATTTTACCTTGTTTGATAATAGGATTTTCCTTTCATTTTTTTTTTCCCTTTCAACTGCTTGATATCAAACAATAAATAGAGAACACTTGTTCTATTTCATGGATGATAGTGCCTCGTTTCTATTCTTATCCTTTCTAATAATTGATGTGATACCAATACAGACATACGTGTCACAATTAGTTGCTTAGCATTCAGATAATCAGGACCTTTGAAAGTGGTAGTGAGCCTGAAAATCTTTCAAAGTCTGCAATTAAGTTATACATTATCGAGATGTAAATCAATACACATGTATCATTACTTACCTTTCCTTCTTAGGAAGTCAAATGATGAGTTGTTCATAAGTTGCTACATGAATAAAGGATCTTCATACATTTTCGAAAAAGGATCTGAATTCACAAAGCTAATTTCTTTTTTTTTTTTTTTTGTTTGTTTTTTTCAATATTCAAATTTGTTACTTTATTTTATTCTCATTCTTTCAATTTTTTTTTTGGTATTTAATAGCAATGTATTTTGGGAATATGGATTTCAATTTCTTCTAATGCCTTTCTGAGAACAACAGATAAGGACATAAACAAATTAAAATACCACGGCCATCATGAACCTCATAGTTTCGTGGTTTTCAATTGTGTTTTTAAATGCTTTTCTGGCTTTTGCCCAGAATTATCAAAATCCGTATCCTTTAGGTTGTAATCCACACCTAGCTCCAAAAGCTAAGGGTTTGAATATGGAACTTTATGAATACGATTATCTGAACCCATTTGTTAAATGCCCTAACAACGACAGTTATACTTGTAAACTAAGAGATAAACCAGTTATATTTAATAATACTGCAATTTGTTGGGATCCAGAGTATCTAGATGTTAATTATCCTCGTTTGGGTTATAAGAAGCATCACCTTATCGCAAAGGTTGAAGGTGTTTCAGGAAACTTGAATTTTTATCACAGACCAGATTATGGCTGTAGAGCACAGAAAGGATATCTACCATCTGCTTATAATTATGATCAGCCTTTGGATATAACTAATTATACTATGATTTTGTATGGTTACTTTAAGCCTATGATTTCAGGTGTCCATACCTTTTCCATTTATGCTGATGATCTATTATTTATGAATTTTGGTGCGAAAAATGCTTTTGATTGCTGCAAACAAGATAGTACTTCAGATAATTTTGGTAACTATCAAGTTTTTTCAATTTGGGGATCTAACGTTAGTAGAAATGATTTAAGTGTTTACCTTGATAGAAACACTTATTATCCTATTAGAATATTCTACAATAATCGTGATTATGATTCCTCAATTAATATTTCTTTTGTTGCTGATAGAGATCCAAATAATAAAGTCACAGATTTATCACCTTATTTGTTCTATCTAGAAGATCAGGCGCAAGGCTGCCCTGGTAATATTGACTATGTGACCAGTTGTGTTTATGGTGGGGTAACAACAACAGTAAGTACAGAATACTCCACTATACCTTTACCAGCACCTCAACTTCCATTAACTAGGACAACTTACTATATTAATGTCCCATGTGAGACACCAAAGCCACCTGGAAGAGAATGTCCTGATGGTTACTTTTACAATCCATTAACAGATGAGTGTATACCAAATCAAGAGGTATTCCCACCAAACACAACAACGATAACTTCTTATACTCCTGGTACAGTCAGTCACACCTCTACGATCTCCACCAGTACCACCTACACTGTCGGCACTGACAACAAGACCACTCCAGAGATTGTGATCATCGTCGAGACTCCTCCTCCAGTGACACTAACTAGCACATCCTACACTCCTGGTACAGACAGTTTCACCTCTACGATCTCCACCAGTACCACCTACACTGTCGGCACTGACAACAAGACCACTCCAGAGATTGTGATCATCGTCGAGACTCCTCCTCCAGTGACACTAACTAGCACATCCTACACTCCTGGTACAGACAGTCACACCTCTACGATCTCCACCAGTACCACCTACACTGTCGGCACTGACAACAAGACCACTCCAGAGATTGTGATCATCGTCGAGACTCCTCCTCCAGTGACACTAACTAGCACATCCTACACTCCTGGTACAGACAGTCACACCTCTACGATCTCCACCAGTACCACCTACACTGTCGGCACTGACAACAAGACCACTCCAGAGATTGTGATCATCGTCGAGACTCCTCCTCCAGTGACACTAACTAGCACATCCTACACTCCTGGTACAGACAGTCACACCTCTACGATCTCCACCAGTACCACCTACACTGTCGGCACTGACAACAAGACCACTCCAGAGATTGTGATCATCGTCGAGACTCCTCCTCCAGTGACACTAACTAGCACATCCTACACTCCTGGTACAGACAGTCACACCTCTACGATCTCCACCAGTACCACCTACACTGTCGGCACTGACAACAAGACCACTCCAGAGATTGTGATCATCGTCGAGACCCCACCTGCTGAGACCCCAGAGACCATCACTACCACTTTCTACACTCCTGGTACAGACAGTTTCACCTCTACGATCTCCACCAGTACCATCTACACTGTCGGCACTGACAACAAGACCACTCCAGAGATTGTGATCATCGTCGAGACTCCTCCTCCAGTGACACTAACTAGCACATCCTACACTCCTGGTACAGACAGTCACACCTCTACGATCTCCACCAGTACCACCTACACTGTCGGCACTGACAACAAGACCACTCCAGAGATTGTGATCATCGTCGAGACTCCTCCTCCAGTGACACTAACTAGCACATCCTACACTCCTGGTACAGACAGTCACACCTCTACGATCTCCACCAGTACCACCTACACTGTCGGCACTGACAACAAGACCACTCCAGAGATTGTGATCATCGTCGAGACTCCTCCTCCAGTGACACTAACTAGCACATCCTACACTCCTGGTACAGACAGTCACACCTCTACGATCTCCACCAGTACCACCTACACTGTCGGCACTGACAACAAGACCACCCCAGAGATTGTGATCATCGTCGAGACCCCACCTGCTGAGACCCCAGAGACCATCACTACCACTTTCTACACTCCTGGTACAGACAGTTTCACCTCTACGATCTCCACCAGTACCACCTACACTGTCGGCACTGACAACAAGACCACCCCAGAGATTGTGATCATCGTCGAGACCCCACCTGCTGAGACCCCAGAGACCATCACTACCACTTTCTACACTCCTGGTACAGACAGTTTCACCTCTACGATCTCCACCAGTACCACCTACACTGTCGGCACTGACAACAAGACCACCCCAGAGATTGTGATCATCGTCGAGACCCCACCTGCTGAGACCCCAGAGACCATCACTACCACTTTCTACACTCCTGGTACAGACAGTTTCACCTCTACGATCTCCACCAGTACCACCTACACTGTCGGCACTGACAACAAGACCACCCCAGAGATTGTGATCATCGTCGAGACCCCACCTGCTGAGACCCCAGAGACCATCACTACCACTTTCTACACTCCTGGTACAGACAGTTTCACCTCTACGATCTCCACCAGTACCACCTACACTGTCGGCACTGACAACAAGACCACCCCAGAGATTGTGATCATCGTCGAGACCCCACCTGCTGAGACCCCAGAGACCATCACTACCACTTTCTACACTCCTGGTACAGACAGTTTCACCTCTACGATCTCCACCAGTACCACCTACACTGTCGGCACTGACAACAAGACCACCCCAGAGATTGTGATCATCGTCGAGACCCCACCTGCTGAGACCCCAGAGACCATCACTACCACTTTCTACACTCCTGGTACAGACAGTTTCACCTCTACGATCTCCACCAGTACCACCTACACTGTCGGCACTGACAACAAGACCACCCCAGAGATTGTGATCATCGTCGAGACCCCACCTGCTGAGACCCCAGAGACCATCACTACCACTTTCTACACTCCTGGTACAGACAGTTTCACCTCTACGATCTCCACCAGTACCACCTACACTGTCGGCACTGACAACAAGACCACCCCAGAGATTGTGATCATCGTCGAGACCCCACCTGCTGAGACCCCAGAGACCATCACTACCACTTTCTACACTCCTGGTACAGACAGTTTCACCTCTACGATCTCCACCAGTACCACCTACACTGTCGGCACTGACAACAAGACCACCCCAGAGATTGTGATCATCGTCGAGACCCCACCTGCTGAGACCCCAGAGACCATCACTACCACTTTCTACACTCCTGGTACAGACAGTTTCACCTCTACGATCTCCACCAGTACCACCTACACTGTCGGCACTGACAACAAGACCACCCCAGAGATTGTGATCATCGTCGAGACCCCACCTGCTGAGACCCCAGAGACCATCACTACCACTTTCTACACTCCTGGTACAGACAGTTTCACCTCTACGATCTCCACCAGTACCACCTACACTGTCGGCACTGACAACAAGACCACCCCAGAGATTGTGATCATCGTCGAGACCCCACCTGCTGAGACCCCAGAGACCATCACTACCACTTTCTACACTCCTGGTACAGACAGTTTCACCTCTACGATCTCCACCAGTACCACCTACACTGTCGGCACTGACAACAAGACCACCCCAGAGATTGTGATCATCGTCGAGACCCCACCTGCTGAGACCCCAGAGACCATCACTACCACTTTCTACACTCCTGGTACAGACAGTTTCACCTCTACGATCTCCACCAGTACCACCTACACTGTCGGCACTGACAACAAGACCACCCCAGAGATTGTGATCATCGTCGAGACCCCACCTGCTGAGACCCCAGAGACCATCACTACCACTTTCTACACTCCTGGTACAGACAGTTTCACCTCTACGATCTCCACCAGTACCACCTACACTGTCGGCACTGACAACAAGACCACCCCAGAGATTGTGATCATCGTCGAGACCCCACCTGCTGAGACCCCAGAGACCATCACTACCACTTTCTACACTCCTGGTACAGACAGTTTCACCTCTACGATCTCCACCAGTACCACCTACACTGTCGGCACTGACAACAAGACCACCCCAGAGATTGTGATCATCGTCGAGACCCCACCTGCTGAGACCCCAGAGACCATCACTACCACTTTCTACACTCCTGGTACAGACAGTTTCACCTCTACGATCTCCACCAGTACCACCTACACTGTCGGCACTGACAACAAGACCACCCCAGAGATTGTGATCATCGTCGAGACCCCACCTGCTGAGACCCCAGAGACCATCACTACCACTTTCTACACTCCTGGTACAGACAGTTTCACCTCTACGATCTCCACCAGTACCACCTACACTGTCGGCACTGACAACAAGACCACCCCAGAGATTGTGATCATCGTCGAGACCCCACCTGCTGAGACCCCAGAGACCATCACTACCACTTTCTACACTCCTGGTACAGACAGTTTCACCTCTACGATCTCCACCAGTACCACCTACACTGTCGGCACTGACAACAAGACCACCCCAGAGATTGTGATCATCGTCGAGACCCCACCTGCTGAGACCCCAGAGACCATCACTACCACTTTCTACACTCCTGGTACAGACAGTTTCACCTCTACGATCTCCACCAGTACCACCTACACTGTCGGCACTGACAACAAGACCACCCCAGAGATTGTGATCATCGTCGAGACCCCACCTGCTGAGACCCCAGAGACCATCACTACCACTTTCTACACTCCTGGTACAGACAGTTTCACCTCTACGATCTCCACCAGTACCACCTACACTGTCGGCACTGACAACAAGACCACCCCAGAGATTGTGATCATCGTCGAGACCCCACCTGCTGAGACCCCAGAGACCATCACTACCACTTTCTACACTCCTGGTACAGACAGTTTCACCTCTACGATCTCCACCAGTACCACCTACACTGTCGGCACTGACAACAAGACCACCCCAGAGATTGTGATCATCGTCGAGACCCCACCTGCTGAGACCCCAGAGACCATCACTACCACTTTCTACACTCCTGGTACAGACAGTTTCACCTCTACGATCTCCACCAGTACCACCTACACTGTCGGCACTGACAACAAGACCACCCCAGAGATTGTGATCATCGTCGAGACCCCACCTGCTGAGACCCCAGAGACCATCACTACCACTTTCTACACTCCTGGTACAGACAGTTTCACCTCTACGATCTCCACCAGTACCACCTACACTGTCGGCACTGACAACAAGACCACCCCAGAGATTGTGATCATCGTCGAGACCCCACCTGCTGAGACCCCAGAGACCATCACTACCACTTTCTACACTCCTGGTACAGACAGTTTCACCTCTACGATCTCCACCAGTACCACCTACACTGTCGGCACTGACAACAAGACCACCCCAGAGATTGTGATCATCGTCGAGACCCCACCTGCTGAGACCCCAGAGACCATCACTACCACTTTCTACACTCCTGGTACAGACAGTTTCACCTCTACGATCTCCACCAGTACCACCTACACTGTCGGCACTGACAACAAGACCACCCCAGAGATTGTGATCATCGTCGAGACCCCACCTGCTGAGACCCCAGAGACCATCACTACCACTTTCTACACTCCTGGTACAGACAGTTTCACCTCTACGATCTCCACCAGTACCACCTACACTGTCGGCACTGACAACAAGACCACCCCAGAGATTGTGATCATCGTCGAGACCCCACCTGCTGAGACCCCAGAGACCATCACTACCACTTTCTACACTCCTGGTACAGACAGTTTCACCTCTACGATCTCCACCAGTACCACCTACACTGTCGGCACTGACAACAAGACCACCCCAGAGATTGTGATCATCGTCGAGACCCCACCTGCTGAGACCCCAGAGACCATCACTACCACTTTCTACACTCCTGGTACAGACAGTTTCACCTCTACGATCTCCACCAGTACCACCTACACTGTCGGCACTGACAACAAGACCACCCCAGAGATTGTGATCATCGTCGAGACCCCACCTGCTGAGACCCCAGAGACCATCACTACCACTTTCTACACTCCTGGTACAGACAGTTTCACCTCTACGATCTCCACCAGTACCACCTACACTGTCGGCACTGACAACAAGACCACCCCAGAGATTGTGATCATCGTCGAGACCCCACCTGCTGAGACCCCAGAGACCATCACTACCACTTTCTACACTCCTGGTACAGACAGTTTCACCTCTACGATCTCCACCAGTACCACCTACACTGTCGGCACTGACAACAAGACCACCCCAGAGATTGTGATCATCGTCGAGACCCCACCTGCTGAGACCCCAGAGACCATCACTACCACTTTCTACACTCCTGGTACAGACAGTTTCACCTCTACGATCTCCACCAGTACCACCTACACTGTCGGCACTGACAACAAGACCACCCCAGAGATTGTGATCATCGTCGAGACCCCACCTGCTGAGACCCCAGAGACCATCACTACCACTTTCTACACTCCTGGTACAGACAGTTTCACCTCTACGATCTCCACCAGTACCACCTACACTGTCGGCACTGACAACAAGACCACCCCAGAGATTGTGATCATCGTCGAGACCCCACCTGCTGAGACCCCAGAGACCATCACTACCACTTTCTACACTCCTGGTACAGACAGTTTCACCTCTACGATCTCCACCAGTACCACCTACACTGTCGGCACTGACAACAAGACCACCCCAGAGATTGTGATCATCGTCGAGACCCCACCTGCTGAGACCCCAGAGACCATCACTACCACTTTCTACACTCCTGGTACAGACAGTTTCACCTCTACGATCTCCACCAGTACCACCTACACTGTCGGCACTGACAACAAGACCACCCCAGAGATTGTGATCATCGTCGAGACCCCACCTGCTGAGACCCCAGAGACCATCACTACCACTTTCTACACTCCTGGTACAGACAGTTTCACCTCTACGATCTCCACCAGTACCACCTACACTGTCGGCACTGACAACAAGACCACCCCAGAGATTGTGATCATCGTCGAGACCCCACCTGCTGAGACCCCAGAGACCATCACTACCACTTTCTACACTCCTGGTACAGACAGTTTCACCTCTACGATCTCCACCAGTACCACCTACACTGTCGGCACTGACAACAAGACCACCCCAGAGATTGTGATCATCGTCGAGACCCCACCTGCTGAGACCCCAGAGACCATCACTACCACTTTCTACACTCCTGGTACAGACAGTTTCACCTCTACGATCTCCACCAGTACCACCTACACTGTCGGCACTGACAACAAGACCACCCCAGAGATTGTGATCATCGTCGAGACCCCACCTGCTGAGACCCCAGAGACCATCACTACCACTTTCTACACTCCTGGTACAGACAGTTTCACCTCTACGATCTCCACCAGTACCACCTACACTGTCGGCACTGACAACAAGACCACCCCAGAGATTGTGATCATCGTCGAGACCCCACCTGCTGAGACCCCAGAGACCATCACTACCACTTTCTACACTCCTGGTACAGACAGTTTCACCTCTACGATCTCCACCAGTACCACCTACACTGTCGGCACTGACAACAAGACCACCCCAGAGATTGTGATCATCGTCGAGACCCCACCTGCTGAGACCCCAGAGACCATCACTACCACTTTCTACACTCCTGGTACAGACAGTTTCACCTCTACGATCTCCACCAGTACCACCTACACTGTCGGCACTGACAACAAGACCACCCCAGAGATTGTGATCATCGTCGAGACCCCACCTGCTGAGACCCCAGAGACCATCACTACCACTTTCTACACTCCTGGTACAGACAGTTTCACCTCTACGATCTCCACCAGTACCACCTACACTGTCGGCACTGACAACAAGACCACCCCAGAGATTGTGATCATCGTCGAGACCCCACCTGCTGAGACCCCAGAGACCATCACTACCACTTTCTACACTCCTGGTACAGACAGTTTCACCTCTACGATCTCCACCAGTACCACCTACACTGTCGGCACTGACAACAAGACCACCCCAGAGATTGTGATCATCGTCGAGACCCCACCTGCTGAGACCCCAGAGACCATCACTACCACTTTCTACACTCCTGGTACAGACAGTTTCACCTCTACGATCTCCACCAGTACCACCTACACTGTCGGCACTGACAACAAGACCACCCCAGAGATTGTGATCATCGTCGAGACCCCACCTGCTGAGACCCCAGAGACCATCACTACCACTTTCTACACTCCTGGTACAGACAGTTTCACCTCTACGATCTCCACCAGTACCACCTACACTGTCGGCACTGACAACAAGACCACCCCAGAGATTGTGATCATCGTCGAGACCCCACCTGCTGAGACCCCAGAGACCATCACTACCACTTTCTACACTCCTGGTACAGACAGTTTCACCTCTACGATCTCCACCAGTACCACCTACACTGTCGGCACTGACAACAAGACCACCCCAGAGATTGTGATCATCGTCGAGACCCCACCTGCTGAGACCCCAGAGACCATCACTACCACTTTCTACACTCCTGGTACAGACAGTTTCACCTCTACGATCTCCACCAGTACCACCTACACTGTCGGCACTGACAACAAGACCACCCCAGAGATTGTGATCATCGTCGAGACCCCACCTGCTGAGACCCCAGAGACCATCACTACCACTTTCTACACTCCTGGTACAGACAGTTTCACCTCTACGATCTCCACCAGTACCACCTACACTGTCGGCACTGACAACAAGACCACCCCAGAGATTGTGATCATCGTCGAGACCCCACCTGCTGAGACCCCAGAGACCATCACTACCACTTTCTACACTCCTGGTACAGACAGTTTCACCTCTACGATCTCCACCAGTACCACCTACACTGTCGGCACTGACAACAAGACCACCCCAGAGATTGTGATCATCGTCGAGACCCCACCTGCTGAGACCCCAGAGACCATCACTACCACTTTCTACACTCCTGGTACAGACAGTTTCACCTCTACGATCTCCACCAGTACCACCTACACTGTCGGCACTGACAACAAGACCACCCCAGAGATTGTGATCATCGTCGAGACCCCACCTGCTGAGACCCCAGAGACCATCACTACCACTTTCTACACTCCTGGTACAGACAGTTTCACCTCTACGATCTCCACCAGTACCACCTACACTGTCGGCACTGACAACAAGACCACCCCAGAGATTGTGATCATCGTCGAGACCCCACCTGCTGAGACCCCAGAGACCATCACTACCACTTTCTACACTCCTGGTACAGACAGTTTCACCTCTACGATCTCCACCAGTACCACCTACACTGTCGGCACTGACAACAAGACCACCCCAGAGATTGTGATCATCGTCGAGACCCCACCTGCTGAGACCCCAGAGACCATCACTACCACTTTCTACACTCCTGGTACAGACAGTTTCACCTCTACGATCTCCACCAGTACCACCTACACTGTCGGCACTGACAACAAGACCACCCCAGAGATTGTGATCATCGTCGAGACCCCACCTGCTGAGACCCCAGAGACCATCACTACCACTTTCTACACTCCTGGTACAGACAGTTTCACCTCTACGATCTCCACCAGTACCACCTACACTGTCGGCACTGACAACAAGACCACCCCAGAGATTGTGATCATCGTCGAGACCCCACCTGCTGAGACCCCAGAGACCATCACTACCACTTTCTACACTCCTGGTACAGACAGTTTCACCTCTACGATCTCCACCAGTACCACCTACACTGTCGGCACTGACAACAAGACCACCCCAGAGATTGTGATCATCGTCGAGACCCCACCTGCTGAGACCCCAGAGACCATCACTACCACTTTCTACACTCCTGGTACAGACAGTTTCACCTCTACGATCTCCACCAGTACCACCTACACTGTCGGCACTGACAACAAGACCACCCCAGAGATTGTGATCATCGTCGAGACCCCACCTGCTGAGACCCCAGAGACCATCACTACCACTTTCTACACTCCTGGTACAGACAGTTTCACCTCTACGATCTCCACCAGTACCACCTACACTGTCGGCACTGACAACAAGACCACCCCAGAGATTGTGATCATCGTCGAGACCCCACCTGCTGAGACCCCAGAGACCATCACTACCACTTTCTACACTCCTGGTACAGACAGTTTCACCTCTACGATCTCCACCAGTACCACCTACACTGTCGGCACTGACAACAAGACCACCCCAGAGATTGTGATCATCGTCGAGACCCCACCTGCTGAGACCCCAGAGACCATCACTACCACTTTCTACACTCCTGGTACAGACAGTTTCACCTCTACGATCTCCACCAGTACCACCTACACTGTCGGCACTGACAACAAGACCACCCCAGAGATTGTGATCATCGTCGAGACCCCACCTGCTGAGACCCCAGAGACCATCACTACCACTTTCTACACTCCTGGTACAGACAGTTTCACCTCTACGATCTCCACCAGTACCACCTACACTGTCGGCACTGACAACAAGACCACCCCAGAGATTGTGATCATCGTCGAGACCCCACCTGCTGAGACCCCAGAGACCATCACTACCACTTTCTACACTCCTGGTACAGACAGTTTCACCTCTACGATCTCCACCAGTACCACCTACACTGTCGGCACTGACAACAAGACCACCCCAGAGATTGTGATCATCGTCGAGACCCCACCTGCTGAGACCCCAGAGACCATCACTACCACTTTCTACACTCCTGGTACAGACAGTTTCACCTCTACGATCTCCACCAGTACCACCTACACTGTCGGCACTGACAACAAGACCACCCCAGAGATTGTGATCATCGTCGAGACCCCACCTGCTGAGACCCCAGAGACCATCACTACCACTTTCTACACTCCTGGTACAGACAGTTTCACCTCTACGATCTCCACCAGTACCACCTACACTGTCGGCACTGACAACAAGACCACCCCAGAGATTGTGATCATCGTCGAGACCCCACCTGCTGAGACCCCAGAGACCATCACTACCACTTTCTACACTCCTGGTACAGACAGTTTCACCTCTACGATCTCCACCAGTACCACCTACACTGTCGGCACTGACAACAAGACCACCCCAGAGATTGTGATCATCGTCGAGACCCCACCTGCTGAGACCCCAGAGACCATCACTACCACTTTCTACACTCCTGGTACAGACAGTTTCACCTCTACGATCTCCACCAGTACCACCTACACTGTCGGCACTGACAACAAGACCACCCCAGAGATTGTGATCATCGTCGAGACCCCACCTGCTGAGACCCCAGAGACCATCACTACCACTTTCTACACTCCTGGTACAGACAGTTTCACCTCTACGATCTCCACCAGTACCACCTACACTGTCGGCACTGACAACAAGACCACCCCAGAGATTGTGATCATCGTCGAGACCCCACCTGCTGAGACCCCAGAGACCATCACTACCACTTTCTACACTCCTGGTACAGACAGTTTCACCTCTACGATCTCCACCAGTACCACCTACACTGTCGGCACTGACAACAAGACCACCCCAGAGATTGTGATCATCGTCGAGACCCCACCTGCTGAGACCCCAGAGACCATCACTACCACTTTCTACACTCCTGGTACAGACAGTTTCACCTCTACGATCTCCACCAGTACCACCTACACTGTCGGCACTGACAACAAGACCACCCCAGAGATTGTGATCATCGTCGAGACCCCACCTGCTGAGACCCCAGAGACCATCACTACCACTTTCTACACTCCTGGTACAGACAGTTTCACCTCTACGATCTCCACCAGTACCACCTACACTGTCGGCACTGACAACAAGACCACCCCAGAGATTGTGATCATCGTCGAGACCCCACCTGCTGAGACCCCAGAGACCATCACTACCACTTTCTACACTCCTGGTACAGACAGTTTCACCTCTACGATCTCCACCAGTACCACCTACACTGTCGGCACTGACAACAAGACCACCCCAGAGATTGTGATCATCGTCGAGACCCCACCTGCTGAGACCCCAGAGACCATCACTACCACTTTCTACACTCCTGGTACAGACAGTTTCACCTCTACGATCTCCACCAGTACCACCTACACTGTCGGCACTGACAACAAGACCACCCCAGAGATTGTGATCATCGTCGAGACCCCACCTGCTGAGACCCCAGAGACCATCACTACCACTTTCTACACTCCTGGTACAGACAGTTTCACCTCTACGATCTCCACCAGTACCACCTACACTGTCGGCACTGACAACAAGACCACCCCAGAGATTGTGATCATCGTCGAGACCCCACCTGCTGAGACCCCAGAGACCATCACTACCACTTTCTACACTCCTGGTACAGACAGTTTCACCTCTACGATCTCCACCAGTACCACCTACACTGTCGGCACTGACAACAAGACCACCCCAGAGATTGTGATCATCGTCGAGACCCCACCTGCTGAGACCCCAGAGACCATCACTACCACTTTCTACACTCCTGGTACAGACAGTTTCACCTCTACGATCTCCACCAGTACCACCTACACTGTCGGCACTGACAACAAGACCACCCCAGAGATTGTGATCATCGTCGAGACCCCACCTGCTGAGACCCCAGAGACCATCACTACCACTTTCTACACTCCTGGTACAGACAGTTTCACCTCTACGATCTCCACCAGTACCACCTACACTGTCGGCACTGACAACAAGACCACCCCAGAGATTGTGATCATCGTCGAGACCCCACCTGCTGAGACCCCAGAGACCATCACTACCACTTTCTACACTCCTGGTACAGACAGTTTCACCTCTACGATCTCCACCAGTACCACCTACACTGTCGGCACTGACAACAAGACCACCCCAGAGATTGTGATCATCGTCGAGACCCCACCTGCTGAGACCCCAGAGACCATCACTACCACTTTCTACACTCCTGGTACAGACAGTTTCACCTCTACGATCTCCACCAGTACCACCTACACTGTCGGCACTGACAACAAGACCACCCCAGAGATTGTGATCATCGTCGAGACCCCACCTGCTGAGACCCCAGAGACCATCACTACCACTTTCTACACTCCTGGTACAGACAGTTTCACCTCTACGATCTCCACCAGTACCACCTACACTGTCGGCACTGACAACAAGACCACCCCAGAGATTGTGATCATCGTCGAGACCCCACCTGCTGAGACCCCAGAGACCATCACTACCACTTTCTACACTCCTGGTACAGACAGTTTCACCTCTACGATCTCCACCAGTACCACCTACACTGTCGGCACTGACAACAAGACCACCCCAGAGATTGTGATCATCGTCGAGACCCCACCTGCTGAGACCCCAGAGACCATCACTACCACTTTCTACACTCCTGGTACAGACAGTTTCACCTCTACGATCTCCACCAGTACCACCTACACTGTCGGCACTGACAACAAGACCACCCCAGAGATTGTGATCATCGTCGAGACCCCACCTGCTGAGACCCCAGAGACCATCACTACCACTTTCTACACTCCTGGTACAGACAGTTTCACCTCTACGATCTCCACCAGTACCACCTACACTGTCGGCACTGACAACAAGACCACCCCAGAGATTGTGATCATCGTCGAGACCCCACCTGCTGAGACCCCAGAGACCATCACTACCACTTTCTACACTCCTGGTACAGACAGTTTCACCTCTACGATCTCCACCAGTACCACCTACACTGTCGGCACTGACAACAAGACCACCCCAGAGATTGTGATCATCGTCGAGACCCCACCTGCTGAGACCCCAGAGACCATCACTACCACTTTCTACACTCCTGGTACAGACAGTTTCACCTCTACGATCTCCACCAGTACCACCTACACTGTCGGCACTGACAACAAGACCACCCCAGAGATTGTGATCATCGTCGAGACCCCACCTGCTGAGACCCCAGAGACCATCACTACCACTTTCTACACTCCTGGTACAGACAGTTTCACCTCTACGATCTCCACCAGTACCACCTACACTGTCGGCACTGACAACAAGACCACCCCAGAGATTGTGATCATCGTCGAGACCCCACCTGCTGAGACCCCAGAGACCATCACTACCACTTTCTACACTCCTGGTACAGACAGTTTCACCTCTACGATCTCCACCAGTACCACCTACACTGTCGGCACTGACAACAAGACCACCCCAGAGATTGTGATCATCGTCGAGACCCCACCTGCTGAGACCCCAGAGACCATCACTACCACTTTCTACACTCCTGGTACAGACAGTTTCACCTCTACGATCTCCACCAGTACCACCTACACTGTCGGCACTGACAACAAGACCACCCCAGAGATTGTGATCATCGTCGAGACCCCACCTGCTGAGACCCCAGAGACCATCACTACCACTTTCTACACTCCTGGTACAGACAGTTTCACCTCTACGATCTCCACCAGTACCACCTACACTGTCGGCACTGACAACAAGACCACCCCAGAGATTGTGATCATCGTCGAGACCCCACCTGCTGAGACCCCAGAGACCATCACTACCACTTTCTACACTCCTGGTACAGACAGTTTCACCTCTACGATCTCCACCAGTACCACCTACACTGTCGGCACTGACAACAAGACCACCCCAGAGATTGTGATCATCGTCGAGACCCCACCTGCTGAGACCCCAGAGACCATCACTACCACTTTCTACACTCCTGGTACAGACAGTTTCACCTCTACGATCTCCACCAGTACCACCTACACTGTCGGCACTGACAACAAGACCACCCCAGAGATTGTGATCATCGTCGAGACCCCACCTGCTGAGACCCCAGAGACCATCACTACCACTTTCTACACTCCTGGTACAGACAGTTTCACCTCTACGATCTCCACCAGTACCACCTACACTGTCGGCACTGACAACAAGACCACCCCAGAGATTGTGATCATCGTCGAGACCCCACCTGCTGAGACCCCAGAGACCATCACTACCACTTTCTACACTCCTGGTACAGACAGTTTCACCTCTACGATCTCCACCAGTACCACCTACACTGTCGGCACTGACAACAAGACCACCCCAGAGATTGTGATCATCGTCGAGACCCCACCTGCTGAGACCCCAGAGACCATCACTACCACTTTCTACACTCCTGGTACAGACAGTTTCACCTCTACGATCTCCACCAGTACCACCTACACTGTCGGCACTGACAACAAGACCACCCCAGAGATTGTGATCATCGTCGAGACCCCACCTGCTGAGACCCCAGAGACCATCACTACCACTTTCTACACTCCTGGTACAGACAGTTTCACCTCTACGATCTCCACCAGTACCACCTACACTGTCGGCACTGACAACAAGACCACCCCAGAGATTGTGATCATCGTCGAGACCCCACCTGCTGAGACCCCAGAGACCATCACTACCACTTTCTACACTCCTGGTACAGACAGTTTCACCTCTACGATCTCCACCAGTACCACCTACACTGTCGGCACTGACAACAAGACCACCCCAGAGATTGTGATCATCGTCGAGACCCCACCTGCTGAGACCCCAGAGACCATCACTACCACTTTCTACACTCCTGGTACAGACAGTTTCACCTCTACGATCTCCACCAGTACCACCTACACTGTCGGCACTGACAACAAGACCACCCCAGAGATTGTGATCATCGTCGAGACCCCACCTGCTGAGACCCCAGAGACCATCACTACCACTTTCTACACTCCTGGTACAGACAGTTTCACCTCTACGATCTCCACCAGTACCACCTACACTGTCGGCACTGACAACAAGACCACCCCAGAGATTGTGATCATCGTCGAGACCCCACCTGCTGAGACCCCAGAGACCATCACTACCACTTTCTACACTCCTGGTACAGACAGTTTCACCTCTACGATCTCCACCAGTACCACCTACACTGTCGGCACTGACAACAAGACCACCCCAGAGATTGTGATCATCGTCGAGACCCCACCTGCTGAGACCCCAGAGACCATCACTACCACTTTCTACACTCCTGGTACAGACAGTTTCACCTCTACGATCTCCACCAGTACCACCTACACTGTCGGCACTGACAACAAGACCACCCCAGAGATTGTGATCATCGTCGAGACCCCACCTGCTGAGACCCCAGAGACCATCACTACCACTTTCTACACTCCTGGTACAGACAGTTTCACCTCTACGATCTCCACCAGTACCACCTACACTGTCGGCACTGACAACAAGACCACCCCAGAGATTGTGATCATCGTCGAGACCCCACCTGCTGAGACCCCAGAGACCATCACTACCACTTTCTACACTCCTGGTACAGACAGTTTCACCTCTACGATCTCCACCAGTACCACCTACACTGTCGGCACTGACAACAAGACCACCCCAGAGATTGTGATCATCGTCGAGACCCCACCTGCTGAGACCCCAGAGACCATCACTACCACTTTCTACACTCCTGGTACAGACAGTTTCACCTCTACGATCTCCACCAGTACCACCTACACTGTCGGCACTGACAACAAGACCACCCCAGAGATTGTGATCATCGTCGAGACCCCACCTGCTGAGACCCCAGAGACCATCACTACCACTTTCTACACTCCTGGTACAGACAGTTTCACCTCTACGATCTCCACCAGTACCACCTACACTGTCGGCACTGACAACAAGACCACCCCAGAGATTGTGATCATCGTCGAGACCCCACCTGCTGAGACCCCAGAGACCATCACTACCACTTTCTACACTCCTGGTACAGACAGTTTCACCTCTACGATCTCCACCAGTACCACCTACACTGTCGGCACTGACAACAAGACCACCCCAGAGATTGTGATCATCGTCGAGACCCCACCTGCTGAGACCCCAGAGACCATCACTACCACTTTCTACACTCCTGGTACAGACAGTTTCACCTCTACGATCTCCACCAGTACCACCTACACTGTCGGCACTGACAACAAGACCACCCCAGAGATTGTGATCATCGTCGAGACCCCACCTGCTGAGACCCCAGAGACCATCACTACCACTTTCTACACTCCTGGTACAGACAGTTTCACCTCTACGATCTCCACCAGTACCACCTACACTGTCGGCACTGACAACAAGACCACCCCAGAGATTGTGATCATCGTCGAGACCCCACCTGCTGAGACCCCAGAGACCATCACTACCACTTTCTACACTCCTGGTACAGACAGTTTCACCTCTACGATCTCCACCAGTACCACCTACACTGTCGGCACTGACAACAAGACCACCCCAGAGATTGTGATCATCGTCGAGACCCCACCTGCTGAGACCCCAGAGACCATCACTACCACTTTCTACACTCCTGGTACAGACAGTTTCACCTCTACGATCTCCACCAGTACCACCTACACTGTCGGCACTGACAACAAGACCACCCCAGAGATTGTGATCATCGTCGAGACCCCACCTGCTGAGACCCCAGAGACCATCACTACCACTTTCTACACTCCTGGTACAGACAGTTTCACCTCTACGATCTCCACCAGTACCACCTACACTGTCGGCACTGACAACAAGACCACCCCAGAGATTGTGATCATCGTCGAGACCCCACCTGCTGAGACCCCAGAGACCATCACTACCACTTTCTACACTCCTGGTACAGACAGTTTCACCTCTACGATCTCCACCAGTACCACCTACACTGTCGGCACTGACAACAAGACCACCCCAGAGATTGTGATCATCGTCGAGACCCCACCTGCTGAGACCCCAGAGACCATCACTACCACTTTCTACACTCCTGGTACAGACAGTTTCACCTCTACGATCTCCACCAGTACCACCTACACTGTCGGCACTGACAACAAGACCACCCCAGAGATTGTGATCATCGTCGAGACCCCACCTGCTGAGACCCCAGAGACCATCACTACCACTTTCTACACTCCTGGTACAGACAGTTTCACCTCTACGATCTCCACCAGTACCACCTACACTGTCGGCACTGACAACAAGACCACCCCAGAGATTGTGATCATCGTCGAGACCCCACCTGCTGAGACCCCAGAGACCATCACTACCACTTTCTACACTCCTGGTACAGACAGTTTCACCTCTACGATCTCCACCAGTACCACCTACACTGTCGGCACTGACAACAAGACCACCCCAGAGATTGTGATCATCGTCGAGACCCCACCTGCTGAGACCCCAGAGACCATCACTACCACTTTCTACACTCCTGGTACAGACAGTTTCACCTCTACGATCTCCACCAGTACCACCTACACTGTCGGCACTGACAACAAGACCACCCCAGAGATTGTGATCATCGTCGAGACCCCACCTGCTGAGACCCCAGAGACCATCACTACCACTTTCTACACTCCTGGTACAGACAGTTTCACCTCTACGATCTCCACCAGTACCACCTACACTGTCGGCACTGACAACAAGACCACCCCAGAGATTGTGATCATCGTCGAGACCCCACCTGCTGAGACCCCAGAGACCATCACTACCACTTTCTACACTCCTGGTACAGACAGTTTCACCTCTACGATCTCCACCAGTACCACCTACACTGTCGGCACTGACAACAAGACCACCCCAGAGATTGTGATCATCGTCGAGACCCCACCTGCTGAGACCCCAGAGACCATCACTACCACTTTCTACACTCCTGGTACAGGCAGTTTCACCTCTACGATCTCCACCAGTACCACCTACACTGTCGGCACTGACAACAAGACCACCCCAGAGATTGTGATCGTCGTCGAGACCCCTCCTGCTGTTAGTAGTAACACCAACACTGTCGAGACCCCTCCTGCTGTTGGCAGTAACACTAACACTATCACAGTTACTACCGATATTCCAGGAACAGACTCTGTTACTCACACAGTCAAGACCATCACCACTTTCACAGTCGGCACAGATAGCAAGACCACCCCAGAGATTGTGATCGTCGTCGAGACCCCTCCTGCTGTTAGTAGTAACACCAACACTGTCGAGACCCCTCCTGCTGTTGGCAGTAACACTAACACTATCACAGTTACTACCGATATTCCAGGAACAGACTCTGTTACTCACACAGTCAAGACCATCACCACTTTCACAGTCGGCACAGATAGCAAGACCACCCCAGAGATTGTGATCGTCGTCGAGACCCCTCCTGCTGTTAATACTAACACCAACACTGTCGAGACCCCTCCTGCTGTTGGCAGTAACACTAACACTATCACAGTTACTACCGATATTCCAGGAACAGACTCTGTTACTCACACAGTCAAGACCATCACCACTTTCACAGTCGGCACAGATAGCAAGACCACCCCAGAGATTGTGATCGTCGTCGAGACCCCTCCTGCTGTTAGTAGTAACACCAACACTGTCGAGACCCCTCCTGCTGTTGGCAGTAACACTAACACTATCACAGTTACTACCGATATTCCAGGAACAGACTCTGTTACTCACACAGTCAAGACCATCACCACTTTCACAGTCGGCACAGATAGCAAGACCACCCTAGAGATTGTGATCGTCGTCGAGACCCCTCCTGCTGTTAATACTAACACCAACACTGTCGAGACCCCTCCTGCTGTTGGCAGTAACACTAACACTATCACAGTTACTACCGATATTCCAGGAACAGACTCTGTTACTCACACAGTCAAGACCATCACCACTTTCACAGTCGGCACAGATAGCAAGACCACCCCAGAGATTGTGATCGTCGTCGAGACCCCTCCTGCTGTTAATACTAACACTAATACTGTCGAGACCCCTCCTGCTGTTAATACTAACACTAATACTGTCGAGACCCCTCCTGCTGTTGATACTAACACTAACACTATCACAGTTACTACCGATATTCCAGGAACAGACTCTGTTCCTCATACCGTCAAGACCATCACCACTTTCACAGTTGGTACAGATAGCAAGACTACACCTCATCAAATTGTGATCGTGGAGACTCCTCCAGCCTCCGGTATTATTACCACCAGGAACGTTCCTGGTACTGATACCGTTCCTCACACCGTCAAGACCATCACCACTTTCACAGTTGGTACAGATAGCAAGACTACACCTCATCAAATTGTGATCGTGGAGACTCCTCCAACAAATGGTAACTCCAATGGCAATAGTAGAGTTCCTAATGGTAATACAAGTCCTCAAGGGGGGAGTAACAATGTTCCAGGTTCAGGAATAAAGACATCTTATGTTCCGGGCACTGGTACTGCCGTTCAAACGGTTTCTACTATAACAACATCAACTACAGGTAACAACGGAAAACCTACCTCAGAGACTATAGTTGTTGTTCAAACTCCTAACACCCCTGCAGCTAACAACCCAGCAAACACACCTGGTTCTGTACTACAACAATCTAGACCTGCAGGTTCATCGAATCCAAACAGTAATAGACCTACTGGCCCCGTTATTTCCGCATACGCTGGTAGTGCGGAAAGAACAATTGGAAATATTAACTACTTGGCTTCGATATTGGCTACAGCCTTCTTGGTTCTCTTATTATGAACTGACTGATAATGTTGTAGATGAGAAAACCACCACTATCCTTTCTCATCAATTGTTCTTTTTTGTTTTCTTTCTTGGCTCCATTTATTCACAATCGGAATGAGTGTTCCATTATCGCCATCAAGTTTTAGTTCGTTTAGTTGCTGTTTAAAAACCATTAGTTTTTGAACAGTTTTTTTTTTAAAAATCTTATTTGATAAAACAGATTTCGATTATAAAATATACTTCCCCATATTTTATAATATAAATATTTTATAGTTCGTATTTTTTAATTTTTGATTTATATTTTTTTTTTTTTTTTATCATTAACAGCATTTTTTATAATTTCGTTGACGCTGTGCTATCTAATTTCAACCTTTTTTCAATTATACTGTTGTGACATACAACAACGTTGAATAATTTAGTCATCATCGATAAGTAAATAGCATCTTCAATAATAATCATTACCTTTCTTCATATAGGTCCCATCCTATAGCTTGTTACGAAACGTGAAAAGAAAATTTTTTTTAAAGTTTTTTTTTTTTGCGATGAGCTTGAAAATTTTTACAAATTTTGTCAAATTACTACTATTTTATGAGAGTTTTTGTATTTTGCTGATTAAAACATTCTATACAGTGCTTTTCCTCTCCATAAACTCGAGACAAGCAAACAAACAAACAAAAAATAATCTGAAGAAATGTTTAGTTTACCAATTCTAGATAGAGATATTACCGTTGAAGTTAACAAGTCAGCTGAGAAGTCCAAGGCTGTCCGTCGTCCAATTGAGCCAGTTGGTAAGTTCTTCATGCACCATGCTCAAAGAACTTTGAGAAACCACACCTGGTCTGAATTTGAGAAATTGCAAGCTGAGAATGATGTCAAGAAGGTTGACGAATCTAATGTTGATCCAGATGAGCAATTGTTCGATTCCGAATTGGCTGATGAAACTTTGCTTTCTCACGATCCAAGAGACTGGAAGACTGCTGATCTATATGCTGCTATGGGTTTGTCTAAGTTGCGTTTCAGAGCTACTGAGAACCAAATTATCAAGGCTCATAGAAAGCAAGTTGTTAAGTACCATCCAGACAAACAATCTGCTCACGGTGCCGGTCTAGATCAAGACGGTTTCTTCAAAATTATTCAAAAGGCATTTGAAACCTTGACCGATGTTAACAAGAGACGTCAATATGACTCTTGTGACTTCAATGCTGATGTTCAGCCACCAAAGAAGGGTACCGAATACGACTTCTACGAGGCTTGGGGTCCGGTTTTTGCAGCTGAGGCTCGTTTCTCTAAGAAGCAACCAGTTCCAGCTTTGGGTGACGCTAACTCATCAAAGAAGGATGTGGAGGCTTTCTACGCCTTCTGGCACAGATTTGACTCTTGGAGAACCTTTGAATTCTTGGATGAAGACGTTCCAGATGATTCCTCCAACAGAGATCACAAACGTTACATTGAAAGAAAGAACAAAGCTGCTAGAGATAAGAAGAAGACTGCTGATAACGCTAGATTGGTCAAGCTAGTTGAAAGAGCTGTTAGCGAAGATCCAAGAATCAAGCAATTCAAGGAGGAAGAGAAGAAGGAGAAGGAGAGAAAGAAGTGGGAGAGAGAAGCCGGTGCCAGAGCTGAAGCTGAAGCTAAGGCTAAGGCTGAAGCTGAGGCCAAGGCCAAGGCTGAAGCTGAAGCTAAAGAAGCTGCCTCTGCCAAGGCTGACAAGAAGAAGGCTAAGGAAGCTGCTAAGGCTGCTAAGAAGAAGAACAAGAGAGCTATCCGTAACTTGCCAAAGGAATCTGACTACTTCGGTGATGCTGACAAGGCTGCTGCCATTGACGAGCAAACTGGTTTGATTGTCGACTCCTTGACCGATGACGAGTTGGTCGAAGTTTCTGACAAGATCAAGGCCAACGCAGCTGAAGGTAAGGCCATCCTACAAGAAACTGCCAAGAAGATGATCGAATCCAAGAAGATCCCAGCTTCTCTATTGACCTACTTCGCTTAAATAGCTATATATTTTTGATATACATTTTTGTACCTTTTTTTTTTCCTTGTTCTTAATAATACATATTTTAGAGACTAATAGATCAATTCATAGAGACTAATAGATCAATTCATAGAGACTAATAGATCAATTCATAGAGACTAATAGATCAATTCATAGAGACTAATAGATCAATTCATAGAGACTAATAGATCAATTCATAGAGACTAATAGATCAATTCATAGAGACTAATAGATCAATTCATAGAGACTAATAGATTCATAGAGCTATTTGGACTTATAAACGTCTATGTGGTTGGGATCATTCACACTTTTGAGCAACATTGAAAAAAAAAATTTTTTTCTTATGAAGCCAAAAAAAAATTTCACTTCGAGACGGGAAAAAGGGACAACAACGATTTTTCTTCAAGGAAGGGGAAATTTGTTCTTTTGATCTGTGGGGAAGGTGACAGCAAAAGCTTATAAGGACTATTGTAACTGCTTACTGAACATCATAGAGGTGCAGTATTGTTGCTTGAAGAGAATAGAATTACAGGAGACGGCAATTCCAAATTTTTGGAGACAAAAAGAAAAAGAAAAACAAATAAAACAAGGTTGTAATTGAAATATAAACTCTAGCAGAATAGAAAGAAAAAGATGTCTTCTTATATGTCACATAGAAAGGCTGGTGATGCTGGGATGCCAATCAGTAGAAACCCACAACAAAATAGCTTTGGTTCTCCAAACCCAGCTCCAGCGTATACTCCAAACGTCAAATCACCAAGAAACACAACTAACTTCCTGGAGACTGCGCAACAATATGTGGAAAAGTTTGCCGACTACGTCGAGGATCTTGCAGCCCAGCCAATGTTTATGAAGCTGAGACCTTATATTCCAGGAATTTCCAGATTTTTCATCGTGGCTACCTTCTATGAGGATTCCTGGAGAATCTTGACCCAATGGTCCGATCAAGTTTTCTACCTGAATAAGTGGCAACACTACCCATATATCCTGGTTGTGTTCTTCCTTTTGCTGGTTACTGTGTGTATGTTGGGTGGTGCCACGTTGCTAGTTTTGAGAAAGCACACTAACTATGCCACTGGTGTTCTATGTGGGTGTATCATCTTGCAAGCGTTGATGTATGGTCTGTTCTCTGGTTCTGCGTTTGTCCTGAGAAACATCAGTGTTATTGGTGGACTGCTAATTGCATTCAGTGACTCCATTGTGCGCAACAAGACTACGTTCGCCATGCTTCCAGAGTTGAATAGCAGGGACGACCAGACCCGTGGGTACCTGTTGCTTGCTGGTAGAATGCTAATTGTCATTATGTTTATTGCATTTACTTTCAGCAAGTCCTGGTTGACTATCCTGTTGACCATTATCTGCACTGTGTGTTTCGCCATTGGTTACAAGACCAAGTTTGCCTCTATCACGCTGGGCACAATCTTGACCTTCTACAACATCACCTTGAACAACTACTGGTTCTACGACAACAGCAAGAGAGACTTCTTGAAGTACGAGTTCTACCAGAACCTAAGTATCATCGGTGGCCTACTGCTAGTTACCAACACCGGTGCTGGTGATCTCTCCGTCGACTCCAAGAAGAGAATCTATTAGAAACTGATTACTTTGACAAACAATATATAATTAACACAAATATATAATTGAAAATAACATCCTCTTTATATATAAATGAATGTGAACCTCCTTGTCCTATAACCCCCCCTTAGCATACTGAAAATGGACAACAATTGAGTAGAACCTGGTTTCCAGAGATTAGAAGCCCTTCCGCCATTCAATTGATAATGTAGTTTACAAAACGATAGTATATTGTATTGTATTATGGCATACTATGCTACGAGTTTGAATTGAAGTTGTGCTCACTGCAAGAGAAAGCATCTTTGATTTACAAGATTGCCAAGGATAGTTGTATTAGAGCATAATTGTATATTACAATACAATGCGTGACACTGCAAAGGTTCAGCTTTGACCAAGGGTACCCCCTTACAACGTTGGAAATTGGCAGTTTCTGTACGGGGTTTTGTTAGCAAATTTCACAGGATTTCTCAATTTCGACAAAAACAGCAGTGATACTACATGTCGTGACGTACGGTATTGTGTATTGTAACAGCATACAGCATACAGCACAAGAGTATTTGTACTACACTCTACAATTATAGTGATATACAGCACAGGTTTTTGAGAATAATATACTGTACAGGGTGCAGAGTATAGTATACTGTAGAGAGTGTGGAGTATATACAGATATACAAGATGTAATATGTAGTGTGTATAGATATACAGAATACAGTACATTATACAGTGAGCTCAGCACTGTAATAGTATGCCGTGATATAATGCAGCACTAAAATATACCACAGAGTAATATACAGTATTGTATTACAGTGCTGTATATAGTCGTCTCTACAGCAATACAGCAACGCCACAAAATCAGCAAATCCACCAAGGGTACCCCCTTAGAAACATGAAAATTGGCATTTTTTGTACGGGGTTTTTACTGCAAAAAAAACCAGCGATTTCTCAATTTCAACAGATTTTCGACAGATTTCTATATCGTGATGTACGGTATGGCATAACATACTGTACTATATTGTACTATAAAGTATTGTATTGTACTATACAGTACAATGTACAGTACTATAATATAGTACATTGTAATAGACTAGACTATACTGTATTTTTGTAAACTGTATTCTACTATTACCGAGCTGTACTACATTGTACCATATCCTAGTGTAGCATACTAAAGTGTATTGTACCGTACTATACTCTATTGTATTGTAAGGTGTACTACACCTTACTACATGTACAGTATAGTATGGAATATTTGCTACACCACTGGGGTATCGAGTACACAGTGCAATGAGCTATGAAGGTCTCCATGACATACCAAGTGAAAATCAAACTCTCCTGCTGCACGAAACAATCACCTGATACAAGGCAGGACAACACAACTTACCCGGGTGGCAATTGTTTTATACTAAAAATAGAAGTCCATTTTTTTCTCGAGAAATAACGCGGTGTTGTCGTACCATATGACATATTATTGTTTTTGTTTTTGTTTTTTTTTGTGCAGTTTTGTGCAGGTTGGAAAGAAAAAATTTTGCTCGATGCGTAGAAACGGCCGTAGGACACCAAGGGGGGATCGAGAAAAATAAAAAAAATTGCTTTAAAGAAGGGCGATAAAAAAAAAAAGTAAACAAATTTAAAAAATTTTATTTAAAGCACAAGGAATTGTATTAAACTCTTTTTTTTTTTTTTAAGGAATTCTTCTTCTTAAGATCAAGAGAGAAAACAAAGAACACAATAGAAAAAAAACAATAAATAAACGAAAAATGCGTCTTTCTGCTATTGCTGCTATGGTGCTCGGTGCCACCCAGGTTGCTGCCATTGGTGAATTGGCCTTCAACCTTGGTGTTAAGAACAACGATGGTTCTTGTAAGTCTGTTGAGCAGTACGAGAACGATTTGAAGGTTTTGAAGGGTTACACTTCTACTGTCAAGGTGTATGCTGCTTCTGACTGTAATACTCTAGCCAACTTGGGTCCAGCTGCCGAGGCCGAGGGTTTCAACATCTTCCTTGGTATCTGGCCTAACGACGATGCGCACTTCCAGGCCGAGAAGGATGCTTTGACCCAATACTTGCCACAATTGAAGTCCTCTACCATTGCTGGTTTCTTGGTCGGTTCTGAGGCTTTGTACCGTAACGACATGACTGCTGACCAATTGGCTGACAAGATTAACGATATCCGTAGCTACGTTGCTAACATTAAGGACTCCCAAGGTCAATCCTACAGTGGTAAACAAGTCGGTACCGTCGACTCCTGGAACGTCTTGGTCGCCGGTTACAACGCCCCAGTTATCACCGCCAGTGACTTCGTCATGGCCAACGCTTTCTCCTACTGGCAAGGTCAAACCATGCAAAACGCTTCCTACTCTTTCTTCGATGATATCATGCAAGCTTTGCAAACTATCCAAACCACTAAGGGTTCCACTGACATCACCTTCTGGGTTGGTGAGACCGGCTGGCCAACCGACGGTTCCAACTTCGGTGACTCTTACCCATCTGTCGAAAACGCCCAAAAGTTCTGGAAGGAAGGTATCTGTGCCATGAGAGGCTGGGGTGTTAACGTTATCGTCTTTGAAGCTTTTGATGAGGACTGGAAGCCAGACACCTCCGGTATCAACGATGTTGAAAAGCACTGGGGTGTATGGACTTCTGGTGACAACTTGAAGTACTCCTTGGACTGTAGCTTCGATTAATCCAAAAAAAACATTCTTTCTTTTAGGGGTTTAAATTTCATTTTCTTTTTGTTACATTTCTCATATTCACATTTTTTTAAAGCTTTATTATCATACAGTTATTTTTAATATTTTTGTCTTCTAGCAAATGGGAAATAATATCATATCTTTAAGTTCATACCAAAAAAATAAAAAAAAAAAATAAAATTATAAATTATAAATAAATTGATCAAAAGAAATCAGTTAAGTATACGAAAAAAAAAATATCATAGATAGATTTCTTATTAAGAGATAAACGCAATGAATTAAAAAAAAACAAATGGTCAAACTAATTAGTTTGTTTCTGATTCTCTTTATTTAAATAATTTATTTTTTACTTCCTTTTTATCTCATTTATAGCTAGTTTCAATATATGTATCTAGTTTTTTATTTATAGTTTAGGTGCTCTTTTTCCATTTTTTTTTTTTATTTGTCTCACTGACAACGTAACGTCCAGCATAGGATGCTACCATATTTAGATATTATCAAAAAAAGTGATTAGATTATTAAATATATGTTATGCTAAAAATAATTTCTATGGTACATAAATAAATATAAAGCTCAAAACAATAATAGGCATCATCTTATTATTCAACCAATCCCGTGGTATATAAATAAATGTAATGTGTTAAAGCTAAATTGCTTGTTGGAAATCTTCTTCAGTAATACCAGAACGAGAACACATACTTCTGAAGATACTGTCTTGCTGGTTAAACAAGGTCAGTGGTGTATCAAATTCTGCTATTTCACCTCTCTCCAAAACCAAAATTCTATCATAGTTTAGAATGGTTTTCAATCTATGGGCAATACACAAGATTGTGCAGTCTTTAAATTCAGACGCAATACGAGCTTGGATTTTATCATCAGTTTCGTAATCAACGGATGATGTGGCTTCATCAAGAATTAAAATCTTTGCCTGTCTAACTAGGGCTCTAGTCAAGGCTAGAAGTTGTCTTTCACCAAGAGAAAAGTTAGCACCATCTTCTTCGACCAATTGATCGAGATGAAACTTATGCATATTACTATAAGATCCATTTTCTTCTGGTTTCTGGAGACGAATTTCGGCCAAATCTTCGCTTTCAATTGCACCACCTCTAATCAACGAGTTCCATAACATATCATCCGAAAACTCATTGAAAGGATCTAAATTCTTTCTAATAGAGCCTCTAAATAGCACAGGATCCTGAGGAATAATCGCCAATTTTCTACGAAGATCATACAGCCCCAGTTTGAAAGTATCAACATCATCAATAATAATTCTACCACTAGTTAGTTCATTTAGTCTGTATAATGCACTCATGATTGTAGACTTACCAGCACCAGTTCTACCACAGATACCTATTTTCTCACCACCAGCGATTGTAAGGTTGACATTTTTTAATACAATCGGTAGACCTGGTCTGTATGCAAAGCTGACATCTTCGAAATTTATTTGACCATTACGAGGCCAGTCTTCAGGAGGAGAAAAATCGGATTTTCTATATGCTGCTTCTTGTGGTAGTTCCGTAGCGTATGTGACTAATCTTTCTGCACTGTTCATATCATTTTCAACTTGTGTTAAAGCTCTTAAAATTGTATTCAAAAGACCTGGCAGTTGTAAAACATAGGTTAATAAAACACCAACAGCTGCTGGTGAAATCTTAAATTGTCTGGTAACACATAACAATGCAATAATTAATGCAAATGCAACCGCAATAATATCCAAGAAAATGGCAACCCATCTTTGTACAGAAACAACCATATAACTTGCTTCATTCATCTTATTGATCAGAAAATCCATCTTGGTCAAAAATCTATCTTGACTATTGTACGCCTTGATCGTGTCCATACCACCAAGGACTTCAATCAGGTTATTGTAAACAAAGGATCTTTGCACTGCTTCCAATCTCTTGATTTCTCTACCAGCACTTTGGTAATGATCGGCAACCAGGATAAATACTAACAGAAGGAACGGGATAGCAATAGCAAACCATGGCAAATAAACAATACAAAGGACACAAACACCGATCAAATTTGCAAATTGTGACATCATCAAACGAATATTTTCAGTTAATTCGTTATCTAAACTATCGGTATCCTTTGTAAATCTGTTCAAAATACGGCCAAGTGGAGTTGTATCTAGGTAGGACATTGGTGCATGTAATATTCTTTTGACGGCTTTTAGGTTTAACCATTTAGATGCCATAATACCCATGACACATAAGATGGTAAATTGAGCATTCATGAAAATGTAACCCCCAAAGACAAAGAATGAGTACAGCCCCATATAGAAGCTTGGTTGTCTATTGCTAAATTTATTCTCAGTCCAGTATGAAAGCCAAACAGAAGAGAATAGATTACAGAAGGTTGTAGCCATAATCAGGAAACCATATAATGGAATAATTACAATACCCCATTTTCCAACTGCAGAGACAATGTATTCCTTGTAAATATTCCACCCAATACTGTTCACAGCACGTTCTTCTTTAGTCATTGTTAAACCTTCTTTAGCTAAAGATTTTCTGGTGATTTCTTTTTCAATTTCGGCCATTTCTTTCTTCATTGGATCTTCCTTTTCTTCTTCTACTTCATCATTCTCATTTTCCTCGTCTTTGTTATCGGAAGAAAATTGTAATAAGTTTACTAATGTTTGATTCCGTTCCTTCAATTCTTCCACAGTACCGATATCAACAGAACCATCGGTTGATAAAACTATGACACGGTCGGCCTTATCAATTAAAGAAAGCTGATGTGTTGCAAGCACTCTAGTCTTATCTTTGATTGCTCCTAAGAAACACTTATCCATAATATGCTTACCAACTCTAGAATCAACAGCACTTAAGACATCATCGAAAAGATAGACATCTTTATTTTTGTAAACGGCTCTGGCCAGATTGATACGGGCTTTTTGGCCACCTGATAATGTAATACCACGTTCACCAATTTCAGTCAAATCACCTGCTGGCAAAATATCAAGATCGGCTTGTAAAGAACAGACTTCAATGACTTCTTTATATTTGCTCTTGTTGTATGGGGCACCAAATATGATGTTATCTCTTACAGTAGCGTTTTGAATCCAAGGATAACCACATAGTAAAAGATGACCATTAATAGCTAACTCACCTGATGTTTGAGGCATGAATCCAGCCATAGCATTCAAAAGCGACGATTTACCAGTACCAATTGGACCTGTGATCATAATGAACTCTCCTTTCTTAATTTGGAAATTTAAATCAGTGAATTTTGTAAATGTCTTCTTATCCAAACCAGGTGATAATTCTTTACCCTTGATTGAGTCTGATTCTATTTTGTTATTGGCAGGAGTTTCATTAACATTACTTTTTTTCTGTTTTTCACCATTTTTAGCATCCTTAGCATTTTTCTCTTCCTCGGCATCGTTCAATTCATAATCTTCCCATTCGAAGGATGCTTCTTTCATTTCTAGTGCAACATCACTATCCGGATCAATTTTCTTCTCATTTTTATGAACAAAATTAACAATGCTATCAGGGTTAAAGGGATCTGCACTTTCTGGTGCCTCTAATAGATCTTGCAGACGGTTCAGACCAATAACCATATCTATACCTGTAGCAATAGCAATAGGCAAGAAAAACATCTGTAGAGAAAGAATTTGAAATAGAGATAAAGAGGAAAAAACTTTAGCTGGATTTGTTCTAGCATCATTGTTCACTTTGTACATGGACAAAAATGTAATCAGAGAGGCAATGTTTGGCAATGACATTGCCATTGCAATCAAGAAATTTCTTAGCATTTGCATTCTTCTAACTCTTGAAATTTCCTTTGATCTAATATCTTGAATATTTTTTTCATAAGCATCTTCCCATGCGTAGTATTTAACCATCTTCATATTAGTTAGAACCTCTCTCATCATTGTGATTCTCTGATCGGTAAAAATATTTGCTGAGATTCTTAGTGCTAGAATCCATTTGAATGCGAACAATGAGATACAGAAACCACCAAAAAAGACACCTACACCTGCTAAGGAGATAGGACCTAAGTTTACAATCAGTTGCACTATACAGATAGCCAGAATAGCAGGGAAACCTGCAAGGAAAGGTTGGAATGACAGAGCAAATTCAAGTCTAGATAAATCTGTTGTTACGAAAGAAGTTACCTTACCGTTTGGAAACTTGTGATGTGCATATCCGCTAGCCTTGAACATTTTTTTCATAACTGCTTTAATCAGTACAGATCTAGCTTGGACACCACAGATCATTGAAGCGTGGAAGAAATGGTTAAATAAAATACCATTTAGGAACATCATTAGACAGGCACCAATAGCGTAACCAACACCTTTATTGACGTGTAGATGAGGGAAATAAGCTTTTTCTTCCACGAATCTGATTAGTCTTTTAGTTAACATTGGGTTAAAACCAGAGGCACAATTGGCTAAGATTGCTAAGAACACAGACAGTAGGTATTGTCTCTTGAAAGTGAAGAATAGTACTTTCAGTACTGTGAATTTTTTCAAGTGGGCATTCTCTAACATCTCCTCAGGTGTAGCGTCTGGGTGTTCATCCATATAATTCTTTCTTGATTTCTCAAAATAATAGTCTAAATTTTTTTCGAAGTCCGAAAACAAGGTTTCAATAGACATCCGTTTATCTATCTTAAACAAGTCGTTAGGCTGAATAGTTCTCTTGTAACCAATCTTGACAATCGGTACCACCCACCACAGGAAGAAGGTGGATATTGGGTTTGCGTGGAACAGTGGGTACACTTTTCTCTCATCATCATTTTGTGGAACTTCAGGCATTTTTTTTCTATGCAAAAATGAAAAAAGTCTCTTTTGTGGGTAGATATCTGATTGTGTTACCTTTTCAATATCATTTGAGTTCAAGTAAGTCTGTGGTTTGTTTCTCTTCACAACATATTCACCACTAGTTATCAGTGATATCGAATCCTCATTCACATTTAAATCATAATCTTGACCGTTTGGAGAATCACTCGAACTTGAACCACGCTTCTGTTCGATCGAGCTATCAGATTCCGTGGTAGCATCATTATTCGATACAGACGATTTCGAAGTCTTACTAAAGATTCGCATCTTTTAATTATATGATGATATTAATTGGATATCCTCTTATTAGTAATCTCTCTCACTTTTTTTTTTTTTTTAACTTCAGTAGATTTTATACTAATTTGGCTCTCTCCTTGTTTCTGTATTAATCACACAAGGGTAAGATCTATTCATCAATTTATAGTTTCAATATTTTACGCCACCAAAAAAAAAACATCTAGATTTGGTGTTCCTTTTTTCCCTATTTTATTTATATGTATGCGATGAGATGTTATTTTTGCATTAGAAATAAGTTTTCCTTACAACTTCCCTTTTGCCAAAAAAAAACAATACAAAATAAAAATTCTCCATGTATTGCACGTAGGAAAGATTAATTTCATTTGTAATGGAAGAGAATATATCATGTGTCCACACTTTTCTAAGGGCAAGATAAAAAAAAAAAATCTCTTGTCAACAGTTTGTATGTTAACTTTATGCTCCATATAGTGGTATGTCTCCTCCCCTCCCCGAATTCGAACCCTTAGAGAAACAGCGAAGAGCAATATGTCGATCTTTCCGCATGCTTTCTTTTAACACGGTAATGATGACACATTTTTTTTCCTTTCCGTACGTTTCCGCGGAAATGAACGGTTTATTCCTTCTCTTTCTTTTTCCAGGATAACGAAGGAGGCGTAGAAACCAGAGAAAATTTGGCGTGAAATTAAAACACAAATATCGCAGGGTAACTACATGCTATTTCCACGGAACGGATACGGATACGAAGAGAAAAAAAAAACCAAAAAAAGCAGCAACACGGAAAGGAAAAAGCACAGAGCCGATATTTTTCTTTTGTTTCCGTGGAATAAGCCAAGCCTCACGTGCAAATCTTTTGTTTCACGTGAAGTGAGACAAAAGATCTTGGATTATCATCAGCGGCTAAAAACCAGAATAACCAGGAGAAAACACCAATACAAGTCGTCTAGATTATTTTTTTCAAACACTCTTGAGAAAGCATTTTTTTTTTGGTGTACTCTCTTATATATGAGACACTCGTAGTTCTACTTTTTTCTTTATCTTTT
The DNA here is from genome assembly GCA_017309295.1 of Nakaseomyces nivariensis. Taxonomy (NCBI): domain Eukaryota; kingdom Fungi; phylum Ascomycota; class Saccharomycetes; order Saccharomycetales; family Saccharomycetaceae; genus Nakaseomyces; species Nakaseomyces nivariensis. The sequence continues at coordinate 49,975 of JAEVGP010000011.1, forward strand.
TTTTTGCTGTATTTTTGCGGAATTCCAGGGTGCAGTTTGTGAGGATATGTGGTATTGTTTTCCCCCCACGATTAATATCAGAACATATATTACAGTTTTTGACTGGAGAAATAGATATCAGTGGGCTAATCATTAGAAATGTCTTGCCAAGAATTGGAAAATAAAGTACTTTCCCCCATAAAAGAAATTGAAAACCCAGAAAACCCAGAAAAATTATAACGGGTGTGTCAAGTTTCGTATATTATTATATACAATTAATCATGTGACAACCCGGGTAAGTATCTCATTTATTTCTTTCTTTTTTTTTTTTTGTGGGTCGAGAAGTGAAAAAAATTTTTTTTTTTTTGCGATGAGCTTCATTGAAATTGATATATTGCTATAGAAGGACTTTTGAGAATAGTCTTGGAAGAGCAGATAGATCAAGATATAAAGCAGGTTAAAAAATTAAAAATGGGTTTGGCTGGTGTAAAGAACAAGCAAAAATTTGGGCTGGATCCTAGAAATACTGCTTGGAGTAATGATGATTCCAGGTTTGGTCATCAGCTTTTGCAAAAATTCGGTTGGCAGCCAGGTATGGGTCTGGGTATGAAACCCGTGCACTCTATGAAATCGCATATCAAGGTGTCTATCAAGGACGATAATCTGGGTCTTGGTGCCAAGCTGAAGAAGAATAAAGGTGACAAAGTCGATGAGTTTGATAATGGTGAGTGTGCAGGATTGGATGTGTTTCAAAGAATCCTGGGTAGGTTGAATGGTAAGGAGACGGAGATTAGTAACGAATTGGAGACCCAGAGGAAAGAGAAGATTCTCAACGGTAAGTGGGGGGTACATTTTGTCAAAGGCAGCACATTGGCAAGTACTTGGGATCCTAACACCAAGAAACTGCTGAGTTACTCACAGATGGAGGCAGATTCCTCCTCGAGCGATGAAGAAGAGGAAGAAGTCGAATCTAAGAAGAAGTCTAGTAGCAAGAAGAGAAAACTAGATGACGATGAGAAGGAAAGTACGAAGAAAGTAAAGAAATTGAAGAAAGAGAAGAAGAAGGAGAAGAAGGAGAAGAAGTCCGAGAAGAAGGAGAAGAAGGAGAAGAAAAAGGCAGAGAAGAAGGAGAAGAAGGAGAAGAAAGAGAAGAAACACAAGAAAGAGAAGAAGCACAAGGACAAATCTAGAGCAGAAGAAATACGATCTGCTTCCATTGAATCTAGTCCGTCTGCTGCATCAATTCCACAGTCTGTATCCACAAGACTTTCAGTTCGTTCAAGATGGATCAAGCAGAAGAGGGCCGCTGTTATGGACTCTAAGGCGCTCAATGAGATTTTCATGGTTACCGGTAATTAATATTGTGAGTAGAAAATTTTTTATAGATCAATAAAATACTATTCTAAACTTTTTTTTTTGTGTATATTGTTAAGAATGAGAATGATTTAAAAAATTAGGTGTATAATAATAAAAAAATATACTGTGTCATTAATTAGGGATTTTTCTGTATAAAAAACGTGGTATTTAAATAATACTTAATGTACATGGATATGAATATATATCTTTTCATATATTCTTTACCATCTAGATGGCAACATTAGGAAATATGTATTGAAAAAAAAAAAAGAGGTTCATTAAAAAGTGTTTGCTTTATCGAAGCGTTCTTTCTTTTTCTTTAAATAAGAGCGAAACCAGCACCAGCGACAGCTCCTAATGTGATGAAGGCAGAGAACAAAACTTGGGCCAAGCTGACTTGCATAGAGGAACCGGCGTTCTTGGACTTACCGGAACTGGAGGCAGAAGAGCTAGTGGAGGAAGAGGAAGACTTGGAGCCACTGGAGGAAGCGGACTTGGAGCCAGAAGCGGAACCGGTAGCCTTGGCGGAGCCAGTGGAGCTACCACCGGTGAAGGTAACAGAGTCAGTGGCGCTGTTGGTACCGATGCTACCGATTTCCTTCAAGGCGGAAGCGCAACCAGCTTGGGTGGTGGCGTCTCTCAAGGAGGCGGAGCCACTGAAGTCACAGTTGGACTTGGAACCACCTTGGCTGTTGTAGTATAGGTCCAAGACGAAGTTTAGTTGTTCCTTTGGAGAGCAGAAGGAGTAAGAGCCGTACTCACCGGTGGTACCGTTACCGGTGATACCAGCACAGTCGATCTTACCGCAGATGTAGCTGAACAATTCTTGGTAGTCGTCTTCGTCGACGTCGTCGGCGACCACACAGGCGTTAGCGGCGTCCATACAGTTACACAAGTCTTCTTGTGGGGTTGGTGGCAAGTCGGTGGCGGCCTTCCAGTATTCGTCGGTGGCAGGGCAAGCCAAGGAGGTAGCGGTTGGGGTGTAAGAGGCGGTGTTGGCGGAGGTTGGGGAGATGCTGTGGATTTCCTTGGAGTAGTTGTTGAAGTCGTCTAGGGTTTGGACCTTACCGTCGCTGTCGATGGAGACCAGACCGTAGTTGTTGGCTTCTTGGAAGTACATGTAGACGATACCACCGGACCAGACGTCGGTCATGTTCTTACCGTACAAGGCCTGGACCTCGGTGAATTCTCTTGGGGAGACCTCGTTACAGCCGTACTCGGAGAAGAACAATGGGATGGACAAGTTAGCGAACTCCTCGGTTCTGTCCTTGTAACCGGACTTGGCGTAGGTGGAGTTACCGCACCATTCGTACATGTTAATACCGTAGAAGTCAGCTCTTTCGCTGTCGTCACCGCAGGCGAAGTAATCGGCGATGGCGACTCTGGTGTCGGCGTCGTCGTTGGAGGAGTAACCTACTGGGATTTCTCTGTAGTTTTGTTGCTTGATGTAAGCCTTGGTGTCTCTGATGGCAGCCTTGACGAAAGCGGAGGCGTCGGTGTTGGAGGCATCGTTGGTGACCTCGTTACCTGCGAAGAACCCCAAAACGTTGGAGTAGTTGGAGAACATGTCGACAACGGACTTGTAACGGTCGAAGATTTCCAAGTTCCAGGAAGGAGACTTTCTGTTGACGGAGATCTTTGGGGAGGACAAGTCGGCGATGACGTAGATACCAGCGTCGTTCAAAGCGTCCATACACTTGCTGTGGTCCAAAGAGGTGTTAACGGCGTAGACACGGATAACGTTAGTGTCCAATTGTTGCAAGTATGGGATGTCTCTGGAACAAGTGTCGTAGTCGGCCAATGGGTCGTTGATGGTCTCGCCACCGGTGACGTTAGCGGTGTCGGCCTGGTAGGCGATACCCTTCATGTAGAACTGAGAACCGTTGTTGGAAAAGAAGAACTTGTTACCAACAATCTCAATGGCAGGCAGGTCTTCGGCCCTGACCATGAGCAGCATAAAAGCAGCTGTTATTAAAGAAACCAAATATTGCATATTTTGTTTATTATTTAGTTGTTGTTTGTTTTTAGTGTGTTACAAAATAAAAGAACAAGAAATTCGACAAGATACATCAAACGTAATATCACCTCTTTATATACTTTTTTTTTTTGACGATATAATCAAATCTCTTCAGCACAATTCTCTTCTCTAATGAAGTCAATTTGTTATCCAAGTTAAGCCATCTTAATTTCGACAATATAAAAAAAATCGCCTTATAGAAAAGAAAAACACGAAAAAAAAAATAAAAAAGAAAACAAGGCCTGGAAACCCAGCGCGAATCGCCAAAAAAAAAATTCGAAGAGAAAATTTTTTTTCTCTCTGCGTGGCCTCCCCCCCCCGCCAATTTTCTACAGCAAATTAACAGAAACAAGACGAGGCTTATTTATGCAACCAGTGCATGTGCCACTACGCTAAGTTGTACTACGCTAAGTTTTACTACGCAAATATTGCAGTACTCCTGTACTGGCCGTGTAGTACTCCTGTACTGCCCTACACGGCCAGTACGCACCACTGCCACTACGTACCACGCCCTCTCTATGAGATGGCTGGAAGTTACCTGATTGGGTAACTTCTGATAATTGGGATCTGCAAATAACAAGGGAAAGAGGGGTGTACGGGTATTTGTGAGGTGAAAGGGCCCAGAATTTCTTTTTTTCTTGAGGGCTGGCCCTCCCTCCCTTCCCCCCCGCCTTTTTTTACCAGACGGGTCCGCTCACCCCTCTGTGTGTTATCATTCACGAAATGAAGAGAGAGGGTGGGACCATCCAAAAAAAATAATATTTCGCGTATTTCGGGTTTCCTTTGTTCATTTTATCCGGAGTTTATAATTGGGAATCTAAGGTTGTCCTGTGGTGTTGTGTTGTTGTGTTGTGTTGTTGTTGTGTTATATTGTATTTATACATGGATACATTGTACATTGTTTTCTTACTCACACATACTCAGGGTCTCTTGCTCCAAGATCAGTATGATAAGGACAGTGTTTTTAGATATTGCTATTGGGAACGCCTGCAACAACGCCATATACCACCCTGTGTTTTTACTCTAAACACACCTCTGTAAATTACACTTGCATATCCCTCTCTATCGAGAAAATTAACTTACCGCTTGTTAGTGAAATATAACACAGATTCTCAATCTCGACAGATACAAATTTACATATATTGTATTGTACTGTGCAACACAGCACCACTGCAATAAGTTGGATGTGCAACATTGTGTAGAGTGTACACAGTGTTATACCATGAGAAACTATATCGTAGTATATTGTTGTTGTTCCAGGATAATTGGGATATATAGTAATATGATATGGTCACATGAATGACTACATATTCACATGATCTATACGTCTCTCATGGCAATGAAAACAATGACTGAATTAAGATGGATTAATTGTACTCAATAGTTTCAGAGTTCATTCTGTACCAGTTACTGATTGAATATCAGGAAATACAAGAAAATAATCAATTTAGTATATTAGGCAATTGAAACCCGCTGAACACAGATTTCATTTGCTTACCAGATAAAAGTAGCAAGAGATTCAGTATTGCAAGACTATATGTAGCAGGCTACTCAAAAGGCAGAGAATATCAGATGCTTTATCCTCTTTTTATTTGTACTCTATAAAGACCAAGACCGTGGAACAGTAGAACATAATATAGCTTAACTTTTTTTCGATATTTTCATACCGCCTTGAATTGTATCTACTATTAACAAAATTTGACAGAAGCCCCTTTCCTTTGAAACAACACGTTATGCTACATAGCATTGTGTATTGTATTGTACGGTAAGGTAGTGTGCTGTAATACTGTCCAAATGCTTGTAGTGTCATCCACCCAACTCCACAACGCTGCAAAAGTTCAGCTTTTTCCAAGGGTACCCCCTTACAATTGTGAAATTTGGCAGTTTCTGTACGGGGGTTTGTTAGTGAAATTTCACAGTTTTGTCGAGAAAAAATAACAGTGCAGCTACTACGTATCGTGGCGTACGGATTAGTGTACAGCCACATACAGTGTGAGCCAGTGTATGGCATTGCATACAACAGTGTATACAACAGTGCCTATAACAGTGTAGCATCACCATTTGCACCAAAACCTACATCACCATTTGCAACAAAACCTACATCGCTTACACCACCACTTACAAGACATCACAGAGACTTTGGATGTAATTTCACCTCACGATCTACTTTTTTTCATGTTTTCGTCGTGCACCGGGGGAACAGATGATCGTAAACAGAAACAAATAAAATAAAAAGTTACCCGGGTATACATCTACACGTGCGAAGCACGTGTAGATGTATATAAAGTGATGTACATGTGCACGTGCAGATGTATATAAAGTGATATGCATGTGCACGTGCACTCAAATACAAAGTGATATAAAACGTACACGTGACAACAAGTACAAATTGATATAAAACACGTGTTTTGTAAGGACATATATATTTTTAGTTTCTGAAACCGGTGCGGTGTCCAGGCCGGGATGTCACTGATGCCACTGATGCCACCGTAGTGCAGACTAAAAAAAGTGCCGTGTGTCTGGGAGCAACACCCCGTGAGCACCACCCCACCTGCACAAAAACCCTGCACAAACCCGATCCGGTAAAGAATTGAGTTTCTTTTGGGCCACCGTGGGATTTGCCGAAGGTAAAGAGGGTGGATGACTCTGTGTGCCTTTGCTACACAACTTTCTAAGAAACAATAAAAAACACACCTGTCCATTTTAGGAATTCGTATAGATCATGAACAAAAAAAAAGAAAGAAGAAAAAAGAAAGAAAATAAGCACAACGCTGCGTGGGTTTCTGGGTATATAACCCTGTACGAGTGGATCAAGACTTTGTTTAAAAAAAAAAAGAACAACAAACACAGAAAAACTCAATTTTTGCCTAATTGGGTAAAAACTTTGTTTATGTTGTGCACTCAAAAGAAAATCTAGAACCCCCCCCGGTGGAGAGAGGAGAGAAAGTGATCCGTATATAAACAACAGAGTAGCTTCTTCTTTTCGATTCTTATAAAAAGGAGATGCTGAAAGAGAACCATCTACGATCTCTCTTTTTTTATAATAGCAAACAGGAATTAGGAAAAAAAACTCCAACTGCCAGTCATTCATTTTATTACCAACTAAATTACGTTCCTTTTTTTTTTAAAGATATGAAGGTTTCTGCTTTGATTACTACTGCCTTGCTAGGTACTGCCCTTGCTGCTCCAGCTGCCCACACTCACAAGAACAAGCGTGACGTTGTCACCAAGACTGTTCACTCCGTTGCCACTGTCGTCGTTGACTCCACTGGCGCCCAGGTCAACAAGGCCGAGGCCATCAACGAGAACATGGTTGCTGCCACTGCCCAGGCCCAAACTCAAGCTCAAACTACCCAGGAGCAAGCCCAGGAGCAAACTCCAGCCACCCAGGAGCAAACCCAAGCCCAAACCTCTCAATCCACTGCTCAGTCCCAATCTCAATCCAAGACTGACAGCACTGGTGCTGGTGCCTCCGGTGCCAAGGGTGTCACCTACACTCCTTACAACGCCGACGGTACTTGTAAGTCTGCCGACCAAGTCGCCTCCGACATGTCTGAGTTGGCCGGTTTCCCAGTCATCAGACTGTATGGTACTGACTGTAACCAAGTCGCCAACGTCTTCAAGGCCAAGGCCAGCGGTCAAAAGCTGTTCTTGGGTGTCTTCGATGTCTCTAACATCGAGGGTTCTATCCAGGAGATGAAGGACGCCGTCTCCCAATACGGTTCCTGGGACGACGTCACCACCGTCTCCATCGGTAACGAGTTGGTCAACGGTGGCCAAGCCAACCCATCCCAAGTTGGCCAATACGTCACCGCCGGTAGAGCCGCTTTGTCCGCTGCCGGTTACAACGGTCCAGTCGTCTCCGTCGACACTTTCATCGCCGTCATCAACAACCCAGAATTGTGTCAATACTCCGACTACATGGCCGTTAACGCTCACGCTTACTTCGACCAAAACACCGTCGCCCAAGACGCCGGTCCATGGTTGTTGCAACAAATCCAAAGAGTCTGGACTGCCTGTGACGGTAAGAAGGATGTCACCATCACCGAATCCGGCTGGCCATCCAAGGGTCAAACCCTAGGTGTCGCTGTCCCATCCAAGCAAAACCAACAGGACGCCGTTAACTCTATCAAGGCTTCTTGCGGTGACTCCACCTTCTTGTACAACGCCTTCAACGACTACTGGAAGGCTGACGGTCCATACGGCTGTGAAAAGTACTGGGGTATCTTCTCCAATGAGTAAGTGTAATACTCATTACTTTAATTTTTTTTTTTTTAACAATTTTTTCAAAATACCCCCTCCCATCCAATATCCTTTATTTTTCGATACCCTCTTAAAGTTAAAGCAATACCTCTTTTCTTAAGAAAGCTTTTTTTTTTATTGGAATTTCGAGATTATTTTGTTTTATTTTGTAACAATCTACCTCTTATTTTCTTTCTTGACCCGTCTGCTAATCGAAAGCATTTTTTTAATGAATGATGTTATTTGCAAACTGAATCAAAAATCTTAAGGGAAGTGATGAAACCGTCGCTAACTTTGATCGAGTTATCGAAAAAACTTTATTTTCGTTCTTTATTTTCGATTCCCACTATTGGTTGGTTTAGTCAAATTCAATACTTCTTTTTATCAAATATTTTTTTTAACTTAAAATATCCTTTTTATTTTATATGCAAAATCTATATCTCGTTTGTAACACCTTAAAAAACATTACCTTTCTATTATCGTTACTATTACATTAGTTTGTCCCCTTATATATATGTTTATTGTTTTGGCTAAAATTAGAAGTTATCTCCTCGCAAATCAAGATAAACAATGGGCTGACTCACCCTACGAGTCATGAATACAGAAAGCAAAAATGCTTCGGTGTCCAGTATGTACATTCAGGTTACTACTGGTCTCTTTTCATCTCTTTGGACTTCTCGACCTGTTTCTTCTTCTTGGAGGTGTTCTTGATCTCTGGCCGCTTCTTGGAGGTGTTCTTGATCTCTGACCTCCTCTGGGTGGTGTTCTTGACCTTTGATTTCTTCTTGGAGGAGTTCTAGACCTTCTTGGAGGAGTTCTTGAACGGTTATAATTTTTTTTCTGGCCACGATGTCTATCTCGTCTGTCATCAATTGACGTATTCTTGCGGGGTGCCTTAGTCACTTTGTGATCTTTGTGACTTTTGCTATCATCCGCATACTTGTTCTCCTGGGACGGCAGTGGCCCGTGGCCCTTCCAGTTCATTGGCGATGTTGCCTCTTGCTCCTTCTTCAGTTCCCTTTCCATTTCTTGTAGTTGTTCTCTCATTCCCTTCGTCAGGACACCGAGGCCAATTGACGTAAAATAGTTTATGGAGTATCTTATGTTGTCGATGTCATCTTGCGGGAACAAGTTCGTCAGGAACGGCTGGATGTATTCCTCGGCCAGCCTCTCCTGCAGTTCCTCGATACCCAGGTCGGCCACGAGCTCCTGGAACAGGAACTTCAGGAAGATACGTCCCGGCGGAGTACTGTCGTCCTCGTTCATCTTGAAGTGCTGGAACAGCTCGAACCCGAGGTAGTCTGATGCGAATATGTGGCCCCACAGCTTGCCCAGAATCCGCAGCTGTGCAGGCTCGAACGTGTTCAGACTATTGTAGTTTTCCAGAAGCACTGCCTGTAGGCCGTGCTTCCAGGACCCGTGAGTGGAACAGAGCCTCTCCAGCAACAGCCCGTAGAACTTCGAGTACGTGGGCTCCTGCACACTTGATTTCACCACAATATCCACCACTTTGTCCTTGCTGTGGTCGTCCACCCGCAGCGCAAGTATCTTGTGGGCAGCCTCATCGCCCGAAAGTGAGCTCTTGAGTATCAAATACACCTTCTTCTTGAATTCGACATCGTCCGCCGACGTAAGATCAACACGATCAACAGCAGCAACAGTTGTAAGGTCTCCAGGATCAGCCATTGTTGTGGTTCATCCCTTGTATTGACCAAATATTCAAAAAAATTGCGATGAGCTTCCAAAATTTTTTTTTTCACTCTCAGCATTTTTTTGCAAAACGAACAAAAAGAGAGAGCAAAGAGCTGAAATGAAGATTTAATTCGTAACACAATGGCAGAACAACGAGCAAAAAGGAAACAAGAATGGCTACAATTGGATTGGTATTACAGGATCTGGACGAGCTTGATTTTGGGGCGTTGCGTGGTGTGCTTGCTGAGCATGTGCAGCCGCTGCTTGGCTCTGGGTGTGTGCTGGATATAATTGTCACGGACCGGTTCAGCGACTCCGTGTACTTGGACGATGTGCTGGGGCGGTTGTACAGCACTGCGCGGGAGGTGCTGCTTGAGCAAGGGCTAGCGTTAGAGCCCGTGAATGTGCTGTTTGGCGATGAGTGGAGCCTGAGCAGCCACCGGGCGGACTATGTGTGGGACTACTTGGTAACGCGCACCGAGGGGTTCAGCACCAAGGGATACCGGTACAAGACGCACGTTACGTACAGTTTACCTGCTGTTTCGAACAGCATTCCGACGAACAAGGAGCGGGACGGCGACAAGTTTGCCGTTACCGCGCTCGGGGGCACGTTTGACCACCTGCACGACGGCCACAAGATCCTGCTGAGCGTGGCGGCGTTCCTGACATCGCGCAGGCTCATCGTCGGGGTCACCGACCAGGAACTCCTGGCGAACAAGAAGTACAAGGAGCACATGCAGAGCTTCGACGAACGCTGCCACGGCGTGAAGCAGTTCCTACAGCTGCTGAAACCCTCCTTGAAGATGGAGGTCGTCGCCATAAGAGACGTGTGCGGTCCTACGGGCACTGTCCCGGAGATCGAGTGTCTCGTCGTGAGTAGGGAAACCGTCTCCGGTGGCCAGGTCGTCAACGAGACCAGGGCCAGCAAGGGCATGAACCCGCTCCAGATATACGTCGTCAACGTCCTCGGCGGCCATGAGGACGACGGCTGGAAGGAGAAGATCAGCAGCACAGAGATCAGAAGGACGCTCGCCAACTGAAAGAGAGAAGGGTCCATTTATATCCTTCCATTGTTGCATTATCAACCTACATCACACACAATCGCACAGAAACGCCCGTACAAAGAAGTTTTTCCATCGATGAGCAAGCGAAAATTTTTTTTTTATGGCAGAAAGTGAAAAATTCTCGATGCACAAAAGAAACTTCTTTTCAATTTCGAGCCATTGATTTGTGGGGAGCTGTAGCTAAGAGAACAGTAAACGATGCAGACTGACAAGGACGTGGATGTGTCGCCTACGAAGGTTGTTCCGGAGCGGTCGTACACGGTTCCGAAGCTGACTGTTGCGGAAGGGAATGCGGTGGACCGGAGTGTGGCCCGGCTGAGCATCAGCGAGGTCCCCAGCGAGGCTATTGACGAGGACGAGGCCAAGGCTATGGCGCGGCGGTTGCCGCAGGGGAAGCGTAGGAGATCGAGTGCGTACGCGGCGAACGGGCCGGCGAAGCCCGTCACGGTGAAAGGGTTGGAGTCTATAGCGGAGGCCCTTGGGTCTGCCAAAGTGGTCAAGAAGAGGAGGGCCAAGGAGTTGAAGTTGCCGCTGGGCCTGGAGGTTGAGGTCGAGAAGAGGCCTTCTATCAAGAGTATGACCGATCTGGTGCGGTACCTGCACAAGGAGACGGACGAGTACAGGTGGTGGAAGAACATCTCTGGTAGACACAATCTCTCGAAAAATATAGTGCTTTTCGTTCCAGGCTTGCAACCAGAGGACTTCGGACTCAAAGAGGATCAAAGGTTTTCCAATAACTCCGCCCACTTACAGACACAAGGTCTGGTCGGACTCGCCGTGAATGCAGACAAGAAACTGGTCTTCCCGATGCAAAGTCCTGGTTCCAAGACTGCCATCTACTCCGCATACAATTCTTTTGTAAACATACCGCTGACCAAGAGGCAGAAGAAGGAACTGACAGATAAACTATCTCGCCAAGCCATAACTATAAACGACCTCATTGCAAGCATTGACCAGTTAGTAGACAGAGATTACCCGATCCATGAAGCAACAGCAAACATGAACGCGGAGTTTGCCAGTAAACTGAAGACTAAAAACCAGGAAGATTCAAATGGTGCTCGGTGGGTGGATACCAGGAGTTTCGAACATGACGGCTCTCACATCTTTGGTCTCGATTGTGAGATGTGCCAAACAGAGAGAGGTCTAATTGTAGCCCGTGTCAGTTTGGTCGACTTCCAGATGAATGTTATCTATGATGAGCTAGTAATCCCTGAGGCACCAATTACTGACTACTTGACGAAATACAGTGGCATAACGAAGGAAAAGCTTGATACAGCAACTAAAACCGTTCAAGATGTCCAAAACGATCTAGCAAATATCATCAGTGCAGACGATATTCTTATAGGTCATTCCTTGGCCAATGATCTCCATGTTTTAAGAATGAGACACCCAAGAATTGTCGATACAGCCATAATATATGATCACCAAGGTGGACCGCCATTTAAACCTTCATTAAAATACCTTGCCAGCGAGTACCTACACAAAATAATTCAAGAAGAAAATGGTGATGAAGGCCATGATTCTGTAGAAGATTCCAAGACATGCATAGAACTGACGAAGTTGAAGATTTTGAATGGCCCTGCTTATGGTTCTTTCCTAAAAAGCGAAAGCCTATTCAAAGTCTTGGGTGATAAAGGCGTAAGATCATTGATATTAAATAACACTGTTCCAAAATCCGAACTAAAAAATTCTGACTTTATCGGAACCAAGTATTGTGAGAACGATAAAGCAGTTTTCGATGGAATATCTGAAAGTTTTGATAATTACGATTTATTTGTAGGGAGGTTAAGGGAATTGGAGTTTGCTAGAGGTTATGCTACTCCTAAAAACCCCATCCCACTGGAGCCAAAGACAGTATTGGAAAATCTAAGCAAACACTTGGAACATCTTTATGAGCAGGCACCAAGCGGTACTATAATATCGATCTTGTCAGGTACTGGTGATACGAAGCTGTGGATGTCTCTAATGAACCAAATAAACTCTTGCAACCCACGGGAAGCCAGAGCTGAACTCAGAAAGGAATTAAGTAACGATATTGAAAAAGCAGTTGAGATAGCACGTGATGCTGTTGTTGAGATTTTAATTAAGGAGTAATGTCAATCCCTAATCTACATAAAAAAAAGTTGTTTTCGTTGCATTTGTATTACCTGAATGTTGATTTTATCAAGACATAACAGGTTGTTTTAGAAAAGAAAAAAATGTATCATTAAAAAAGAGAATGTGCCCTGGATGGTCACATTCAGTATAATAAAAGCTTGTTTTTTTACGACCAATTCACAAATACATAATATTACATTTCACTACTTTGTGGAGTACTCTCCCAAAGTATCCTATATAGATTATTTTTTTTAGATCATCTCTAAAAGATATTGCTAAGCATCCTTCATTTCAACATCCTCGTTTACCTCACTTGCAACTGGAGGTACTTCTTCCAATTTCTGTTCTTCCTGCCCTTCAGTTGCTTCTGGTTTTTCTGTACTCTCAGTATGTGTGTTTGTATTTTCCTCCTTGTTCTCTACTTCTATATCTTCTTTAACCTCGTGCTGATCACCTTCTGTTAGAGTTTCACTCTTTGATTCCACAGGTACCTCCTTATTCTCTTCTAGTTGTGTAGCGTTACTGTCGTCTGGTAGTGTGTCCTTATTCTCTATTAATGGTGTGTCCTTGTTTTCATCTGATGGTGCGTCCTTGTTTTCTTCTTGTGCTGCTGGTGAAGCCTTTTCGGCTGGTACTACAGCCTCGGACTCACCCTTTGTTGTACTATTTTCCTGTGCTTCCTCTGGCTTCTTATTCGTTGCAGTTTCTGGTTTTGAGTGAGAACTGCTGAACACCGAGTCTGAACCACCAACGGCACCACGAATGGCGTCCTCGGAAAGGTCGTCTCCATTGTTGCTCTTCTTCTTCTTCGCCTGCGCAATCTTTAGCCTGTCGTACTGGTCCAGGTTGAGCAGTACTGGCGGGTCCTGCTCCTTGGCCCCCTCACTAGTGTCTCTCATCCACGTCTTGAACCGAAACGAGTAATAACTGGTCTCCTTGTTCTCCGAGCTGATCCCAGCCAGCGGATCCGATATCTCTGACCCGTGTGAGTTCTCCACAGGCTTCACAGGCCTGCACCAGTCGTACTTCCACCGCCCATCGTTGTCACCATTCCCATACATCTTGTTAGCCCTCTCAATTAGCGTCTCTTCAACCATTTTTCCCGTAGTTTTTTTGCTTTCCTTAATATAGTTACCCAATTGATCCAATTGCAGCGACGTTCGAGTAGTTCTGTAGCTCCAATCAACCACTATTCTCTTCAAATGATTCAAATTCCATTTGTTTATCCAAAGTTTTTTGCGAAACCAAAAAAAATTTTTTTTTGGCAGCAGAGCGCAAACCTTAAAAGAAAGAACATGGAATACCTTCACTTCAACAAAGGATTGAAGAGAACCAGGACAGTAGAACCCTAGCAATAGAGCCAGGCCTTGAATTAGCTGCTAGGATTTGAGAGTGGGGTCCGAAAGAGAGTTGGAAGTAAAACAACCATGAAGAAGAAGGCTTCTGGGACTAAGAGCAAGGATCTTTCCAATGAGGACGACGCCTACAATGCTATCTTTGAAGGGAACTTTGGGTCGATGGAGATCGGGAACTATCTTGGTGACGAGGGGGCCACGGAGCATCTTCCTGATGCGGTAGATTTCGAAGACGAGGATGAATTAGCTGATGAGGAGCTGCCAGAGGAAGAAGAGCCGCTTGGCACGATGAATGACGATATGATGCAAGGGTACGAGAGTGGCGGCGGCGCAGTGCAGGACCTGTTTGACATACAGCAGCAGCCGACTGACCATTTCATGAGTGGAATACCGAACGACAACTCGTCGATGATGGGCAGCGATGCCTCGAACGACGAGTTTCAAAGTGGACAGAACGCATTGTTTATGGGCATGGATCACACCCATGACTCTCTTTACATGGACAATAATCCAGTGTTCCCTACAGAGCAAGCTAGTCATACCGATGACGGCGAGGTTAAAAGGAAGGAGCTGCGGATTCAGCTAGAAAAGAAGCTACTAAAGAAATACTTCCCCACATTCACAAAGGGCAAAATATTAAAATGGAATAAACTCATATACAGGAAGCGTGCGGATTACGACTGGCATTACAAAACTTTTGCAGCCAACGGACTGCTGAAACCGTTGTTCCCGTTGAACTTGAAGATACACGTACAGCCAGACCAAAGAAGGATATTTGAACTACCCGAGAACAAGTGGCAGGTCAGTTCTAGAAATAAGAATAAGGATGCCAAGAAGAAAGGTATTGTTCAAGTCAAGATTGATGAATCCAATTACGATAGCACAAAAGAGAAAAGTGCACAGGATACGGATAACGGTGTATCGGAGGATTTAATTATTGCTACAGACGATTGGAATGAGGACCAGATTATCAACGGTAAAGAAGAGAAGGAGAACAGTAAAGAATTTAGGTTCATAACAAATCTGTTTGATTCCCCAGACTCCTGGAATTGGAACGAGGATGACTTGGTCAATGGTAAATTGAAGGAGGCCGTAATGGCGGAACTTAATATGAACGATCAAAACCTGTTATTGATCGATGAAACCAACAAGAGGAAAAATGAAGTCGACAAAGCAGAAAATAATAACCAATTGGATATACAGTCGATCCTGAAAAAGTTCAACATATCTAACGATGACAAGTATGCGATATTGAAACGTGCCCATCAAACAAAAATACGTGCTATTATATCGAATCTAAATATAGAGCATTCCAAACCAGCAGCTCGACTTCAGTCACCGTTCTATAAAGTTACTATACCGAGAGCACAACTCAGACATTTTCATCGTGCTAATTTTGGATCAAGTATACGGCCTGGGACTAATATCGTTTTCAGTAAATTAAAGCTTAGAAAGAGAAAGCGTGATAAAGGAAAAGATATCAAGGAGTCCTTTGCTACGACTCAAGATCTAACTATTGGTGATACGGCACCAATATATCTAATGGAGTATTCGGAAGAACATCCATTAGCTCTGTCAAAGTTTGGTATGGGTAACAAACTGATAAATTATTATAGAAAAATATCTGAAGATGATACATTGAGACCAAAACTTCCGGTAGGTGAGACCCATGTTCTCGGTGTTCAGGATAAATCTCCGTTTTGGAATTTTGGGCTGGTGGAACCAGGCCACATTGTTCCTACTCTATATAACAATATGTTAAGAGCGCCGGTATTCAAACACGAGGTTTCAGGTACTGATTTCCTTTTAATTAGAAGCACTGGTAACGGAATTAGCAACAGATTTTACCTAAGGAATATCAATCACCTATTCACAGTTGGCCAAACATTTCCTGTTGATGAGATTCCGGGACCAAACTCTAGAAGAGTTACATCAATGAAAGCAACAAGACTGCGGATGATTGTATACAGACTTTTGAACAAAGCTGCCACTCGCTCAATTTCAATTGATCCAATTGCAGAGCATTTCCCAGAATCTGAATACGGTCAGAATAGGCAGAAGATAAAAGAATTTATGAAGTACCAAAGAGAGGGCCCCGATAAGGGTCTCTGGAGGTTGAAAGAAGGTGAACCTTTACTAGATGGTGAAAACATTAAGAAGTTGTTGACACCTGAACAAGTTTCTGAGGTCGAAGTAATGGGACACGGTATTCAAAACCAAGAAGACAACGAATTATATAACCATGATGAAGAACTTGTAAAATTGGAGGAGAACTTAACACCTTGGAATGCATCTAAGAACTTTATTAATGCCACTCAATTACGAGCTATGATCCAGATTCATGGTTCAGGTGATCCAACTGGCTGTGGAGAGGGTTTTTCCTTCCTAAAGACCTCAATGAAAGGTGGTTTTTTGAAATCCACTACTTCGCTGACCAGTCTTAACAATATCAACAACAAGAAATCTGGTTCTTCCAGTGGTTACTCATACAACGTTGCTCAGCAGCAGAAGGTCTACGAGGACGAAATCACTAGGACCTGGTACACACACACCAAGAGTCTGAGTATCTCCAATCCATTTGAGGAAATCGCCGATCCCGACGAGGTCAACGAGAGTAACCGTAACGTTGACCCAATGCGTGCAGATGGAAAGTTTTTGAGGATTGTGAGAAAGACTCGTGACGAGAATGGTATCATCCAGAGACAAACCGTTGTCATCCGGGACCCTCGTGTCATCCAGGGATACCTGAAGCGCAAGGAGAAACAACGCAAGGAGAACCTGAACGTCGACAAGCTACTGGAAGAGAGCACCGACATCCACAACATCGAGGACATCGAGATGCAGAAGAAGATCCTGGAGACAGAGCTTGCGAACCTGGAGAAGTCCCAACAGCGTCGTGCCCGTCAAGGCTCAAAGAAAACCGGTGGGAAGGTCACAAAGGGACCAAAGAACACGTCCAGAAGGTGTGCTACCTGCGGTCAGGTGGGCCACATCCGTACCAACAAGTCATGTCCCATGTATTACAGTCCCAGCGGGCCTGGTGGTGCGCCAGGTGCTGGCGCACCTGTCGCTGGAGCTGGAGCACCTGGAGCAGTGGCCACACCCGTGGCTGCACCAACACCTGGAACATCTACACCTAACGAACGCAGCTCTTCTGTAGCTCCACCGGAATAAGAAATAGAGAAATATTCAATATATAGTCCAAATATAGCAACATATCACAATACACGACACACCTAAACGAAAAATCACGACGCGACGCCTGAAAAAAAAAAAAATAAAAAATTTTTTTTTTCAGTGGGAATAAAAGACAGAAGTTTCTTTATTGAAAGGGGATTCAAAGTGTCTTTTGGAGGTGAACAAGATTGATAAAGGCTGTTTTGAATACCATTTCAGCTATAGAAGGTTGTTCAGAAGACGAGATAAGAAAAAAACGGTGCGAAAGACGGTTCTTTTTTCTTTCTGGTGTTAAAATTCGGGGTATTTACAGAAAACACCACGATATAACTTAAAAAAATGTCCTCTGTGTCGAGTGTTTTGCCGGAATACGTTCCTGTTCCAGTGGTTATTACCACCTCTTTGTCCTACGTTTGGTTTTTCTTCAATGATGTGGTAACTAAGATACCGGGTGGTACGTATGTGATCTCCTATATCAAGAAGTCTCACCGTGATGATCCGTACAGGACGGCTATAGAGCTAGGTCTTTTGATATACGCGTTGATATACTATCTGTCGAAGCCACAGCAGAAGAAGGGTTTGCAGTCCAGTGAGCCTAAATTGTCTCCACAGGAGATGGATGCGTTGATTGAGGAGTGGGAGCCTGAGCCAATGGTCGATGATTCTTTGACAGAGTTTCAGAATTGGAGACTTGCCAAGGTTCCTGTGATGAAGGAATCTGGTGTATTGACAAGGATCAACTTTACTAGAGATAACGAAAAGGAATCTTACCATGACGTGTTAAATATGTGCTCGAACAACTTCTTGCAACTAACCCAGACTGAGAGAGTGAAGGAAGTAGCTAAGACTACGATCAAAAACTATGGTGTTGGTGCTTGTGGTCCAGCTGGTTTTTACGGTAACCAGGATGTTCACTACCATTTGGAATACGAATTGGCTAAGTTCTTTGGTACTGATAGTGCCGTCCTTTACGGTCAAGATTTCTGTGTCGCCGCATCTGTTGTCCCAGCTTTCACTAAGCGTGGTGACATCTTGGTTGCCGACAATGACGTCTCCCTTGCTGTTCAAAACGCTTTGCAATTGAGTAGATCCACTGTCTACTACTACGAACACAACAATATGGAATCTCTAGAAGCTCTACTTGCTGAACTGACAGAGGCTGAGAAGAAGGATAAACCACCTGCCATCCCAAGAAAGTTTATTGTTACTGAGGCTATCTTCACCAACACTGGTGATATTGCTCCATTGCCAGAATTAACTAGATTGAAGAGAAAATACAAGTTCAGACTTTTCGTGGACGAGACTTTGTCTTTAGGTATCTTGGGCCCTACAGGTCGTGGTCTACCAGAGCACTACGGTTTAGATCGTGCTTCCTCCATCGATATCACTGTTGGTTCCTTGGCTAACGCTCTAGGTTCTTCTGGTGGTTTCGTTTTAGGTGACCATATTATGTCTCAACATCAACATATCGGCTCTAACGCCTATTGTTTTTCCGCTTCTCTACCTGCCTACACTACTACCTGTGCTGCCGAAACTTTGAAGATTCTAACTGAAGACAACACTACTGTTACCAGAGTTCACAAGTTGAGTAAAAAGCTCAATGAATTTTTCAATAATAGCAGTGAACTAAAACCGTACATTACTGTTACATCGAGTGAACACTCTCCAATTCAACACATTGAACTTTCTGCCGACTACAGACAACAAAAATTTGGTTACTCCAAGGATCAGTTATTCCAAATTGTTAACTCTTTGCAAAAGAAATGTATTACATCGAGATATATTGAACCATATGAGGATGAAGAAAGATTCTTGCAAGAAATTGTCGATGAAGTATTGGAAAAACACAACATTCTAATTACAAGGAATACTTTGGTGCTCAAATCAGAGAGTGTCCCAATCGTTCCAAGTCTAAAGCTAAGCTGTACTGCCGCTATGACTGATGCTGATATTGACAACGTCTGTGAAGCTGTATCTAGCGCAATCATCAACCATTGCAAATAAAAGGCATACACTCACATCCGTTGTCAGTATGAAGAAAAATAACAACAAATTTCCAATCAACTAACAAACAATAACATCATTTCCATTCTTGGATACTATTCAGAAGACCAGATCTTCAATTATAGAAATGATATTCTATCTAATGACCTCTATAATAATTCAACATATATATACACACACGCAGTTTTCATCTATTTATATTTACCAGCAAAACTTTATAAAATTATGAATAAGAATTAAGACAATCACATATTTCATGGGAATTCTTTTTGAACACAATTATGTGATTTAAGGAAGGGTGTCCCTTACCCATTTTGCGCCACAAAATCAAATATAAAGGGAAGAAGTAGAGATATTCATAAATCATTACTCAATACGTAAGCCAAGTCATTTAAAAATGATGATTAATTCCTTTTCCCCCATTTGTATCCTATTGCACTGAGGAAGCGCCATACATTTGTTAATAGCGTATCAGCAATAGACAACGACAATGGGTAAAAATCAACAATTTAGTGATGAAATGAAAAACAGTAAAAAGAAGAATATCAAAGACCATTTATTCGAACAGAACAAAAAGAGAAAGTATCACTTGAAGATCAACGATTCTGTTCTTGGAGCCGTCCAGGAAGCTCAGCCTTTTGAGGAAGCCGCTGATCGTTCGCTTGGTTCCCAGAACTATTTTGGAATAGTCAAAGACCAGATAATAAACGACGTCTTTGGATTTCCCATAAAGGACCCTGATATTTCCAACCCTACAAGGGCTCGAAATGAACGACCATTAGATACTATTCGTGGTTTTGAATATTCCATAACTGGAAACCCACATATCCTTACACAGCTAGAGACTGCACTGTATGGATTCTCTCCTCGACCAGAGTACAACTTCCGCAATATTGTAGAAACTCATACATTTAATAGAGAAGTACAAAAGGATCAGACACCAGTACAAGAATGGCAAGAAGTAGACGAGACACCATTACCACCAAAATGGCAGTCTGTAACCCAGAAATATAAGATTTGGAGAAGGGGAAAAGAAAAGTGAATGAAAAGGAAAATAAAACAATAACTATTCAGTGTGGATTTAACATTGTCAAGGTGTGCTTGCTAGTGGTTGAGATTATTATAATGTTTACAGAATTAAAGATGATCAGTTTGAGTCTCGAACCGAGGTAAAGTTTCCTAAAGAGGTTAAATCTTCAATTTTTATTTTTTTCAAAAAAATTTTCTTTTGCGATGAGCATCGCATTAGCAATTGTAATTATTATATTCGAATACGTACATTTGAAGAGATACAACCCTATTAAGTGTTGTAATAAGAGTCTAATCATCGTCATAAGAACCACAATCCCATAGAACCATGCCTACCCAAAAAACGCAGAGGAAAAATAGAAAAGCCTTAGGGCAATCATTGGAAATGGCCCAATATCTAGATGCTGGTGCCAATAAACTTAAAAGGAGAATTAGAGATCTGGAAAGACTTCTAAAAAAGAAAAAGGATGTTCTACCGTCAAATGTCATAGTTGAAAAGGAGAGAACCTTGCAGGCTTTGAAGCTAGAACTTGAAAATCACGAGGTAAAAGAACAAATAAAAAAGAATGCTAAGAAATACCACATGGTGAGATTCTTTGAGCGTAAGAAGGCTTTAAGGAAGTATAAGAAAGCTTTGAAAACTTATAATGAGGAACAAAGTGAGGAAAACAAAAGAATCCTTTCCGATAACGAAATAAATTTATGCTACGTTGTTAACTTTCCAAAATCTGAAAAATACATTTCATTATTCCCAACTGAGCAAGAAAATGCAGCAGAATCAGAGAAGACACAATTAAGAAGAAAAGCATTCCTAGATCTGGTCAGAAAAGAGCTTGCAGATGGAACTCTTCCTGTTTCAGTCGAAGACATATTACAAGGTAAGAAGCTTGGTGAAGAAAATATTGGTCTTAGACTCGATAAGGATAAAAATTCTCAAGTCTATAATAACCCAGAAAAGGACGATAATGAAGATAATGAGGAAGAAGATGACTTCTTTGAATAATTGTATTCCTGGAACTCTTGTTGCAAGAATAAACAGTATTAAATAATATATGTATATCTATAAAATTAAGTTCAAAGAGCTCTTGCAAAACTTTCACTTTCAATTTCAAATAGTATTTTAGCTGGTAATTCCAAATCATGCCATTAGCTTGGCTGAAAAATCATATCTGAGGTCAAGAGTATCATTGACCAGAGTAAAATCTATTGATTCGCCATACAGCTCTTCTGGTACAAATAACTCACAGTCAATTTCAACCATTTTACCAATCTTTCTTGGCTGACATCTTTTTATCATCAGCAACTCTTCAGATTTATAACCAATACAGAACCAAAGCTCCTTCTGAGTTTTTGGGAATTTGTCACAATAAACTTCAAAATGTTTATTGGTAAACCTAGAGAGATGTTTTGCTCTAATTTTGAGTGATTCCGGGTCCTTCTGTTCGAGAATATCAATCTTACTCAGTACAGGCAATCTCTGGCATACGCGCAAAAAGTTTGGCTCTTCTTCATCAATTACTTTTAGGGTCCGAGCGGCACTCTTCAATTGTTTTTCAGACATAGTTCCAAGTGATTGTAACGTCAATTTTTTATTGACATGTTCTTTTGGATATCCACTTTCACTGAATTCTACATTCTTGATTCTTTGAATATCACACCCTGGTAATAATGTCACAGAGTCGTCTTCAAACCAACATCCCTGTTTGATGCATTGCATGGCTTTTATCATTGTAAGAACTGTAGATAAGTAACCTAATTCACTAGCAATATCAATGTACGCTTGTAAAATACGTAGTGATTGATCCAGCACAGATACTGTGTCTTGGATATAGTCAGCAATAGGTAGATCAACCCTACTCATATGGGCTTGAAGAAGAAGAAAAGCTTTTACATGTGGATCAATCATATTTAATTCAGCATCTCCACTGAATGTGTTTTCAACGGTATACCGTGATTGTGCCGACATTTCTATGTTCATAATTGCTTCTCCTCCTCTAACAGGCAATTCATTGTATTCCTCAGCTAGAGATAACCATTTAAGGACGTCTTGAAAGGTAGCATTTTTAGTAATTTGGCTTAGCAACTTTCTAACTGTTTTGTGAGAAATATAGTAGTACGATGAAATACTCAAAAATGGAGTTGGAGATATGTCATTTCCTGTCAATTCAACACAGCCAGAGTCCTTTAAATTTTCTAATGTCTCGTCAACCAAGTTACTCAAATGGCGACTTACACTAGCCGCTGATAAGTCATCCTCAATACCATAATACGTTGGATTGTGATGAGCACGTCTATACAAAAACGTCCAACTTAGAAAATCCAATGCTTCTTGACGGTTAGTGATAGTTCCTGCAGTAATTTCGGCACCAATATGGTCATCAAGAACCTTATGCAAAGACGATTCAACTGGGAAGCCGATATTCAGGAAATGTTTATAAAACATCTTTTTAGAATTTTTGGTATAAACAATAGCGGTACCACTTGTATCAAATGCTGGTCTGCCTGCTCTACCCATCATTTGCAAAATATCAGTAAGATCCATATCTCTATAGCCCTCAATTTTTGCATCAAAAAATTGAGTACCCTTAATGACGACAAGATGTGCTGGTAAATTGACACCCCAGGCCAGGGTAGATGTAGCGATCAAAATCTGAATCTTGCTTTGCTGGAATAATTGGTGAGAAATTGTTCTATCCTTTTCAACTAAACCTGCATGATGTAAACCAATACCAAACTGTAATGATAACTTCAAAGTATCATCAGAAACTTGTGAGATATAATACTCCAACTCTTGTTCATCTTGGATATTCAAAAATCTTCTTGGATTGGATTCCATACCACATAAATGAATCAAATCCAAGGCTGTTAATCTAGTCTGTCTACGAGAAGCAACAAAAATAAGGGCAGGTTTATCTGGGGAATGCTGTTTGATCGCCATAAATGTTGGTTTATTCATAGTTTTCATCAGGGGACAGAATGCTAAATTATCAGTGAAACCGTCAATGTACATTTTCAATGGGACAGGACGAACACTGGATGGGAAATTGAACAAGCCGTTCTCCTTTACCCTTAGCCAACCAGCCATGTCATGTGCGTTAGATACAGCTGTTGATAGACCCAATAGACGTACAGGTTGCATTGTCTGCTCAGAAACATAATTCATACGGCTAACAATCATTTCTAAGATAGGACCTCTATCACTGGCCAATAAATGAATCTCATCCATAATAATAAGTGAAATTTCTTGAACAAATTTACGTGTCTGCCAATTACGGGAGATACCATCAAATTTTTCTGGAGTAGTAATAACTATCGTAGCATCACGGACATCCTTGGGATCCGGCAAAGAATCACCAGTTAATTCAACCACTTTATCTCCGGTAACTGGAGTGATCTTCTTTCTCCAATCGTCTACTCTCTCCCTGACCAATGCTTTCATAGGAGCGATATATACAATTTTCTTTCCAGGAAATTCTCGGAAAGCGTGCCAAATAGCCAATTCAGCTACCACTGTTTTACCAGAACCTGTTGGGGAACCGACAAACGCATTTTCATTAGAATTGTAGAGCGTGTGGAAAGTCATTGTTTGCATTGGATTGAAGTATTTGAACTTATATATGGATTCAATTAGCGGATTGTGCAATGCTGTGATAGGCAATGGTCTCAGTCTTTGAAGTTTTGTCAGGATATTTTCGTTATGTGGTCTAATTAAATGCTGGAATGAAATTGCACTTGTCGATTCACATCCTAACCAGGTATCCGATATAATTCTAACAACTACCTGTGGAGGTAATGGATCAGATAATGGAATCATAAAGTCCATTTCGTGTTCGCCCTTTAGCGATCTTCTATTCAAAATAAATTTGTCTGAATATAAAATTTGAGAGTTGTTAGATTCTTCAACCATAATCCAGAAAAATTGAGCTTCTCCGTGAATACGAATATTCCAGATAAAATCTGGAATTAATTTAACATGAATTCTCATAACATTGGTAGTAATTGGAAATATATCTGACTCAATCTCAATTTTTGGAAAACATCCTAATATTTTAAACAATTTATCACCCATTTTCCTATTATGAACTAGATCACCCAATTCCTCAGGATCCATATCCAGAAGCCTATCTATTGACGGGTTCTTGCTTCTTATTTGACTCAATATATTCTCAGGTAAATCAAATTGACAAAGTGGGTGATCAAAGGACCACAAACTTTTTTCGATGGATTTACAAATATTCAACATAACATTGGCGAATGTCCCCCATCTCCTATTCAGGCCGATTAGAAATAGGGCTCGACAAATTCTGGTAGAGTTTTGGGCAACATAATTTGAATCTGAGGATAAGGCAGAATCAAATATCTTGCTTTGTGAAATGTAGGCTTGTAGTAATACATTAGTTTTACCATGAGCACTCTCTAGTTCACCACCTATTTGGCACGGTGCTGCATTCTCAGCTAAACGGGTTAGTTCCTTTGATTCTTCTTCCCTAAATTTCAGGCCATCAAATTCACTGCTCATACTAATCATAGATAATACATCTGCCTCTGTTGCTCTTGGATTAGAAATTTGATTGAAAATTTCTACAGATTCATTCAATAAATAGAAGTCTGAAGAAATCTTACCCAAATCTTTAGAAATGAAGTACATAGAAACCTCATCAAAAACAATCATCTGAAGAGTATGCAATTTCCTGGCTGCAGCTACCACCATGTTTTTTCTTCTATCATATAATTGAGGATCAGAAACCAATTCTTCCCAATCAATAGCGTAAGTAAATGGATTTTTTTTCATACGAACAAACATGTAAGTATAACCTAGCCATTGAATAGCTTCTTCAACGTTTGTAACCGTACCCAAAGATATTTCAGCGTTAAGGTTGTCTACTAGTTTAGCACCAAACCTTGATTCAATTGGATGTTGCTGAGTAATCAATGAGATGTAGTTATCTAGTCGATCTGAAGAAGTACAAAGAATACCAGTACCATTAGCAGAACCAAAACCTGGTCTACCGGCTCTACCAAAAATTTGAATTACATCAGAAATACCTAAATCAACAAAACCACCTCTTTTAGCATCGTAAACCTGTGTTCCTTTTATAATGACACAATCAGCTGGTAAGTTAACACCCCATGCTAATGTAGCCGTACAACATAAAACATTAATAGCACCTTCTTTGAAAAGTTTTTCTGTCAGATTACGGTCTGATCTTGACATACCTGCGTGGTGAACACCAAAACCAAATTGGAAAATTTCTTTCAAATCTCTGTCTCGATTTTTAGCCATCTGTTTCGAGTACATTTCCCTCACCGACTTATCAGGGGCAAATAGCTCTGTTTCGCCATTTTTTTGCGCCATACTTATGAAAGTCCTAGCACTCTTTACAGTGTCTTTCCGCGAATGTACAAATACCATGACTTGAGAACCTTCTCTAATCATCTCAACTAATTTATCATAGGATACATTATCAATATTATCCTTTGCTTGTCGACTACCAGCCTTCCCTCTACAACCAATTAATTGTTGCTCTAGTGGCTTTGGCCTAAACGATTGATCAAAATAAAACATACCAATTTGCCTATTAACACCCAAGAAATCAGCGACATCCATGAAATTGGGTAGAGTGGCCGAAAGACCAACAATTCTGATCATGGACTGACTACTTTCAACTTGCCTTAAAGTTCTAGCGACTAAAGTCTCAATGACAGAACCTCTTTCTTCATGAAGCAAATGAACTTCATCAATAATCAATAGTCTAACCTTTGAGACCAAATCATTATCACCATTGGATTTACGAGTGACAACATCCCACTTTTCTGGAGTTGTAACTATTACTTGTGTAGACAAAATCTCTGATTTTGTCAATTGCATATCACCAGTTAACTCCCTAACTTGTATATCAAAAGGCGCCAGCTTTTTACTGAATTTATCAACAATTTCAGCTGCTAGAGCTTTCAAAGGAGCAACGTAAATCACTTTGAAATCATCAAATTGAATATCCAACTCACCATCTTCATTAATCTCAGAGTATTGTTTGATAGTGTTCAAAATTGTTAATAAGGCTATGTCTGTTTTACCAGCACCAGTAGGAGCACAAATTAACATATTTTCATTTGTTGTGTATGCAACAGGGTATACTAGAGATTGAATTTGATTTAGTGTATCATACGTAAACACGGTTCTACAATAATGATCTAGATTTTCGACTTTTAGAAGTTTAGTGTATAGGGATTTTTTTGTTGAATTTGGGTCAGCTGCAGGGATTATAACTTCTTCATATGTTTGATAGGATTGTCTTGTTGTCCCTTCTGGTAATGTAAATTTCTGATTTCCAAATGTTAAACTGCTGCTACCAGCTTCATATTTTCTGAAAACATGAGGATACTTGATGATTTTATGTGCTGGATCAAGATGTTCATTCTTAGTCCTAAATTCATTTTCTTCGATCTGTTGTTTAATGGAGTCCTCATCTAAATAATCCGATGGTGCCCCAGCTTCTTGTAATTTATGTAATACAAATTCAATTGGTTGTGATATCAGTGTTGATCTATTTTCTATCAGGAAGGAAATCAGTTCCACATTTTCAGTACCTAAGAAATCTAATAATTCCTTTTCTAAAAGTTCATTATCATATTCGTAAACCATTTTCAAAAGAGAACTGCTAAACTCTTCTATAGGAACATTATCAGCTGCTGAATCTAACAGCCTTCTTAGCCTTTTATAAATTGCATTCGTATCTCTAGATTGTATCTTGTTTATTACATCTAATATTTCAAATTCAGCGTTGTCATTGTACTGATCAAATATGTCATCCCATTCATTTCTATCCTGTGATAATGTGGTCAGTTCACTTACCTTCTTATTTTCACCACTTTCTTCTAGTTCATAATCAATTTGGGGTGGATCCATCAGCAAGTTATCCATTCCTAACTTAGAAGAGGTTTCAATCATAGTATGCATTGCCTGCATAAAGGAACCAGAGGAAGTAATAGAATATGATGTCGACATTGTTGATATGATGTGGATTCTTAACGGTTCATTTATTTTCCCCAAGTAAACAATAAGGCAGTGCTTAGTACTGTTTCCCTGGTTTTAGCTACTAATACCAAGTTTCCTGACCATTGTTTTAAGTCTCCACGGTGTGTGCTCGAAACTCATCGCTTCTTATTATTTAATTACGTAAATTATGATCTGAAAATAAAATAAATTAAAAGATTAATCATTATCCTCAATAATTATGTGGTGTGAAGTATGTAATATGAATCTATAACATTGATATCAAGTTCTTAACTTTTTTAACTGCAGCTTCCTTATTAACTTGTTCACGTTCTTCCCAGATGATTCTCATTATCTTGGAACGCAGTTCTTCCATTTGGTTAACAGTGTACCTCTCAGTCTTCACCAAGAGCTCTTGTGAGATGGCAGCTAATTCAGCTTCATCCAATACTATTGCCTCCTCAGGTTCCTCAGGCTCTTCAGGGTCTTCAGGCTCCTCAATTTCCTCAGGCTCCCCAGTCACTGCAGGTTCCTTTTCTTCATTACCTTCATCTGCTTCGTTTTGTTCCTTAATCTCTTCTTTAACCTTTGTATCTTCTGGCTTAGAAGTTTCACCAGCTGATTGATCTTCAGTTAATACTTTTCCTGTGTCTGCAGGCTCGTTCTCGCCAAATTGTGGATTTGAGATCGAGTTAACATTCTGTAGCTCCTCCGAATTACTATTTAGAGACTGAGAGTTAAATACAGCACTACTTTCAGCAGTTGCTTCCAAATTTGTAGTTTCAGGATTTTGAAGTTGCATCTGAGCTTGCATTTGGGACCCAGAACCCACACCTAATTCAGTGACAGTCGTACCTTGTTCAGCTGGATTGATTCCGACTGAGTTTTGCTCAATTGCAAGAGCTTCCATTTTTAATCTTTCTTCTTCGTCTTTCAAGTATAACTCCTGTCTTTCCAAATCTCTCTGTCTGGTAGCTTTACATTCTGCTATTAGCTCAGGAGTAGAAATGTCCTCAATGCCCATTTGGGCGTTTGCATACATTTCAGAAGCTTTGATAATTCTTTCTCTATCTCCAGACGTATTAGCATCCCGATAGATACATTCAATATCCTTCAGATATTGCTTAGGTTCTGAGTAGTATCCATTCCATAGTCTTTCCTCAATAATATCAAGGTCCATGTTGAAAAATCTACGTCCCGTTGCAACTTCTAATATCATATCCTTATCTTTGATGTAAGCTGGTTGCCAGTTAGGATCATTTTGTAATTGTGGTTCGAAGAGGTGTACCAAGAATGAATCGTCAATAGGTGGTTTCCTAAAACGTTTATACCTATTCTTGAATAAGTCCATTAAACCAGATAATTTGATTTTCAAAACATTTTTCAATTTCATATCTTGATGTTGGAACTGTTTCAATTTTCTACGAAGGGCATCTTCTTTGGATAGAGGTTTACCTTCATCGTCTAAGGCACTTGCATCCTTTAAGGATGATAACAAAGGCAACTTTGGTAAAGGCTTTCTCCTTTTTCTCTTCAACATGAACGAAGTGGGTGAAAGCCTCAAATTTTGTAGAATTTTATCTAGATACTCCTTTTTTTGTTCTTCATTTGGGTTTTCAATTTCAAAAATATTACCAGAAAATCCAAATGAAGATAACATAGGATTACTTATTAAATCTTCTGAGCTCAAAGATTCTGAAAGACACAAAAGAAACAATTTTTCATTAGCCGTTAACGAGCGCAATAAGGAACTCAATGTCATGATCGCGCTCTCTGGAATAGATTTTAACCATAGATCAAAGTTAGGAATATAAAGAATCGAGGGTTGTCTTTTACGCGCTTCGATAAAGCTTTGAACAATTGCCGAGTCAACTGTCCTAGTACTATCTGATACCAAAGAAGGCACATCCAACCTCTGCACATTGAACTTTTCTAAAGCATTCAGTATGGCCCCACCAATATATTCCTGACCTGCACCTACTGAACCACTTATCAATAATCTTGGTTTGCATATTCTCGAAGAGTCTAAGGAGCCAATAAGTTCTTGCTTATCAAAGCCATCATTTTCATTCGTTGATGTAACAAATTCATAATCAAAATATTCCTGGATCAACGATTTCGACTGATCGGTATTAGCATGAATATCAGGCATTATTTCTCCTATTATACTTTTCAGACTCTCGAATTGTTTATACAATAATGGCCTGACATTCTCTGGAATTTGTTGAGCTGTGCTTCCACTAGATCTACTTGATGATGGTACGATTTTGTGTAAAGCCTGCATAAAATCTGTACTATTAACTTTAATTTTTGAGACATCAACTTTCAATTTATCATCACTACGGTAAATCTGAGGATAACTTCTTTGGATACTAAAGAGTGCTGCTTCTGTACATAATGATCTCAAATCAGCACCACCGTAACCTTTTGTCATCTCAGCCAGTTTATCAAGTAATTTTTCGGATGGTTGCGGACTCCATTTTTTCGTATGAATCTTCAAGATAGTTTTACGGGCTTTAACATCAGGCAAGGGGAAATAAAATTCTCTATCAAATCTCCCTGGTCTTCTAAGTGCTGGATCAACAGCATCAGGTCTGTTGGTTGCACCAATTACAATAACTTGACCCCTATTATCCATACCATCCATTAATGCTAACATGGTTGAGACAATACTTGCATGAATTTGTTCTTGTTTTGAACTACGGACTGGAGCAAGACCATCAATTTCATCAAAAAAGATAATCGATGGTTGTTGTTTCTTTGCCTCTTCAAAGAGTAATCTTAATTGTCTTTCAGCTTCACCCACCCATTTTGAAAGAATATCAGCACCTTTTCTCATAAAAAATGTAATTTTTCTAGTTTCTGTTGAGCAACTAGCTGCCAGAGCTCTTGCCATTAAGGTTTTACCAGTACCAGGAGGTCCATGGAACAAAACACCTCTTGGTGGAGTGATATTAAATTTCTGATAAATTTCTGGATATAGTAAAGGGAGTGAAACCATTTCTTTCAATTGTTCAATGTAATTATCTAAACCACCAACCTCATCAAAGTTAATATTCATATCAACACCAAGTGGATCTAGATCCGCTATTTCTTGTTTCTTCTTCTTCTTTTTATTCATTAAGGGATTCGTTGGTTTCCTCTTTGACGCACCATCAATTGGTAGGATCTCATCTTCAGAAGAATCAGAATCCAAAATGAGTTTTGGATTATTCCCACCTGCTTGGCCAAAGAAATTTGTATTTTGTCCAAATATAGTGACCATATCGTTACCTCCAAATGGACCACCGGTGGGAAATAGTCTTCTATTTGGACCTGTATTTTGCGATGCATTCCATCCACCACGACCACGTCTTGGTGACGCCGTTTGAAATGGAACTCCTTGTTGAGGTCTTACAGAAAACTCTTCTACTGAATAGTTAGTCAACGGTGGGGGAATTCTATAATCAACTTGTTTTGTTCTTTCCCTTAAAGATCTTTTCTTCTCTCTGATAGGACTATCCTCTTGTAACTCTCTTAATTCATCGGCAAGAGACAACGCTTCATTAGTCTTTTCAGTGGTGTTTTCTTCTTCATCATCAAAAAGTGTGGATCTCGTCTTACTACGCAAGCGCCTACTAGTCCTTAGAGGTTTTTGCGGTGTCCTTTCCCTACGACGTGATCTCCTAGTTGATCTATGTGAATAGACATTCTCATCATCCTCATCATCATCAAAGCTTTCATCCTCAGGATCAGGCACGACAAAATTATCAATCTTTTTCCTTCTATTCCTAGTAGTTCTATAAACATCTTCTTCATCATCATCCTCAGTATTTACATCATCATCTTCAATTTCATCCTCCAACGCGTCCTCTTCATGAAAGCTTTCATCATCGTCTTCTGGGTCCTGTACCTTCTTTTTCCTGCCTCTCCTTCTTTGCATGTGCTCACCTTCATTTTCTACTGTATCTTGGAAATCTTTATCGCCATTAAGTTCCCCATTTTCAGATTTCATTCCCATATTATCATCTTCACCGTTAGTGATCACATTATCGCTAAAATCTTCATTATTTTCAGCACCATTATCATCTCCTTTAGTCATGTCATCTGTATTCTCTTCATCCAAGTAGTCCAGTCCGTGTTCTACTTCAGCGTAATTTATCTTCTTCAATGATCGTCCAGTGGTATGAACAATACCATTTTCATCCTTCAGTTCATCAGTTCTTGTACTTCTTCTCAGATGACGCGTCATTTTTTATTCCTATTGTTCAAGAAAAACACCCAATGCCTTGCAATTTGCCGTTAAGAACTTCTACTGCAATTGATGTCACGTATTCAAAAATTCAATATCTAGTGAAACGTGAAATATAGCGCGAAATCTAATGACAAACTTATTAGAGAAACAACAGTATTTCAAAATAAAAATAATAAAATTAGAATTGGTATAGTCAATGGGATTTATCTTTATTCTCTGTTTATTATTTTAAATTTAAATTTAAATTTTCTGATTTTTTTTCAGATCACACTTAATAAATTCCCTTAATTCAATTTCTACACCTAAAGTTTCTCTCTTTTTTTCCGCTAAAAAAAAAAAAAAAAAAAAAAAAGTTAAGCTAGTGTTCAATGATTTTACCAAAAAAAATACGAACTCTCTCCTTCAGGTTAAGTTTAGGAATTGTTCATACAAAGGTGTCTATCGTTACCAAATTTAAAAAAAAAAAAAAAAAATTTTTTGGCGTCCAAAAAAAAAATTTTGAAAAATTAAAGCTTACCCTGATATATCACCCGAAACGAGAAAACCACCACTATCGTATTGAACGAGCACAATAAGCAGATGAGGAATTAATTTCTTTTTCATTAGCGGCTAAAATCAAAAGCAACGGGATCTAATGTGAGACAAGTCTCAGTACTATTTTGTTTATTGTATATCAGTTAATATCAGATTCCGAACAATGAGAAAGTAATGGGCAAGGGGCGCGCCTTTTAGAGCACCACTTTCTCTCCATCCCACCTAGAAATACATACAAAATAATAAAATAAAAAAAAAATAGAGCTCTTCACTCAGTTTTCATTTTCTTGTGGTGTTGAACATTATATATATGAAAACAATTCAGATTAAAGCTGTTTTCATGATTTAAAATGAAGTAATAGAAAATAAATAAAGCAAATTGAAATAAAAATGAAGTAAAAGAAACTGAAAATTAAATTTGCCGCCGTTAAAACTACAAAAAAAATTCTGGGGGCCCAGGGCGCCGTTGTAAATCCGGGTAAGTAAAATTTGCAAAAAAAGTAGGCGTTTTGTCGTATAAGATGACAGGTCTTCTTTATCTTTTTTTTTTTGGTTTAATACAAAAAAATAAAGGGAACTATAGACAATGATCCCATCCATCTATACAGAAGAGAATAAACTTATTCTATTCTAGTGGAGAGAGTTGAGACGAGAGTTATATAATAAGAGAAGAATATTGGAAAGGAAATATAGGGAAAAAAATGGTTTCAGAAGATTTGCCTCCAAGTTATGATGAGGCTATAAGAAATGAAGAGAGTCAAGGTTCGTCTTCTAGGCCGGAGGCGCCACCGCCAGATTATAGCAGTGTTCCAGGGAGGCCTAGCAGGCCGCCAAGAGACGAGAAGAGACCCCCACCTAAACCTCCAAGAACAAGCTCGTCTACGAAACCTGCGAAGGTGTCGAGTAAACCTAAACCCGCAGCTAAACCGGCGGCTAAACCGGCGGCTAAACCTAGCAAACCTGCCGGCAACCCTAATCTGCCGTGGACGTATCCTGCCAACTACTACTGTGAGAAGTGTCACAACACAGGCTATAAGCTGAAGAACGGGAAGTCTTGCAAGAGGTGCTGGCGGAGGTTTGCTACACCTAATGGTGCTATGCCTATGAGTAGCGGTGGCCCTGTTATGGTAACACAACCACCACCACAGAGCACTTACTACTCGGGGCTACCAATGGGCGACTACTTCCATCCCTTTGGCGGATCGTCTGGTGGTTATTACCAGGCTACACCAGTAAATACCAATGCTCTGTACGTACGGCCTGGTGATCCTAGACTAGGTGGTGTTTTGTGTGGTGAATGTAGAGGCTCAGGGAGAGTACGATTCTTCTTAGATGAAGACTTATGCCCACTTTGTAACGGTGTAGGCCGTATCATTAGGTAAAAACAGATGCCCGCAGAAAAAAAAAAAATAATTATGCACTTATGATCATGTTACGAGTAATTTTTGTTTTTGTTTATTTGTTTGAGATGAAAGAGAAGGTTTTATTTAGGTCTGTAAATGATTTTATTAGTAGTTTTTACGAATTATCGAGTTTAACGAGGTCATCATATCACATGATACAGAAGTGATCAAAAAAAAAAGAAGTTAACCTAATTTCTCAATGCAACGAAGCCAATTGAAAAAAAAAAAATAAAAAAAAATTGGGCGTAAGAGTCTTTTGTTAGTCATTATGAGTTATCCACAGTTTTGATTTTGGCAAGAAGAAAAACACAACAAAAAACAAATTATTTTGGACGATATTGATCAATTGAAGGTCATCGGGAAAGAGAAAGAGTGCGTTGCTTAGTATTCTTTTTTTTTTTTTTTTTTTTTAATTTAAAAACAGGAAAAGCTGTACTATCTCTTTAATAGAAGAAGAAGAAAAAAATGTATAGTCCAAAAAACCATAGATTGATTAGCAACATGGAAAGAACCGGCACTCCATTGAATACAAGACCAGCATCCCCATACACTAGTGTTCCTACTGTTGAGACTGATGGTCTTTCCTGGCCTAGTAAAGGTGCCAGAGTCAGAGCCTCTGAGACTCCTGAGGAGGAACAAGAAAGAGTGGATAGAATTGCCGATGCTGTTAAAGTTATTCTAAATGAATTGGGTGAGGACGTCACTAGAGAAGGTATTCTAGACACCCCACAGAGATACGCTAAAGCGATGTTGTTTTTCACCAAAGGCTACCAAACCAATATCATGGATGATGTTATCAACAATGCCGTCTTCGAGGAAGACCATGATGAAATGGTTATTGTAAGAGACATTGAAATATATTCTCTTTGTGAACACCACCTGGTTCCTTTCTTTGGGAAAGTTCATATCGGTTATATTCCTAATAAGAAAGTCATTGGGCTGAGTAAATTAGCAAGACTGGCAGAGATGTACGCTAGAAGACTTCAAGTTCAAGAAAGATTAACTAAACAAATTGCAATGGCTTTGAGTGAAATACTGAAACCCTTGGGGGTCGCTGTTGTAATTGAAGCTAGTCACATGTGTATGGTTTCTCGTGGTGTACAGAAAACTGGTTCATCTACTATGACTTCTTGCATGCTGGGATGTTTTAGATCTCATAAGACTAGAGAAGAATTCCTTACTTTGTTGGGAAGAAAGAGCATATAAAACTGACTTAACATAAAAAGTCTGCACAAATGAAAACCAATATGCAATTTTGATAGAAACCTCCATATAATGCTTATTGATGTTTTTTATTTTTCATTTTTATTACTCTTGGATTCTATTTTTTTTCTTTTTCTTTGTTCTATCAAAGAAAGAGTATGGATGTTAAGGAATGAACCAATACAAATTATTCCGCACCGTAACGAAACTATTTCAGTTTTATATTTTGTAAATATTTAGAAATTGTAATACGAATTACGAGACTTTTTAGTATGAAATAATAATGAAAATTTTCACAATGAAATTATCATATTAAATGACAAATTATTAGTTATTATTATATATGTCAGGTATGAATAAATTATAATAGAATAAATAGATTTCCAATTTTCATCCATTTCCAGGAATAGTCATTGTAAATTCACAGTTATGGTTAATATATGACTCAAGTTGGTTTTATCAGATGTTTACCACCTTTGTGAGATAATGAATCTGAGGTCTTTGTTAAGTCAGGAATTGGGAAACTGTAGTAAGTGGATTCAGATTCAGAACTTTTACGGTCTTTCTCAACGTGAATAGTCACCATAATGCCATCTTTAGATACTGGGTATAATGGGTTTTCCATATCCTTTGGATTCACGTTCTTGACATCAAAACCCTTTCCATCTATGACCATACCAGGTAATACAGTGTCACCAACTTCAACTTTAAAGTGATCATTCAAATATTCATTATCAAGAACATTTTCAATCGGGATCAAATCGGACCAGTTACGACTATTCAAGAAACAGTCTTCCTTTCTCCTTGTCTTCTGGTCTGGATTGTATTTAAATAATGGGACAGAATCCTCATCAGTCTCATAATCAAATTTATGAATGTGGTTTTTGCTTTGTAAAAGCTTTGCCATACCATCTGGAGGTGGTGTGTTCACCACTGCACTAGAGATGACATTGAACATCAATCTTAAGTCCTCATCCGCATTGCTTAGCACTTCCTTATTTTCCTCTTCTGCCTTTTCAGAAGTATATAAGTGGTGTCTGTGCAATTTGGATCTGAATCTTCCTACGGCAGCCAGATGGACGTCACCTGACAGGATAGTGATTCTAACACCATATTTTGCACCCCAGTCCTGAAGAGCCGCGATCAAATTGTTTCTCTCCTTCTTATGATAATGAGCACACCAATGATCATTTAAATCATCTAGTAATTCTACATCACCGTTGAATTCATTAACCAAACCCTTGGCGACTACTTTCTTCTTTGACAAATACTTAATTGGCGCCAATAGTGGTGATGAGAAAATGTATTCTAACATAACCAGTCTAGGGTATGCAATTGGGACACCCAGCATCAGGTACAAATGATCAAATTTCTTTTTTTTAACTTCTTCTGTGAGACGTTTGAATGCGATATCATAGGTGGAATGAGGCAAGATACTTTTCAATTTTCTCTCAGTTCTGCAATCTAAACCTAGCATTGCAATTGATGGTCCGAGTCTGGTGAAAACAGAGTGTGATTTCTGTTTAATAAACTCACCGTTGTTTTTACTTAGAACCCATTGGTTTTCGTTCAAATGGGCCTCTTTTTCATCGATACTGACTTGGTGCTGAAAGAGCATATAGTACTTGTATGAGACATTACCCAAGGTACTGAACACTGGTGTTTTCATCAATCTATCTGGATAGGAGCCAAAGCCATCAATGGTATCGTGGTCATCCCAGATATTTACAGAGGGGATAGTTGACATTGCCACAGGGAAGAGTCTTTGCATGGTTCTAGATTTTGGTGTTGACCCTTGCCAGTAACCGTAACCATACCATTCCAGGTATTCCTTCAGGTAAAAGTTGCCCATTTCTCTCTTGAAAAGATCGTCCACTTTCATAGTACGTTTCTTTATCGGGTCACTAGTTTCAATCCATTCTTTAACTCTTGGACTGAACAATTTGATTGCATCGGAGTACAGTTGGTCACCACCTCCTAACATGACGTGGTAGTGGACCTTTGAGTGTTTTTGCATGATATCGTACCACAACGTCCCCTTAAATTTAGTAGAGTCCACCGCAAGAGAGAACCCGTTACAAGAGTACGATATTGTGTTAAAGTTTTGAGTCTTTGCTGGTACGTAAAATTTGAAATGTGGTTCTGATTCCCCGTTGATGGAGTATTTGCAAGTGTGCTCAGTATCTTTCAATGGCAGTTCAATCTCATAACGATAGAACTGGAAAACACTATGGTTAGCGTTGTCGTCCCCGAAATAATCTGTATGGAACAATTTCCCCTTGAACTCGCTTGAAGAATCAGAGGAAGAATGTTCCTCTGATGAAGATACATATTGATACTCGACTTTGGGAGCCCTAGGACTCGATGGGTCGAAAGCATCCCGAATAACAAGCATCATTGAGCCTCTCCAGACCATATCATCGTAATTGACCTCCTTGAGTCTCAATACAGGACCACAAACAACACCTTCCTTCTTGATAGGGGACTCATCACTACAGCTGTCCACACCATCAATTAAAGGCTTATAATCCTTTTCAATATCCCAATCGGTTCCCATTATTTTTAGTAAAATTTACTATAGTTTATTTCCAGGGGATATGTTCTGATATTTAAACTCTTAATATAAAGGAAATACTAATTAAAACCTAATAAAAGCAAAATAAAGATAAAAAGCCAAGACTTCTTTACGTAATTAATAATATTTATTTAAATTAGTCTAAAATTATAATTAAAATAGCTTTATCAAGGGTCCGATGATTTTTTTTTTTTCAGTCGAGACCAAACAAAAAAAAAAAATTAAGGGTTGTCGGCGTTATAGTCGGTGTTATTAAAAAAAAACGATATTACCCGGAATATTTAATTTCATTTTCGTAGTATATGATAAAAATTAAATATTCCGGGTAATATTTGAAAAATTTGCTTCGTATAGAAGAACACGAAAGCTTTTGAAAAATTCTTGAAAAAAAAAAACTGTGTGTGTGTCTCGTTGCGATGACTGAAAAAAAAAAAATAATAGTTCGTAAGTAGCAGATTATAATTCTGATAGAATTAAATATTTATCTTGATCTACTCATTTATTATTTCTTTTTTTTTTTCTTTTAAGTATTAAATTCTTCTTATTTCTTGGACAACAAGCAAAAAAGCAAAAAAAAATAAAATAATGGCTCAAATATCGTTTGATAGAGTGAAAGGCCGTGATGCCAAGGTTGCTTTGGCTAGTAACTTGAAAGTTGCTCTGGCTATTGAATTGGCCTCCAAGGACTTGAAATTGGAGGTTAACGAAGACAGAAAGGAGCCTGCTCTGACCACCGAGTCCCTAAACTTGCACGATGCTAATGCTATCTTGAGATATGTTTTGAACGATTTCGAAGGAATTCACTCTGAGCAGTACCACTACGCTTTGTCCTCTGTCGAGGCCTATTTGTACCACCCACAAGCTAGCGAGGACCATGCCATTGAGTTGGTCAACAAGATGATCGACAACTACCTGAAGTTTGACAAGTTGGATGCCGTCACTTTGATCTCATTTGCCAACGCATATGCCCTAAGACCAACCCAAGTCACGGACTCTTTCAAGGAGAACTTGCCTGAGGTTGTCTCCAAGGCTCTTGCCACAGTTGCCAAGATGACTCCACGTTCTTCTGACCAATTCAAGAACACTGGTAACAGAAATGTTGTCGATGATTTTGCTGTCAAGCAACAAGGTGACGAAATCTTGCCAAAGGAAGGTGAGAAAAACATCTTGATCACCTCTGCTCTTCCATATGTCAATAACGTTCCTCACTTGGGTAACATTGTTGGTAGTGTTTTATCCGCTGATATCTATTCTCGTTACTGTAAGAGCAGAAATTACAATACATTGTTTATCTGTGGTACCGATGAGTACGGTACTGCCACTGAGACTAAGGCCATTGAAGAAGGTGTCACTCCACGTGAACTTTGTGACAAATACCACAAGATCCACAGTGATGTGTACAAGTGGTTCCAAATCGGTTTCGACTACTTTGGTAGAACCACCACTGAAAAGCAAACTGAAATTGCCCAAGATATCTTTTTGAAGTTGGACAAGAATGGTTTCCTAGGTGAAGAAACCATGAAGCAACTATACTGTCCTGTGCACAACTCCTTCTTGGCTGATAGATATGTCGAAGGTGAATGTCCAAAGTGCCACTACGAAGATGCTCGTGGTGATCAATGTGATAAGTGTGGTGGTCTATTGGATCCATTTGAACTGATTAACCCACACTGTAAATTAGATAATGCTGTTCCTGAACCAAGAACTTCTGATCACATTTTCTTAGCTTTGGATAAGCTAGAACCTGAACTTAAGAAGTGGGTTGAAAAATCATCTACCGAAGGTGAATGGTCCAGAAATTCTAAGACAATTACAAACTCATGGTTGAAGGATGGTCTAAAACCACGTTGTATTACAAGAGATTTGGTTTGGGGTACTCCAGTCCCATTAGAAAAGTATAAGGATAAGGTTTTATATGTGTGGTTCGACGCCACCATTGGTTACGTTTCCATTACTGCCAATTACACTAAGAACTGGGAACAATGGTGGAAGCATCCAGAAAATGTTAAGTTATATCAATTCATGGGTAAGGACAACGTTCCATTCCACACTGTTGTTTTCCCAGGTTCTGAGCTTGGTACTGGTGACAAATGGACTATGTTGCACCACTTGAACACCACCGAATATTTGCAATATGAAGGTGGTAAATTCTCGAAGAGTAGAGGTGTCGGTGTTTTCGGTAACAATGCTCAAGAATCTGGTGTTTCCCCAAGTGTTTGGAGATACTACTTGGCTTCTGTCAGACCAGAATCTAGTGATTCTCACTTCTCCTGGGATGACTTCGTTGCTAGAAATAACAGCGAATTGTTGGCTAACCTAGGTAACTTTGTTAACAGATTAATTAAATTCGTTAACGCTAAGTACAATGGTGTTGTTCCAAAATTTGATACTAAGAACTTACCAAACTACGATGTTTTGGTCAAGGATATTAACGAAATACTACAGCACTACATCGAAGAAATGGAAACGGCCCATGAGAGACGTGGTTTGGAAATTGCTATGTCCTTGAGTGCTCGTGGTAACCAATTCTTGCAAGAAAACAAGTTGGACAACAGTCTATTCTCACAATACCCAGACAAGTCCGATGCTGTTGTTGGTGTTGGTTTGAATATTATCTACGCTGTTGCCTCTTTGATTTACCCATTCATGCCAGAAACCTCTGAGACTATCTACAGAATGTTGAATGCTCCTGCATTGAAGATTGATGATCAATTCCATATTGCTATTCTTGGTGAACACAACATCAACAAGGCTGAGTACTTGTTCCAAAGAATTGATGAGAAGAATATTGAGCTATGGAGAGCTAAATACGGTGGTCAAGATAAATAACTGAATAGAAGGATAAAATGATTTTGAAAGAGTTAACGAAGAATTATTTTATTATGTTACATATGTTTTTCTGTTCTTGTTATCATCTGTTTTCATCTAATTTCATCTTTTTAATGAGCATTCGCTAATTTAGAGAAAACTCTAAAGACTTCAATAATTTCTGTTAATTTCTAATTAATTTTAACGTATAAAGATGTATAAATATTTTTCTCTCTCTTGAAATTCTTCTAAATAGTATTATACCAATGCATATTTTTATTATGATATATTTAGTATGACAAACCTATATGTAATTACCCATCGTCACAAGAAGGCCAGCCTTGTTTCTGAAAAATACAATACTCAATTATATAACTTTTAAATACATTTATCAGTATCAAAATATCAGAATAACTAATCATATTTATAAGTACTTTTTTTTTTTTTTGCTTAAGAAGAACGAATTGGCTTCGAGAAAAAGTTTAATTTAAAAAGATAAGTTAAGAATTAAGAATTATTGGATCAAGAAGCTAAATCACCGAAGTACACTTGGAAATCAACAATGAGTCCAGATCTGAAGGTTGCTGATGGAGAATTGGTCCGAGAAATACACGAGAACATACAAGTATTTGACGACACCAGTGACTTTTCAGAAGATGATTCCTCTTTACTGCTTTCTTTATGGCATTCGCTAAGGTTTGGTGCCAAGTTTCTCGGCATATTACCATTTAAAATGTTCTATTACCTAATGAAGGTGTTATTTGAAGGAGAGAGAGGGATCAACATCGATATAATATCAAGAGTATTTATGAGAGAAAGTACCAAATTGATAGACCCCAAGATATGTGAATATGTACTAAATCCAATTTTTGAGGCGATATATAAGTTTGGAGGTGCACATTTACAAATGATCAAATATTCTGTACCAGAAGAGGATTTAGAAGTACCTTCCAGTGGTATTTTCGATAAGAAATTTGTCAAGACTACTTGTACAGAGAGTAAATTTTTTTGGAAAGTACCAATAGATCAAAATTTCAACCCTGAGGTAGATCCTATATTGATATACTATCATGGTGGTGGCTATGCATTAAAATTAACACCAACTACATTAAGTTTTTTGTCGAACACTGGTGAATATTTCCCTGGAATGCCAATCATTATTTCGGATTATGCTCCTACTGCGTCCAGCAGAGACTCGAACAAGTACCCAAGGCAACTTCTTGATATATTAGCAGTGTACGATTATGTAACTGAAACTCTGGGATGCAGGAATGTGGTATTAATGGGTGACTCAGCTGGTGGTAATGCAATTTTGATTCTTCTTTTATACTTGATCAAACATAATAGAACCGTGTTACCAAGAAAAGCTGTACCAATCAGCCCTTGGCTAAATACGACATACATTGGCAAGGAGGAAAGAGTGTATATGGAGAAAAATGAAAAATGGGATGGTATTTGCATACAAGGATCCCAAATGTTTGGTGATCTCTACATACCAAAATCCTTGCTCAACGAAAATTATAATCATATTGATGATGAATATATTAACATAGAGCACAACTTCAAACCAGAGACATGGAAAATGATAACAGACAAGTGTGATTTGCTAGTGACATACGGTGAGGATGAGATATTAAGCTACCAAATTAAAAATTTCATTAACAAACTAATCTCATGTAACCCAAAGAACTTTGTAAGAGAAGAAAATATTCTTGCCCATTATCGTGGTCCTCATACTGGCCCTATTCTGGCTTGGGAGGGAGATGTAGACATGTGGGCTAAACAAGCTGCGGTTATGCCGATTTTACAGTTCTTAAAGCGTTAGATACTTAATGAGCAAGAAGTTTTTTGAAAAGACAAAGAAAGGTTCCCACTGAGATTATAGAGCTAACAGAATAATTATACGTTTTTATAGAGTTTTATGTATTGCATTGCATTTTAAAATGAACATTAACTTTTCCCATGATAAAAAATTATTCAAAATTTTTTTCTTTTCAAAGCGATGAGCATTAAAAGAACATTCTTTAAAACTTAAGACAGCAATCAAATTTACAAGTCAGCCAACGAAGTTTAAAAGCAAAAGTAGTATTGAATGTCTGCTGAGATAGTGGAAAGAGTTGAAGAGTATCTAACCAAGAACATCCCGGTTGAAGTAGTGTCTCAAGGTGCCGAGGCAGTTGTATTTCAAACACAACAACATCCATACCTCCCTACAGCTGGTAATGAAAAGTATATTATCAAATATAGACCTCCAAAGAGATACAGACACCCAAATATTGACAAAGCGTTAACCAAACATAGGACTTTAAGTGAAGCCAGGCTTCTTTCAAAACTTTATACTATCGATGGCCTACATGTTCCTAAATTAATTGCTTGCGATGCGTACAATGGATACTTGTGGTTGGATTTCCTTGGTTGCGACTTAGATGGAGGCTACGGGTTCAGCAATTTGAAGAACTTCCTGTGGATGTACGGTAAAAAAAGTGAACCATATTGTGATATAGTGAAAGACGCATTGATTGGTGTTGGAGAACAGATTGGTATATTGCACTGGAATGATTATTGCCATGGTGACCTAACCAGTTCTAATATTGTGCTTGTCCCAGATGGAGACAAGTGGATCCCACATTTAATTGACTTTGGTCTTGGTTCTACATCAACTATGGTCGAGGACAAGGGGGTAGATCTATATGTTCTTGAGAGAGCCATCATAAGTACACACTCTCAATATTCTGATAAATATAACGAATGGCTAATGGAGGGTTTCAAATCCGTATATGAAAGGGAAGGCAAAACAGGGAAGAAAAAGCTTAATGAACTTCTAAAAAGATTTTCAGAAGTCAGATTACGTGGTAGAAAGAGAAGTATGATAGGCTAATTGATTTGGAAGTCATCGTTATCTTAGAAACATAGGCATTATTATATCAGTAAACTTCATGAGACAAGAAAACCGTGCATTTTCAAGACTGTAGCATGTATACATTAACTCCGAAGCTCTATAATGTCTGATACCAAAAAAAATTGATAGATTCTGTAATAACGGACTGTAAAACAATAGATAAAGCTTTTAGATACTTTTATATAACATTAATCACCAATATAAACATGTTATCAAATCATGTGCAATCGACGTATAGTATTACCTGAATCATTCCTCTTTAGCTTTTTGAAAACGGTTTATAAGAGACACCAGCAATACCCTTAGAGACTGAACTAGCACCTCTGTAGAGGAAGTCCAAAGGAGAATTGCTTTAGAAGCTGACTGATAGAAATCTGTACACTGGACTGTGTCTTCTGAATTCAAATAGAAAAAGATATGAGCCAGTTTGCATCAGCATTAGAGTCGGTAAAATCGATAACACTAGAGGCAGCTGCAGTAGCGTCGTCTAAACTAGGGGAGACATCCTACAGTCAGTATTCAAGAACGATATCTGCCAGCCAATTGAGGACTCTGTTGAACTCTAGAAACAGTCGAGAAGTACGAGATGGATTAAAATGTCTCATTACGGCAATTGCGCTTGGTGATCCTACCCTTGATCCTGAATCGTATTTTCCTGATGTGGTGAAAACTGTAAATGCGGATGACATGAGGATAAGAAGACTAGTGGGAGTATACCTGAATAGATATGCAAAGACAGATCCAGATATAGCACTACTAGTCGTGAACTCTCTTCAGAAACTCTCGTCAGATGTCAATCCCGAAATTAGAGCTTTCTCTGTTAAAGCATTGAGTGATATGGGACTAAAGTCTTTGGAACCTATTATATTACACAGTCTCAAAAAATGTGTCACTGATCCTTCACCTATAGTTAGATCAGAAGTCGCTATTAGCATCCTCAAACTTTACGATTCAGCCTTCGATGAATTTGAGGAAGAATTTGTTAGCTTACTGAGAGACCTGATGGCCGATGCCGATCCCCAAGTTGTTTCAAGCGCAATTATTACTTACAATGTACATTTCTCGGACAACCTTGATTGGTTACATGGACACTACAGGAGGTACTGTACCATTCTTGATAGACTGGACTCAAATGCTCAACAATACGTGATACAATTATTAACCAGATATGCGAAGAAGTACCTTCCTAGACCAATTTTACATAATGCTGAGAATGAAAATGAAGTACATGAGTTAACTGATAACTTACAAAATATCCCTTTCACTTCTTTCACGGTTACATATCACGATGATTTGAAATTGCTCCTCGATAGTTTAAAAATTCTCGCATTTAGCAACAATCCGTACGTTGTTCTAGAGTGCTTGAATACATATCTTCAACTCTCTACAATTGGGGCCTTGAAATTAACGAAGCTCCCTAAAGCTTTACTACGTTTTGTCAATGATTCAACAATTGACGATAGCACCAGAACAATTATACTACAAAGCATCTTATACATTTCAACAATTGACTCTTCACCCTTTGAAGACAGCTTCAAAACGTTTTTTCTGTACCCGCACGATACTAA
This sequence comes from Nakaseomyces nivariensis, assembly GCA_017309295.1. NCBI lineage: Eukaryota > Fungi > Ascomycota > Saccharomycetes > Saccharomycetales > Saccharomycetaceae > Nakaseomyces > Nakaseomyces nivariensis. The sequence continues at coordinate 94,205 of JAEVGP010000011.1, forward strand.
AACTGTAGGTACCTATAAACTTAAAGTTCTATCGGCTTTGATCACTGAAAATAATGGCAGCCAAATCTTATCTGAATGTAAAATTTATGTTTATTCTGATCATCCAGTTCCAATAAAGTCAGAGGCATTAAAATCAATTGGCATTATTGGTCAAGTGAATACTGAATGGGGAGCAAAAACCTTAAAATGGCTACTACGGAGTCTTGAGAAGAAGTCGACTGATAAATTTGTTTTAGACACTATGGTGAATGTTATTAGAGTGCTTCTAAATATGTTTCCACAACAGAATATTTGGGCAATATTAAAACTTTCCAAAATATTAGAAAATCGGGATTTGCTACACGATAAGGCTAGAGCGGGTGTGATTTGGCTATTCGGGGAGATTGCTCGTTTAGACTTTGCATTATGTCCAGATATATTACGGAAGCTTGTCCAGGATTTCACAATTGAAGACAAGCATTCCAGACTACAAATTGTCTTGTTAGCTGCAAAATTATTGTCATATGATATTTTAGCTGCAACTAATAATGAGAGTATATATGATTACCAATCTTCTCGTCTCTACCAGATATACAATGGTGTTGTTTATTTGGCGAAATATGACGATGATTTTGATATTAGGGACAGGGTGAGAATGATCGATTCCTTGTTTTCAGGGGATAAGGTACCAATTGCCACATTAATGTTGCAAGTACAAAAGCCGGAGCCACAGCTAATTCCAGCCAAAAGGTTACTTTCTGATGATTCTGATGATAAACCAACTACCTCTCAAGACTTAACTTTGGTTCATTATGGTGTGCCACATAAAATTCTGAAGCAATTTGAATTCATTCCTTGGTCCTATGATCCTGAAACGGCACCAACCGATGATATCAGAGAACCAATTGCAGTGAAAGATTATGATAGATATAAAACAAGTTTCTCCTCTGATAACTTTAAGGCAAGCGCACGTGAAAGATCCTTTGGCAATTCCAATGACAATTTCAACAAAAGATCAATTAGTGCAAGCAAGACACCGCGAGATCAAAGTACATTTGTATCCAAACAAGGCCAGAAGTATAAATTACAAAGTCTGGATGAATTCTTCTCAGATGTTCCTAAATCCGTTAAGAAAAAGACTACTCATGAACAACAAATTCAAGAAAGTGACGGTGAAGATACTTCTGAGGAAGATGAAGATTCCTCTGAGGAAGATGAAGACGACGAAGAGGACAGCTCCGAAGATGAGGATACTACTGAAGAAGACGAATGAAACATAGTCAATAATATACAAACAACAACTTGTTTAAATAAAAGCATATAACTATCATTAATAAATTATTTTATAAATCATTAATTACGATTATCGGCTTAAAGAATGGTTTCAATTTTAAGGTCTAATGCTAATCACGACTTGGTCAATTTAAGATCTCGGAGATGTGCTACAGTTAATTATTCAAACAAACCCTACATTTACAGGCTAATTGGATTTAGAATATATGTCATACAATTGGAACACCAGGAAGCTGAAGAGGACCGTAGTCAATAACTTATATGATTCCCTTAATGACATTACTAATAATGACGCTGTCCTAGTTGTACATTTACGGATCATAAAGTATTTGAATTCATTAGTACCATTTTCCGAACTAGTTCAAAATACGCCCGTTAAGAAGATCATATTACTGGATGAGCAGGTTAATAATGACGTTAAAAATGTAATGGCATCCATGCCGGATATGGAGCTGATATTTTTGGTGGATACTAGGTCTCAATTAGTGATTCCCAAGCAATTGGTAAATCTATTGCACTCAATCAAATTACACCATGTGTCTGTGCTTTTTGCAACTTGGGTAACTGATATATCTAACCATCTTATTGATAATGACGGTAAGACACCTACTACTTCAAGTCCCAAGGATAGTTTACCTCATTTGATCAAATCTCAACTGGATTTCTGCTCAGATACTAGATTATATAAATGGGATATCCTACCAATTCCAACTATCGATGATAATTTATTGAGTTTAGATATTTTGAATGATAAGGATACTAAAGATAGTTTATATTCACCAAATCTACGATCATTAGAAAACGCATCTAGAGATGTCTTGATTGACAACATATCAAATTGCCTTGAAGTGCTTATAAATATCAACGATGCAATTATTACAAATGTTGTTACAATTGGTAAAGAAGCTCAACTTCTTGGAGGACTACTAAAAGATAGATTAGACAAAAACAGTGATGGTAAGAAGGAGTTCATAAAGGAGGGGCTTTTTGGGGACAAGTTCTCTAGTGGACTAGAAACGGATTTAATTATATTTGATAGAGCTGCTGATCCAATAACTCCGCTTCTTACACAGTTGACTTATGCTGGTATTATTGATGATTTTTATAATGACTGTACAACTGTTAAATTAGATGACGATCAAAATTTCAAATTGGATTATGATAACGATACCTTTTGGGATGAGATGAAATTCTCTAATTTTGGAACAATTGGTCCTAAATTAAACAAATCTGCCAAAGATTTACAAAACCAATACGATGCAAGACATAAAGCTGAAAGTCTTGGTGAAATACGTAATTTCGTTGACTCCTTAGGAACTTTACAAGAAAAACAGGCTTTATTGAAATCTCATACCTCTATATCTACAAAAATTTTAGGAGAAGTAGAAAATAGTGACCAAATTCAATTTAATAGAATAATTGAGCTTGAGCAAGATATATTAGCAGACAACCTTGATTACCAGACAAGTTTTGAGATGATATTAGATCTTATTTACGAAGGTGATATTACATTTAATGCAATAGTAAGGTTGCTCTGTCTGTTATCAATTTGTAAGAATGGTTTAAAAGAAAAGCATTACTCTATTTTCAAGAAAGAACTCATAGATAGATTCGGTATTGAGGTTCTATTTGAGTTAGAAAGACTTACAGAAAATGGGTACATGATTACAAAGACAATTTTTAGTAAGCATAAGAAACAAGACCGTGAAATCCTTAGAAACCAACACGGAAGAAATAACTGCAATGAGATATCAAAAGATTACCGTTCGATATCAAGATGGCTAGATACTTTGCCCGTAAATGAAAACGAAGATATTGCACCTGAAGATAGAGACATACCAAAAGATGCTGACTTTGCATATTGTGGCGTCGTTCCTTTAAGCACAAGATTGATCCAATGTCTCTATGATAGAAGTATATTGTCGAAAAGATACAGTGTTCAGCAGCCGTTTATTAAGTCCAGGCAACCAAGTATTTCAAAGTTAGACGACCTCATAACACAGATATATGGTACTGCAAGTTACGTTAAAGAAGAGATTTGGGTACCAGAACCTAAGCCCAGTAAAAACGCACCAAAACCAAGAAATAGACAAAATGATAAATCAAATAGCCCAGATATTGCTCTGATAGTATTTGTTGGTGGTGTTACACTGGGTGAAGTTGCAACATTGAATTATCTTAGAACAGTGCTTAAAGAAAGAGGTGTTAACAAACGCTTCATAATCATATCCGATGGAATAATTAATGGTAAACGTATCATAGAATCATGAAGATAATGTATTAATAATCTACTAGACGACAACGTAATTTATAATTTCTTTATATGAACAATATAACGTGAATATCACATGGATAAATATCACTACATACTAATTATTACCCGACAAATAGAGGAAAATATTACCCGGATGATTCAACTTTTGACCAATCACCTTTGAGAGTGCTGGACTGGGACGTCTAGATGTGCACTAAAATAATCCCATTGTCGAACTGTACAAGGATAAGGTCTTTTTACCCTACAAACGATTCAAAGGTTGTTTTGTAGGGGGAGAAGTAGGAACAAGGTGAGAAGGGGAATAGGAAGTCTGTTCCATCCAATCCGCACTACACTTCCTTTGTCATTATCCTCGGAACCATCGGGTTTTTCTTAGAGTGAGCTGCACTACAAGGAACACTTCTGCTGCACTGCTTTTGTCCCTCGAAGAGTTTTTTTTTTCTTTTCCTGGCAGGCAGGCAGATAGTTCAAACTAATGGACCAATCCTTGATTGTCATTGTTCTGTTTTGCTTTCCCTCTGCCAATGACTAGCGAAGAATAATATTTAAATAGTAAAATGAAACCTGTTGTTTACTTTCCCCTTCTTGATTATAAGTTCATCACTATCTTTCATATTATTTAATTGCTCATTTTATAGTATTTTAATTTTTATTGTTTGCTCTTTTTTTTTTATAGGGTAGTACTTTCGAGTTTTACTGCAAGAGACAATAAACGTTTGAGCTGTGTTAACTTCTGACATCCGAATTTTACGATATTCCAGACAATATAAAAAATAATGCTTAACCAACAATTAGTGAGATTATCCACAAGAAGAGCTTTCTCTGCCTCATCTATAGCCCGTGCGCACTTCAAGGAGGGTGTTTACTCCAACCTGCCATTCAAGATCCACAACAGAAAGATTCCATATGCCATTGTACACTTTGGTTTCTTCACTGTCGGTTTCGCCGTCCCATTCATTGCTTGTTACGTCCAAATGAAGAAGTCTGGTCAAATCTAAGGTTCCTCTTAAGCAACTTCCACTATATTTATTTTAAGACCTAAATGAAATAAACCAAAACCAAAACCAAAACCAAAAACATCCAATAGAAAAAAGGAGAAATGTACAATTATCAGAAGAAGTAATAAACATTGAAGGGAGAGAATTCTACTATTTTGATGGTTTTATTGCTGAAATGCTGAATTAACAAATTTCTCCAGGTATACTATCCATATCATTTTATCTTTTTTTATTTCTTTGTCTATAATATTATTATTCTGACAATCCTTTATATTCCATTCATAAATTCAATATTACTTTATTACTATTTCCTTTTAACTGTAGGATACCCTAAATTGCAACTACTACGACTAGGGAATAAAACAAAATCTTTGAAATCTAAAAGAACGAATAATTTGATTCTACTTCAATGTTAACAGCATCACTTTAGCCTTCTGAATTTGTTGCTAGACCCAGATCTTAGAAGAGCATTACTCTGAGGTCGTTTCTTAGAACCGGCCAACTGCTGTGAATTTGATCTTCGTAGTAACTTTGCAGAATTACCATTTCTTGACACCATATTTGCATCGATATCCTTAACTTCTCTCTGGGACATAAGAAACGTACGCTGTGTCAACTGACTTGATCCTGTATTTTCAACAGTATGGTTTCTTTTCAACTTCAAGCGGTTTAATATCTCTGGTATTCTGGAACTACTATTCACACTATCACCACTTGTTAGTCCCAATACATTCTTATCCATTGCAGAGTAGGTTTGAATAATATTTCTTGGATTAGTTTTAAAGTTAGAGTGCTCAGACGATATTGATGTACCTCTCGAAAGATGAGTTGACTCAGCAACTGCGAATGTTCCGGAGTTCATAGAATTTCTACTTGACTCAAACGAGGGTTCTCTTGACAATGTTTTTATATTTTTTATATTTGACTTCAATCCAGAATTCGACTTAAACTTATTCATAAAGTTGTTGTCATTATTATTATCATTCTCGTCGTCACGCTCTGCGGTAAGATCCACAGTCTGCGGCAGAATACGATCTCTTCCAATATCCTCACCTTTGTAATACCGTAGTTTATCTTCCAGCTCTTTGATCCTTTGTCTCAGCTTGGGAATATTGTCAAGTTCCTGCTTGGCCTTGAACAACAGCTGTTGCTGCCTCCCACATTTATCTTTCAGTGTAATGCACGCCTTCTGGTAGTACTCACATTGCTCAGTGAGTCCTCTTACCTGGAATTGTGCCACGTTGTAAACATTCTCTACCATCGTCGTAACAGGCTCAAAATAAGCCTGCACCTCTGCCGGAACGGGTTTCTTCTGCTCACCAAGCTTGATACACGATATATCCTTGTTACCACATATACTGCATATCTTCGAAGGCGTCAGGTGCGTATCGCACAGCAGATGTGCACACGAAGTCAACCACAGCGAATCACCCTTACCTGCCCTCTTGTGGCACACACCGCAGTGAACGAAGTGCTGCAAATACAGATTATCCATTAAGCCTTGCTTTGATTTGTTCTTGCTAACAGGTGAACTATAAAAGTAGTTTTGAATGTTGGTTGATTTTTTAAATACAGAAAAAAATAAATGATAAAAAAAGTTTAGCCGCCGTACGCTAAGACGAATATATACAAATGCACCATTGCCATTTTTTATTTACAAGAGCTATTTATTCTTTAGATAGACCACTGACTGCTCTCCACAGCGCTTTGAACTCTTCTGGCGATGCTGCGCCGCTGGCCATGTATCTTATCTTGAGATTTGGGTCGACGACGAACAGGAACCCCGTGTATACGTTGTTGATCAGCAGTTTCTCACGCATTAGGAAGGGTATCTGTGCTCTGTCGCATAGCCAGTAGTGCTCGTGGTCTGCGGTGGTGGACTTCAGTTTCCCTAGGGACAGCTTGAAGATCCAGGTCTTCAGTTTGTTCTCTAGCATGTGCAAGTTGATCACTTGGCATTTCTCGGTGGATCTGCTGTTATCCTGCGCGAGTTCTTCGCTTTTGAGGTACGACTGGCTGATGTTGTCGCCTATCTGGGTGGAGAACATTCTCACCACGCTTAGTTTTCCCCTCAGCTGGTCCTCGAGGTTCTTCTCGGGCCCTCTATTGTTGTCAGCCAGCGTTCTCCCGTGGATGTGAGGGAAATAGAGGGCCTTCTCCTCTTTCCAATAGGAGGCCGGGGAGATAAACATTTTACCGTTGGTTTTCTTGAACGTTGACATCTCGTACATCCCCGACTTGGCAAACTCTATCTCCAGTTCCTTGACCCTCTCCTCCGTCTTAACACCATCAAACAAATCAATCAAGTTATTACCCTCGGTGTACACAATATCGGGCCTTGGTTTGGCATTCAGACCAACCGGTTTCAAAAGCTGCTCCACCACATGGTCCCTGGGTGCTGCATTCATAATAGGTTTCATGAACCTAGCCATGAACTGACCACTACTGGTGGTAGAAAACCTCGCTGCCGACCGATACAAATACAGCATCTTTGTGGGTTATATTTATATCGTCTCCTGCTTCACAAACACACACCAATGCTACGCTTTTCTACGTCCCCTGTGTTGAAATCACCTTGAAAGTCATCTTTAGCTATGATCCCATTAAGACCGAAGGGCTTCTATAAAAAAAAAAATTAAGCTTAATTTGAATAAATTTACAACAGGTGTGGCAAAAAAGGAAAACAAAGAAGTATTTGATAAAGAATAGACGGTTTAACTAACCTGATAATAGGACAAATAAAGTGCTGAGAGACTTACAGAATAATTATGGCTCCGAAAATTGAAATTATATTGCATCCACCTGAGAATGGTGAGTTTTACAGTTCAGATGACTTGATTTCGGGAACTGTTCTATTGAATTTGGATAAAGCTTTGTCCATCAAGCAGGTAAAAGTTAATTTGAAAGGGTTCACGGAGACGACTACAAAAATGGATTCAGAATATGCATTCCCACAGAATGGTATGTTGGGACCAGCACTGGAAAATAAATCTTATCACAATTTAATCAGAGAGGAGTACAGAGCATTCCCACCGGACAATGTGTGGGATGCTCTAGAGGGTTCTTCTAAGCCATTCAAAGTGAAACCTGGTCATTATGAGTATATGTTTCAGTTTGATAGGATACCCTCGAGACCGATGTGTTTGAAGAATCATACGAAAAAGACAATCTGTTTTGTACCAAAGAGCCAGTCATATATGCCACCAAGTTTCAATAATCAATGGAGAGAACTGAATAAAATTGATAACCTCGACCTATACTTTTATTCGTTTGGGAAAGTGATATACATGGTGGAAGTCGAGATTGAGATGGGCAAACCTAAAAATTGGTTTAAACCTTTTGATAAAACTCTAAGAGAAACATCTTTGATTGAGTATATCCCAGAACCTAGAGCTTTTCCAAGCGATGAAATAAATAGTAGATCCGGTATTAATTACCATGGTATTATTGATTACATCACCAAGAACAAATCATCTAGGTCTCTAACATCCCCAGCTTCTGAAACCGAAGATGGTGTCACTGCTTATGCCCCAAATGGTCCATCGGAGAAAGAAATCATTGAACAACTTGAGGGACTAGATCTGGATGCTCTTAATTACGAAATAAACGACACAGATGAAAATCCAATGAAAAGATATAAATGCAAATATCCTATCGGCTTACCAGATGGTGTAAGTATGATGTGGGTTGAAGTAAGAAGTCGAGAGATAGAGCAAGTCTACAGAAGGGAGTTTTTGTTTAGGGAGGGGTGCGGAAATTTTGATAACGTATTTTTAATAATAAAGGGTAATGGCGAGCTTTCGGACTTTTCGAATATATCTTTGAAGCCAACTCGTCTTCAATTAAACTTACTAGAGACTGTGTCTTACTTGTCGCAAGGTATCGGTAATGAAAATTTCTCATCATTAAAATTGATGGAAATTGAAAACCTATCAAAGTCAGAAAAACCTTTGTTTAATACAAATGAACTTCGTTTCATTAGTAATGAAAATCACGATATAATGGAATGTGAGATAAAACTAAAAAATAACCCCAACCTAAGAAGGCTAATGTTTAATGAAGAAAATTATAGGCACAGAGGAAATAAGCTGTACAGTTTCAAAACATGTGTTATTACCAGACTCTTTAGCTTCCAGCTAATTATCGATTGGAATATTAACGGGCAACTGCGTCAAACAGAGGTTGTCATTCCGGTCCAGGTGTATGCACAAGAGAGGCCACATTCTGAAGATGAGGCGCTACCTAGATATATTGAACCTCCTAGTTACGATGCCCCACATTCATAGTTATATAATTACATACAACAATTGCATGAGAAAAAACAAAAATTGCATGATTATTTCTCTTTATTACGAATCTATAAACAAAAAGACAAAAAAAAATTGGTAAATATATTACAATGTTATTATGAGGAATATTGAAATTGAATGCCGAATCTCAATGGTTGTATTGAGAATGCACTTAGTAAGTCTGTACCTGTTGGAGGTGGCGGTGGTGATGGTGTTGTTGTTGCTATATTGTCTGCCAAGAAGGTAGGATTTTTAGGAAATATTAGCTCAGTACCAGCTGACACTAGGAAATTCCTGTATTCACCTTCCCATAGTAACTTCAGATTTTTGTCCCTTAATGAGGTGGCCATTTTAAACACACTAGTGAAATGAGATTCCCGCATTATCGTTTCAAACCTCTCAATTCTTGATTTTTCTTTGTCAATTTTTTGTAATGACGTTGAAAAGGTATGTGTTAAATCATTCAATAACCTTTCATGATTTTGTTTACCATTTCCCTTTTCTCTAATATCAGTATCTTCTAGAGCTGTTAAATATTGTGGTGGAAGCAAGTTGTGATCATGGGAAATGTAGAAATTTTTCTCATACTCACTTGTATTGGGTGTAGAAAGAGTGGAAGATTCAAATTTTGGCGAGCTATTCCTTCTCCACAATTCACAGCCAAATGTTAAATTCGATTCAATGGAGTATATATTGAAATCATATTTGGCACAAAAAGTAGAACATGCACTGGTCTTTGCTGAGTATGTTGAGGAAATATGTCCAAAGAGCGGGTTCCAAGAAAGTGTTAGAGTCAGTGGTCTTCCGGTATTTGCAGAGTGTGTACAGTATTTAAGTGTCGTGGAGCATCCTGGGTTTAAACTTATCAATCCTAACCAAAACTCTGCACCAAACAGAAGAGACGAGTTGTTATATAGAGAGCTATTGAGTTTTGAAGGTGCGTTTAGAAAGTTATGGACTACTCGATAACCACAGAGGAGATCATTGGATGACATTATAAATTCCTGGAAATTCCTCCCTGAATCCCTTTGGAGATAACCAGTAAGAATATTAGTGTTATCTTGTAGACTGCTGAAACATTTCAACATCAACTGTGTAGTTGGTGTTACTCTTTTCATCACTAATGCCTCTATATCAGAGCTCGGATAGTATATTTTACCATAATACAGAGAACTCTTCTTGAAATCCAGGGAGCTGGAAGACGATTCTGACGTCCTCTGCTTGGACTGTCCCAGACTGTTACCGGGACCAGTTGGCCGTTCGTACGTCTGGAACACTTCCTGAAGTGATACACTCCTTGTACCCTTAACCATCTTGTTCATTGCCTCCAAATCGGTGTAGAGGTAAGAAAGTGAGCCATTCACCGCATTCTGAGTCGAGATCTGGAGGCTATTGTAGCTGTACGGTGTCGACCGGTTAGAGACTTGCAGACTTATCGCATCCGGTATCTTAAAGTTAACCAAATTCAGAGATGTCCTTGTCACCTCGCCGTAACTCTTCGACCGCTCCCAATTGCTCCCACTTTCAAAACATCGCTGCACATAGTCCATGTAATCAAGCATTGGTACTTGCTGGATTAAGTTTCCTGGTAAAATTCGAGGCTGTCGAGTCGAATCAATAAAAAATTGAAAGATAACAAAATTTTTCAATATTTTTTTTTTTTGTTTTTTCTTACATTTAAACGATGAACCAATTGCAACTCAACTCAACAAAAAGGGAAATAACAAACCATATAAAAGATCCAACAGGTCCAAATGATGTCGAAAGAAGATGTTCCTGTTATCACGCTGGATGAAGAAGCTGTGATGGAAGATGAGACACCGACGAAAAGGAGAGACGAGAAAGGTTATTCTTCTGGTGCGGCCATGGCTACAACTACTGGGATAGGGACCGGAACAGAAACGCACAGCCGGAGCAATAGTATGTCTAGCGCCATAGAGACTGGTGTGTTAAGGAAACGGTCTGGTAGCCGCACCTCTAGTGGGAGGCGGTCGCGGAACTCCAGTAGCATTTCGCCTGCGTCGATGATTTTCAGGAACTTACTGATATTGGAGGATGATCTACGGAAACAATCGCAACAGTTGCGGACTCTACGATGGCAATTCACTGCATTTCTGTCCATACTGGCAGGGATAGCCGCATTCTCGTTTTATATGCTATATTTCAGCGATGAGCCTGTGCGAGGTATGATCAGGTTCGTGTTGCAATTCTTACTGCTGTTTATAACTATCACGGTAGTGCTATTTCACCTGAGTGGTCAATACAAACGTACGATAATCATACCGAGGAAATTTTTTGTCTCCACTAACAAGGGGATAAGGCCGTTCAACTTGAAGCTGGTGAAAGTACATTCGACCGTCGACGAGAAGTACACGGACATGGTGCGATTTGTCACCAGACAAATTGCGTATATAAATATCTGGCTCCTGACTAAACTACTGTGGCTCAAGGACACCAACGCCCTGGTACGGTTCTGGGTCAGCGTAACGATAAGATCCCAGCCACGGATCGGCGCGGTGGACGTCAAGCTGATCCTCAACCCGAGAGCCTTCAATGCAGAGATACGTGAAGGGTGGGAGATATATAGAGACGAGTTCTGGGCACGCGAGGGCGCTAGACGCCGCCAGCTGAAGAATTGAGTGTATGTAATAAAAGAGAAGAATTTTTTTTTGGGGGGGGAATTAATCCCATAAATAATAAAATTAAACATTCTCGACCGAGAATGTTTGATGTTGTACGCATGTTTCTGTGATTAATAAGGTTTTTATTACCCAATTTGGAATAAATGTTCTCTTTTCTTTTTCTTTCCTTTTTGGTAAGGGTGCTTTCTCGAGTTAATTTAAAAAAAATTAAAAAAAAAAAATTGGACCCTTAAAAAAAATTTCATTAATTTTTGATTAATTTTAATTTATAAAAAGGTCATCCCTTATTTGTGAAAGTTTTAATATTTTCTTTTGATAGCAAAACAACAAGAGAAAACAAGAAGATGTTCAACAGACTTTTGATTAGTAGATTTGGTTCCAGGAGGTTTTTGTTCAGTGGTCCTTCGACCATTGCCCGCTCGATGGCCTGGAGAAGAACCGGTATGACTGGGGGCAAGACGGCGCTCTTGGGTCTGTTTTCTGTTCCTGTTGCAGCTTCTTTTATGAGTCCTACCAAGCTTATCTACAATGACACCGTGGCTGATATCGGTGGTACTGTTTTGAAGCAGTCTGGGCTCACCCAAGAGGAGGTAGATGTGGTTAAGGGAGAACGCAAGATGAGGCTGGATTACAGAGGCCTATCTCTAGGATCTATCCTTGGTGTAGGTCTTGGTGTTCTTATTGGGAAGATCTCTGGTGTTTTGGCCTATTTCACGGTTTTCACATTTTTGGTATTGCAGTGGATGAAGAACAGAGGGCTTATTGATAAGAATAGCAGCCAATTCCGTGGTATTTACAAGCTGGCCAGGGTTGGAATGATAGATGAGGAAGGAAATGCAAGATTTATCAACGGTGAAAATCTCTGCTTCAAAGTATCATTCCTGCTATCGTTCTTGCTTGCTGCAGTCAATACCTCTTGAAAGGACCCTCGAGGAATGAAAGACTATATCCATTATTTATATATTCCAGAAAAAATTTATATTTGTTTAGAAAAAAAATATTGCGAAAATAACTTTTAAATAATTTTTTATTTCATTTTTATTCATATTTACCTATATTTAGAACTGGACGCTAAATATTCCTTTATGATACATGTGTGGAAACGTTTCTCTCTAACAGATCAAAAAAATTTTTTTTTATTTATAAACGCAATTTTGACAGTAGGAGACGAACGTTTCAAGGAAGTAGACAGTGAGAAATTCAGACATAGTTCTTTTGACGACTGCTGAACAGGAATTGAATCAGAAGAGCTTGTAGGACACTGATAGCAACCATGACACCCATGATCAAAAGAGACAACCAGGTCAATCTTGATTCAGTGGATTCAACAGTAGACATATTTCTCCATTCTCTTGCTCTTAGATAGTTCATGATTTTGGTGATCTTGTTCAAGTTTCTGTCAATTTCTTCAACGGCATGGTTTGCAACAACATCTTCTTCACTGACCTGGGCATTTTTAGCGTCATTCTGAGACTCTTTTTCCATGGTAACTTCAACCTTCTTCAAAGCAGTACCGTAGCTGTTAGAGAAACAGAAAGAATATTGACCCAAACCAAATGATTTCAGCAAGAAATCAGCGTATTTCTTACCTTTCTCGAGGGTCAAGGTCTTTCCATCTGGACCAATTATTTCAAAGTCGATTTCAAAGTTACCACCAGTCAGAACTTGATAACCAACCAAAAGGGAATCATTTGGATCGTTCATGTCAAAATATAGACACTCTTTGGTGAATGCTGGTAGAGAAATGGCAATTGGTGCATGAGAACTAGAGAAACCTTGCACAGGAACCAAAAGAACTGCTATTAGAGATGCTAGGAAAGTAAAACCAAAACGCATTTTTAATTTATTTTTATTCTAGTTTATTTTATGAACTCCAGCTCTACCTTTTAAGATCTGAGGTATCAATTGATAGTCTTAGATATCGATTTCTGCTCGAGCCCTTTGTTTGTTTTTACGTTACGTGTTGGTTAATCCTTTTCCCGTCCAACGGATTTTCACTTTTTTTTTTTTTTTTTTTTGTTGCTTCGTTTCCTGCCACGATGGGGAAGCGCACAGTTTCATAGCAAATATTTCGTAATAGTTTTTGAATCGATGTTAGAATTCATTTCACCCTTTTTCATGAAGAACAGCTGCCGTTGTAATTCCAGCCTCATACCTGATGGTATCTCCTTGTTTAGTAACCCTTGACATATCCTAATTGCTCTTAAATTAAGTCGTAATACTTGATCCTTACTTACCAATTCTACTATTGAAACACCATTTCTTACTGCTGTGTGTACACTCTGGATGTATTTCAAAGCAATGTTGACACCATACGGATCCGGATCAGTGAGAATACGGATTCTTATTTTGGGGTTGTTACAAGTAACACTTTTCAGGAAACTTCTAGAGAGACGATCTGGATAGCCCTTCCCGGTGACAATTATTGTATTCAAGGGGGGATCCTGGATTATTGTATTGTATACAGCTTCTTTCTCTAACACCAGAACTGACAATTCTTCATTTTCTTCTATTAGTATCTTGCACTTATCATAATTACAGTGAGGAATGAGCTCTGATTTATTCTTGAAAATCTGTTGTGATTTGTTATTGTAATCAATTATATTTATTGGCACCGGAGTATAGATTAACCCCTTTTGGGCAGCTATTACATTCAAATCCAAGTTGCTTGTCAAGTGAAACAATTTCTGGATTGTTGTCACAGAATCGACGACAGTCTGCTGGCATCCATAAAGATCGGTGTTCCTATAGTATATATCTCTGAAAGTAGAAACCACGTCATTTTTTAAATTGGATTCAATCTCCTTCATCACGCTGACAATAATTGGCAAACTTTGTGTTTTCTTCTTCGTGGGTTTATACACACCAACAGGCGGATATTGTAGATACCTAGCTTGGGTTTTATTACCATCACATAGGATGAAACCCTTCTGTTGTTTAAGGACAGAATTAGTGGCAAAATTGAGTGCGTCCTGGATACATGTCCCGATATCCCCACAACAACCCAACGTCACAACCCGCTTCTTCTGTTGCAATCGGGAACCCAATTCAACCGAATCCTCCGCACCGTCGATAATATCTTTCAAAGCGTAGTCCATATGGTTCAGTAACTGTCTATTACTATTGAGTAAATCAGATAGGTTGGATGATAAACAAAAAATATGGAACAAAATGTCAAATAGCCGCTTGTCATCACAGCCAACAGCATTTATAGTCACGTTCATATCATTATATACGCGTATTTGGGTACAACACATTGCCTAATGGCAGCTTAATGGCAAGCAAGATAAGCACTAAAAGAGATCACCTGAGTCTTAAAAAGTTACAAGCCAATCACGATAAATATCATTACGGTATGATCACCAAGATAAAGTCCCAGAATGGGCCATCATCCTGGAAACGGAAATCACATATACGGCGCTATATACAGAATATTACGTAACTAATACAGTGGTAGAAAACCCTATGGGCCTTCGTTAGTTGAATATACTGCAACTGATTTATCACTGAAATAGCTACGATAATGGACACCCTTGCGATGATCTTTAGTGTCAGTTGCCGCAATAAACCAGCAAAATTCCATCATTTTCAAGAAAGGCTTGTTATATCCACTACCAGGTTGTATTTTATTCTGTGAGGAACATGTATCTACACCAGTGACAAACAGGTGTAACAATATACCATTTTTTGATCTCTTTTTCGAGAGGAGCAACATCTTCCTTTCCACTTACTATCATTATTATATAAAAATATTGGGTGTGTCCCCACAAAGTGTTGTTACCATGTTGCAACTAGTAGATTACGTTGTTAAACCATTTGCTAGTACCAATTTATGGTCATTCTTGTCCTTGCTTCACACAATGTCTTCAATTGTATCGTTTTTCATGTTCATGGCCTTGTTCTTCTACATAACAGTTTTCATCTTCGAGAACTGTTCCTTTACAGCTCCTCGTCTTCATAGTGGTTCTTTATTGCCTGCTGCTGCCTGTATTTAGCTAGATATATTTTCAGCACCTCGGCATAGTTCTCAAACCCAAGGGCATGCAGCGCTATTAGTATATCCTCCCCGTTTATGGTCTTCCGACGGTCCTGCGCGCAGCGGTCACTGGCCTCACTGGTCACAAACGATATGAACTCACTAACACACTCCTGCATGCACTCCTTGGCACCCTTCGACACCTTCGCAGTCTCCGGTAACGTGTTCTTCATCAACCGCGCAACATTATTGATGGGAAGCCACCGGTCTTGCTCGCGCAGCTCAATATGCTTGTCCTCCTCGTCCATTTTATTCTCGAATTGCTGTTGCCGTGAGCTATAGCTGCTGCTGTTGCTGTTGCTGGTGTTTTGGTGATGATGTCCCCTTAAAAAAAAAATTCGGTTTCTCGACGGTGCTTTTTTCTTTCTTTTGATATTTTTTTAAATACTGAAAATTTTTTGATATTTGGAAACTATCATTCAAAACCACAGCACAATATCCTCATATACCAACCATAACATCTCAATCAATGACGTCCAGTGGTACTGATATCTTGGGTAAGACCACCCGAGGCGCCACTTTCCTGATGATGGGCCAATTGTTCAGTAAGATGGTCACGTTTGTGCTGAACAATATCCTGGTCCGGTTCCTCTCGCCTCGTATCTTTGGTATCACTGCTTTTCTCGAGTTTATCGTTGGTACGGTGCTATTCTTCAGTCGTGAAGCTATCAGGCTGTCGACACAGCGTATCTCTGATGATCATGATCACGAGAACATTCACGACGAGAAAGAGGTGCCCTTGGAACTCAATAGTTCTTTACAGGTATGCGTAAACTTCTCCCATGTGCCATTGTGGATTGGTGCCCCTTTGTCTGTGGCACTGATTGGATGGCAGTACCGCAATATCAACGAATACTTTGTGACACTACCCTTTTTCCAATTATCTGTGTTCTTCATCTGGTTGGGGATTATACTTGAACTGCTCAGTGAACCATTTTTCATTGTAAACCAATACCTACTAAACTACGGTACAAGATCGAAATTTGAAAGTATGGCAGTTACCAGTAACTGTTTGGTGAATTTCATGGTGATTTATGCCTATGAAAGAGGCTGGATCCTCACTTCTTATATGGATCATTCTGAAAGATTCAGAGAAGGTATTGCTATTTTGGCTTTTGCATTGGGTAAACTGGCCTATTCAGGTACCTTGCTGATATGCTACTACTATGACTACTTAATGAATCTGAAACATAGAAAACATTTCAACTTGAGGTTGACTAAGATTAAGACTTCAAGTGATGAGAAATTTTCTTTCTACTTTAAAAACGACATCTTAGAACATTTCAAAAAAGTTTACTTCCAGTTGTGTTTTAAGCACTTGCTTACAGAAGGTGACAAGTTGATCATCAACACGTTTTGCACAGTTGAAGAACAAGGTATTTACTCACTGTTATCAAACTATGGTTCTTTAATTACAAGATTACTATTTGCACCAATTGAGGAATCTTTGCGTCTATTTTTGGCACGCCTGTTATCTAAGAAGAACTCTAAGAACTTATTGTTGTCCATGGAGGTCTTGGTTAACTTGACGAAATTTTACCTTTACTTATCATTGATGATAGTGATTTTTGGTCCAAACAATTCGTCCTTCTTGCTTCAATTTTTGATTGGTTCTAAATGGTCTACAAACACCGTGCTTCACACCATCAGAGTGTACTGTGTCTATATTCCGTTTTTGTCCTTCAATGGTATTTTCGAAGCATTCTTTTCTAGTGTTGCCACTGGTGACCAGATTTTAAGACACTCATATTTCATGATGGTCTGTTCCTTCATTTTCTTGATCAACAGTTACATTTTCATCCAATACTTGGACCTATCTATCAATGGTTTGATCATTTCAAACATTATTAACATGAGTTTGAGAATCACATACAGTTTTAGCTTCATTGTAAAATTCTACAGACAACTACACACAGAATCATCCATCTTCATCAATTTCACTAATTTTAAGACAATACTAAGCGTTGCAGCTATTATCTCCTTGGTTAACTGGCAGGTTATTGGCTACGTCTCGAGCTTTAACGAGTTTGTCAGCAGTGCCACTCTTGCCATTGTGCTCCTCTCAGTGGTTCTTACCAAAGAGCGTGCCATTCTGATGGAGCTAATCCTAAAGAAACCTCCATCAGATATGAAGGAAGGTTGACCTCAGAGCATGTAAATATAAAATTGATATAGATAAATTATATTGCATTTATAATAAAACATAAACAAAAGCCCACGGGACTTTCTGTGTATTTCGATGTTTTTATTGAACAACGTGAATCATTTTCCTCGATTGCTATCAAAGAATGAAAAATTATATGACATTGTCAACTCGATAAGTTTAAATTGGCAGCAGGCTACAGACTGATCAATCACAAACACTGTGTAAACGGACAATGTCCTTACTACCTGATTCTGAGTTAAAGAGTGATGATGACCTGCGATTTGTAACTTTCAATGTTAACGGGATTAGAACATTCTTTCATTACGCACCATTTTCCGAAATGAGACAGTCTCTAGACCAAGTATTTGATTGGTTTGGTGCAGATATAATAACTTTCCAGGAACTGAAGACAGAGACATTGTCCCTAAATAAATGGGGTAAAGTTGACGGTTTTTATTCTTTCATATCGATTCCTCAACTAAAGAAAGGTTACTCAGGAGTCGGATGTTGGATAAGAATACCAGATGAAAATGATCCTAGGTTTCCAATGTTGCGTGTTGTTAAAGCAGAAGAAGGAATAACAGGGTTGCTAACGATAAAGTCAGGCAAAAATGTAGTTCGTTATAGAGATGATGCGAATATTGGTATTGGTGGATACGTCCCCATCGATTCATTTCCCGACAATATTGACCAAACGACAGCACTAAGCATTGACTCGGAAGGAAGATGTGTAATGGTAGAACTTGGATGCGGTATTGTAGTTATATCTCTCTATTGTCCTGCTAATTCAAGCTGTACTGAAGAAGGTGAAGTATTTCGTATAAGGTTTTTGCGCTTGCTATTTCTACGTGTTCAAAATTTACATGAAATGGGGAAAAAAGTAGTATTAATGGGTGATCTAAATATATGCCGAGATTTAATTGATCATGCTGTTTCTCTGGAAGAAGAGAATATACCAATTAATGCAACAACAACTGGATCCATGATAGACAATAAATATAAAGAATTATGTTCAAATTTTATTATAAATCCGGATTTTCCGCACAGGAAACTACTTAACCAGCAACTTACAGACTCTATCATATCTGGTCTACGCAATCCTAGGGGATTGGTTGATACTACCAGGAAAATCCAAGGCCGAGATAGACTAAAAATGTACACAGTGTGGAACACGTTAAAAAACTTAAGACCTAGTAACTTTGGATCTCGAATTGATTTCATCCTAGTAAGTGAAAGCATTGAACAAAGTGTATCCAAGGCAAATATTTTACCTGATGTAAATGGCTCAGACCATTGTCCAGTTTATTGTGATATCAATATCGAAGCTTATAGAGGTTTAACTGGATATTCAACAGAGGTATTATCAACATCGATACCTAGATTTGAAGCGAGATATAAGTATAACTTATTGAACAGAAATATCTTCGATATGTTTTCCAAGTCAGGAACTACTACTAAAGCAATGAAAGTAACGAAGAAGACTAAAGACAGTAGCCAAAAACAAGAAACTAAAATACAAAGCGCGCTGACTCGTAAAACTAGTTCTTCAAGGGCTGCTTCATTCTTCCATGATAGTTACGGTACACCACCTGCATGTAAGCATGGAGAAGAGTCTATACTGAAAACTTCAAAGACTATTAATAACCCAGGAAAGAAATTTTGGACTTGTGCACGCCCCCGTGGGGATTCCAATGATAAAGAGGCCTCCTGTGGGTTCTTTCAGTGGGTTTAGACTGGAATTGACTTTATGTTTGTAAATATTATGGCATCTCAGTAAATAGCAATATAACGACAATTAACGAACTCATTTTTTAAGATTATTCAAGTTCTTCCTCTATCACCTTATTAAACCATAGTTCATCTTCTGTGGAGATCTTAATAGCTTTTATATTCCAAGTCTCTTGAGCAATTGATATAGCCAGTGGTGTACCAACCAGGTCAGAAGAAGAGATGTATGTCGCTAAGGCAGTTCTAAAGGTATCTTTATCAGTATAACTGACCTTCACAAGTGCAAATCTGTCATCAATTCGTAACCAATACAGTTCAATTTGCTCCCCAAACAAACCATGGGCCCTCCTAAGAGCGTTACTCACACATTGTTTCCATGTTATAGCGTCAATTTTTTCCACTTCCTGTGAAACAGATATGTTGAGAACGAAATAGCACCATTCCTTGAAGAGTTTTTGCACCATATCAGGATAAAAAAAGTCTTTTCGTTTTATTTTCAACAACTGATTCCTATTAAAAGATCTTAAATGAATATTTATACCTGTAATGGATTGAGCTCATCGCTAAATGTAGCTTTTAAATGTTGACAAAAAATTTTTCTCTACCCGGCTCCATAACACTTCAATTGCTAATATCGAACATTATAAGTAACACCAAAGAATCTATGAGATTGTATAGTTGGTTTTTATAAATTCATTACACTGGTAATAATATACATGCTAACTAGAACGTCAAAGGTTTTACAAATTTCTTACAAATCAGTCAAAATAATCATATATATTTCATGTCGATATTATTTGTAATTAGTTCTCGATATCATTATCGTCGACTCCAGATGATGGCTTCACTGGATCTGGTATATCAGAATCATCTACCTCATCATGGTAACCATCTTCTGATGGATACATTCCACCCTCGTTTTCGATATCAAAATTGCTATCATCGTCCATAAAACTAGATAAATCGTTAGCATCAGCATCATGTCCAGCCAATAAGTCATCAGCTTCATCTAAGAAGTCATCGTGCATTAAATTGGAATATGACGGTCTATTTCTACCATTAATCCTACCGCTAAATCTGTTGACACCGATGTTAGCAGCTCTTTTTACAAAATTGAACCCCGCACTCATTACACCAAAAGATGCCACACCAAATCTAATGACTGCATTGACAATCTTGTCAGTATTATTCTCCTCTATTAGTTGATCATCACCCAGTCTTATTTCACCGAATCTTGCAAACCCACCATTTCTTCTGATACCTCTATCATAGATAAACCAACCAGCCAAGCAAAAGAATACAAACATAACTGTAAAGGTCATGAAGAAGGATGACCCCTTAATGCCATATTTCTCTCTAAACTCAGCTTCTTTACCAGGACAGGCCATTGGTTCATTTCTGCCATCGAGTTTCAATCCACCATGACATGTAGATAGTGGAATCTTCCTATAACCAGTAGATTCGAAATATTCTACCAGATCTGGGTTTTTCTTACAAACAGCCGAGGCATCACCAGAAGATAAACCTTCGACAAGTCTACATGTACCATCGTACATTTTCTCGTAGTTGTAGTCACATTCGAAGTCAGCCCTTGTACAAGTACAGTTTTTCGCGATAACAGTAAATTGATCCAAACCCACAGCACCAACAAAACATTCTGGCTTATTCTTTCTCAGATATTTGGCTTGGTGTCCAAATAGACATTCACTATCAGAGTTTCCCACCGTAAAATAGTCGAAATCATCAAACTTTTCATTTTTATGATCTAAAATACATTGTCTTTCAAATAGACCACTAAAATCAATAGTAACAGTAGCAGATTCAGCGCTTCTGCCTACACTGCTCTCTGTAATCAAAATAAAACGCAAAGCAGAATCTCTAGGTACTGTGACAATATCAGAAACAAATACCGGTTCATCAGCAAACTTGTATTCAGACCAAGTTTTACCAAAATCAACAGAATATGAAATACTGTCGGTTTTTTTACCTTCTGGAGCTAGGACTAGTACACCACCGTGGTCACCAAATTCATACTGGTGACTTCCCTTCTTCACTTCAGTCCATGTTTTACCACCATCAATTGTTAAAAATGTAGATGCTTCATCACGCGAAGTTAGAGATTCTCCAACATTACCAACACCTATTAACATTCCAAGAGCAGAACCAGAAGATAAGGTGTCTCTATAGTCCTTTCTTTCAGTATAACCATGTAGGTTCAACGAACATTTCTCCAAAGATCTAGAATTACATTCATACTTTTTCCCATCAGAATCATATTTTGGCGGAGTTAGATACGACCAATCTGCACCGTCATTAAAGGTGATTTTCGTTTTTATTTTTTTATCTTCTTCACCATCAGCTTTGTCGGCATTTTTAACAATATTTGTTAGAATTATACCTTCCAAACCTTGAATTTTTTCGAAATCAACAAAACCGTCAGCATTTCTATTCACATTAGATTGCAACTTAACATAAGAGGTACCATTAGTATTAGACTTCAAAAGGCTTCCAAATGCAAAATTCCTAGATTTCGAAGTGGTAAAGTGCATAAAGATAGCACCAGTAGATGATCCCAAGACAGTAAAGGCCTCCTGAGCACTAAACTCCATATCATAAGGTAGTAACGCCTCTGCAAATTCAACACCATCCATTGTCACATAAGCATCCAATTCACCTCTTTTTTTATCAGGGACAGCTATAATTACATATTCGCCAGTGGTCAGATAACCCAAAATTGTTTCAAAAATAACCTTAGGTGCACTATTGAAGTAATCTGTTGAAGATACCAAAGATCTCTGCATTTTGTTATCACTATTCTGATCTCTAACTTGGCAGAAGATCAAGTCATCATTTTCTGAATCCCTCAAAGAAGAACCCACAAATTCACAGTGTATTGCGTTCGGAAGCAGTTCCGAAAAAGTGTTACCACCATCACGAGTGATATAGGAAACGACATGACAGTTTCTACTAAATAATGAATCACAGTTCTGTCCTCCATAGTAAATGAATGTATTTGGGTCTTTAGCATGGAAATTCAAAGGTAAAGAAAGCTGTAAAGAGGCAGGCAATTTAATCGTCTTGAATGTGTGACCTCTATCATGTGTAATGTGAATATTGCCGTCAGTGTCAAACAGGTACGCAGATGAGTTGAAGTATTTGTTGAATACAACTTCTCTGATTGTGACTGATGGGAACGCACGAAATGTTTTACCACTATCTTCAGAAGTGTATGCCTTACCATGATTGGTTACTAACACTAGTGATTCATCTTCCTCGGAATCAAAATATTGATAGAATGCAACCTTACCATTAAAAGTGTTTCTAATCGCTTCAATTTTACCCGTTCCAATTTGAGGTTTCTTTGGTGTTTGTTTATCTCCGTTATTGTTTGGAGTATTTCTACACGATACCGGTGCCTTATTGATTTTCTGAGGACTCTTACATTTGTTATCAGAAATTAACCTCTTAACTGGAAATTCTTTTTCACCATCTGGACAATTTCCTGTGGCTTCCAGCCAATTGACATCAACGACACATTGACCGTTATCGTCCTTTTTAAACTGAAGGTTACATTCGTAATCGGCGTCAGTACATTCAAGACAATCTTCCGTTTCAAAAGCCAAATCTTCAAAGACAGTTCCAGCAAAACATCTGGCATCTTGTTTTCTTCTTTTGTATGTATATTTGACACCATTGATGCATTTCCCATCAGATAGAGAAAAAATCTCGTAGTCATTGTTACCACACTTTCTGCCACCATGGGCTTTGGAAAGATCTATAATATAAGCGACCGGCTTCGTAGGATCCGGAGCTCCATCTACTACAAGGTAACCCGATAATATAAATCTTGAGCCCGATCCATCTGGAGTGGTATTAATTAGGTCCACAGGAATAAAAGAGCTTTCTAATTCGTATTCCTGCCATGTTTTACCTTGATCTAAAGAGAAGTATATTTCAGATTGAGGATCATTATCATCTTCAGGGTTTATAGGGCAGATTACCAAAACATTACCCAGGTCACCAGCACTGGTGAGGCCCGCAGATTTTGATGCCAATTCCCAGTTAACACCTCCATCTCTTGATACAAAAGTTTGTAAATCATTTGGTTGTATAAACCCCATACTTAATAAAATTCCTGCTGTGATGGAGTGAGGGGTCATATGGTACAAGAGATTTAATGGACAGCTTTCTGCTTGTCCAGGACATTTTATTGGATTCTTACCTTCAGGATCTGAATACATTGGACGTACCCAGCTATTACCATTATCAGTACTAATAGAATAACGTGTAAGTGGTTCATCATGCTGAAATGTTACCTTGAAAATGGTACCCTTCAAAAATTCTACTGGGAAGTATCTGCTAGCCACATCATCTACATCATCTTCGTCTTCAATTAAAGAAAACTTTGAGCCGTCAGAACTGGAGATAATCGCACTGCTAGGTTGGCCCTCATTCTTTCTGTCTTCTGAACCACTACCTACTACAAAAGGGATGATAATTCTTCTACCTTCAATTTCATGTGGTTGCAACATTTTTACAGCATTAATTCTAGTTGGTAAATACGATTTCTTAAAATTCACCCCATCAGTAGAAACAAAAATATCAGATGCCGAATTTTTATTATGCCTATCTTGTAAAACATCAGCTAGTATATATGACTTAGTAACCATGAAATTTTTGATCTCTTTGTTTTCACCAACATCCACCATTTTAAATGACTTACCTTTATTATTGGAAATGTACATTCCACCTTCTTCCATAGAGGTCTTGTACGGTAATTGACATATAATATCATTGTCATTCTTTTCAAAATTTGTGTATCTATCCAAAGCTAAAAAGCTACAATAAGCCAAAGGATGTCCTGCTTTTAGTAACTTAAAGGACTTACCACCATCAAGAGATATGAATTCTTGAAGTGTCTTTTCCGTATTATCAGCCAATCGCAAGATGATAGAGTTTTTGATAAATGGGTTAGATTTCACTGACTTTAAGCGCAACTTTTCGTCAAACACCGAAATCTTTCTTTTAGACCAGTTGTCACCTTGATCTTCGGTTATCATAAGTTCATTACCTAATTTTACAAAAGCTCTCGAGTGTCCATAATTTGGATCAATTATAAGGTCGATAATACGGTCGTCGTCGCTAACAACCTTAGTCCACTTGTTACCGTTATCATGGGATATTCTTAATTCATGTAAAGATGATATGAATAAAGTCGTCGAGTCCTCGAAGGGGACAATCTTAACTTGACCCTTAGGGGTTTCTATCGAGTTTACATCCGGCTCATATGCAATAATCGTCCTCGCCAGAAATATGCAAGCATATAGCAGGTTGAACAATTTCATTTTATCTTTGTCTGCTCAATCAAGTCAATCCAATAAATATTCAAGAATATTTGTGTTTCTGTTTTTCTTTTTGTTTTTCTATTTTGCTTTTTCACTTAAATTCTTAAAAGAACTTCTCAACTATACTATATCTTAGTTTCGGCTCAATTCCTTTCTTGTGTGCTACTAACAATTGAGATTATTCAATATTTAGGGAAGTCCCTTATTGCTAGGTTTTCACGAGACTACTTTTTTTTTTCTCTCTTGTATCAAGGCTGCAAAATTTAGGGCTTAAATTCTCCCCTTTCTACCCACTTTTCGTGCTTCCTTCATTTAACAGAAAAATTTCAAAAAATTTAAGAAATTCTTACCCTAACCATCCATAAATGAATTCCTCAGAGTTAAAATATATGGTTTTTTTAGTAAGAGAACGTTTGAGTTTTGAGACATTGAAATTAAGTTCGATTATTTTCTTTTCAGAATCCAGATTTGAGGTTTTAAAGAGGGAACTGTGATACAATGTAGCAGATGGGAGAGAATTACAGTAAAAATAGACCGACTTAATAATTTGAGAGCAAAAGTAATATATATAAAAGTTAATTGTAGTAATGACTATTCTCATTTCCGTTCATCTTAATTTCATAATCACAAAATTTTTTGAAGCAGGAAAATAGTCATGACTCGTTCTGTTGTATTCAATATATCTAGTGATTTCAAACTTAAGGCTTCGTTGGGACAAGGCGCCTATGGTATTGTGTGTTCTGCTGTACACAAACCCACTGGGGAACTAGTAGCTATTAAAAAGATCGTACCCTTCGATAAGCCTCTGTTTGCGCTGAGGACCCTGAGAGAGATCAAACTTTTGAAACGGTTCCAACACGAAAACATCATCTCGATCTTCGATATCCAGAAACCCGAGAGTTTCGAAAAGTTCAATGAGGTGTACATCATACAGGAACTCATGCAGACCGACTTACACCGAGTGATAAAGACACAAACTCTGAGTGACGACCACGTACAGTATTTTGTGTACCAGATACTGCGGGCGCTAAAGACGCTGCATGGTTCAAATGTCATCCATCGTGACTTGAAACCCAGCAATCTGTTAGTAAACTCAAACTGTGATTTGAAAGTCTGCGACTTCGGGCTCGCCCGCATTATTGATGACAACCATGACAGTCTGGCAAACCAACCGGTCGAGGACCGGATGGGTATGACTGAGTACGTCGCGACGCGGTGGTACCGTGCTCCCGAGGTCATGCTCACGAATGCCCAGTACTCCAAGGCCATAGACATCTGGTCATGTGGCTGTATCATGGGAGAGCTGTTCCTGAGAAGACCGCTGTTCCCGGGATCCGACTACAAAGACCAGCTGAAGCTAATATTCCGCGTAATTGGGACACCAAAGCAAGGAACCGCGGAGATGGAATTCATCAAATCCCGCAGAGCAAGACAATACATCGCGTCGTTGCCGCAGTACAAACCCATAGTTCCGTTGACAGAGCTGTTCCCTCAGGCAAACCCATTAGGCGTAGACCTGATGTCCCGTATGCTCATGTTCGACCCGGCGGCTAGAATAACCGCCAATGAAGCACTCGAACACCCGTACCTAGAGACGTACCACATGCCGCAGGACGAACCATCGGGCTCACCGATCCCACCTGACTTCTTCGAGTTCGACACGTACAAAGAGATGCTCACTACAAAGGACCTCAAACGATTGCTGTGGAACGAAATCTTCAGCTAGAAACTCGCCAAAGAACGGGGAAATTAAAACTGGTTCCATTAGTCCGAGGACGTGAAAAATAAATGGTGAATGGGAAAGAAAAAACACCTCCGGGTAAAACCCCGAAAATTCGGGTTGTGGGCCTTGTTTGGACGTAGGGAGAAAGGGCGGGGCGGGGTGGTTTTTGTTTTTCTTTGTGTGTGTGACATGCGTGTCACGCGGCAAGTTTTTTCTTTTTTTTTTTTTTTTGAGCTAAAGCATTCGTTGATCATTTTTTCTGGGGGCGGGAGCGAGTCCCTGAAAAAACCAAGAAGTTAAGTGAATCTTAGAGTGCTACGCTAGTTTCTGTGATACACTACCTCTTCCTCGAGGGAAAGGAGCATAATTCCTCGAGAAAAGTGACGAGGCCCATATTTTTTTATTTAGGGGAGGGGTTGTTGTTTTTTTTGTTAATACTCAATTTTGGTTGGTTGATTTCAATTTTTCCTTTGACACCAAAATTTTAACAAATATTCATTAATATTTTTTTACTGAAAGAACCAACAAACTATATGGATGATTAAATAAAAACAAAAAAAATCGGGATTCTCTATGTAGGTTTTTGTGGTCCAATAGTCGATGACTTTCATATTTTTTTTGTCTCGTAAATTTTTAGTAAAAAAAATCAAAAAAAAAAAATCGAAAACAAAGAAAAAATAGAAAAACAAAAAAGGTTTCCTCCCCCTCTAATCCGAGAAACTATTGTAGAAAACATATATAAGGAAAGGAGTTTTCTTTAAAAACTTTATCCTACACTAACACAAGAAAGTAACGCAACATTTGATATAATATTCTTTTTATTCTTTTTTTTTTTTAATAATATTAAAAAAAAAAAATTACTTTATATTCTTAACAACATAAGATGACTGTTTCTAAGCTTTTGAAAGAAAGAGTGAGGTACGCTCCATACTTGGCCAAGGTCAAGAAACCCGAGGAATTGATTCCATTGTTCAAGGATGGACAATACCTGGGCTGGTCTGGTTTTACCGGTGTCGGTACCCCTAAGGCTGTTCCTGATGCTTTGATCAAGCATGTTGAGGAAAACAACTTGCAAGGGAAGCTGAGGTTTAACTTGTTTGTCGGTGCTTCTGCTGGTCCAGAAGAGAACAAGTGGGCAGAACATGACATGATTATCAGAAGAGCACCTCACCAAGTTGGTAAGCCTATCGCTAAAGCCATCAATGCTGGTAAAATACAATTCTTCGACAAGCACTTGTCGATGTTCCCACAAGATCTAACCTACGGTTACTACTCCAAGGACAGAACTGACGGTAAGATTCTAGATTATATGATCATTGAGGCTACAGCTATTAAGGAAGACGGGTCCATCGTG
This sequence comes from Nakaseomyces nivariensis, assembly GCA_017309295.1. Lineage (NCBI taxonomy): Eukaryota > Fungi > Ascomycota > Saccharomycetes > Saccharomycetales > Saccharomycetaceae > Nakaseomyces > Nakaseomyces nivariensis. Next base: position 122,013 of record JAEVGP010000011.1, read on the forward strand.
CCAGGTCCTTCCGTCGGTGGTTCTCCTGAATTTATCTCTGTGAGTGACAAGATTATCGTCGAAGTCAACACAGCAACACCATCTTTCGAAGGTGTCCACGACATTGACATGCCAATTAACCCACCACACAGAGTTCCATATCCATATGTCAAGGTCGATGACAAGTGCGGAGTTGACTCCATCAAGGTCGACCCAGAGAGAGTCATCGCTATCGTTGAGTCCACTCAACGTGACCAAGTGGGTCCAAATACCCCATCTGATGAGATGTCCAAAAATATTGCTGGCCACTTGATCGAATTTTTCAGAAACGAAGTCAAACACGGTAGACTTCCAGACAATCTGCTTCCACTACAAAGTGGTATTGGTAACATTGCTAATGCTGTCATTGAAGGTTTGACCGATGCCAACTTCAAGCATCTAAATGTCTGGACCGAGGTCTTGCAGGACTCTTTCTTGGATCTATTCGAAAATGGCTCTCTAGACTACGCTACTGCTACCTCTATCAGATTGACTGAACCAGGTTTTGAAAGAGTCTTCAAGAACTGGGACTTCTATAAGTCCAGACTGTGTCTAAGATCTCAAGTTGTCTCGAACAACCCAGAAATGATTCGTAGATTGGGTGTCATTGCTATGAACACTCCAGTTGAGGCCGATATTTACGCTCACGCTAACTCTACTAACGTCAACGGTTCTCGTATGTTGAACGGTCTAGGTGGTTCCGCTGATTTCTTAAGAAACGCTAAGCTATCTATCATGCACGCTCCAGCCGCTAGACCAACCAAGGTTGATCCAACTGGTATCTCTAGTATCGTCCCAATGGTATCACACGTTGATCAAACCGAGCACGATTTGGATGTTCTAGTTACAGATCAAGGTTTGGCTGATCTAAGAGGTTTGGCTCCAAGAGAAAGAGCTCGTGAAATCATTAAGCACTGTGCTCACCCAGACTACAAGGCCCTGCTCACAGATTACTTGGAACTATCCGAACACTACGCTCAAAAGCACGGTTGCATGCACGAACCACACATGTTGAAGAATGCTTTCAAATTCCACACTAATTTGGCCGAAAAGGGTACAATGAAGGTCGATGCTTGGGATCCAGTCGATTAAATAAAAATCAACTCTTGTGTTGATCGGAAAATTTCAAAACCAAATACATTTATGATTGATGAGCAAAAAAAGTTAGTGGCTGATAATATATAACTAAGTTTATTAGAGTACTAATGTAAGGAGAGAAAAAACCCTATACTTGTAAAAATGAAATTGCATCATTATTTCCTTTAATACGTACTGTATTCATAAAAATATAAAAAATAAATACTATTTATTATAAAAAGATTGCATTTACTTAAATGACCATGGACATGTGTATGACTTGGAGGATCAGGTGCTTATATTATTTTAGACGAACATACAAATTTTCTGGTCTCTTGGCCCAGTTGGTTAAGGCACCGTGCTAATAACGCGGGGATCAGCGGTTCGATCCCGCTAGAGACCATTTATTTATTCTTTTGGTCCACAATCAGCAGCATCTTGGTATAACGGAGTCTTCATGATTGTGAATCATTATTTTTTATACATAGTAAATGGGTTAGTAAATATATTTCATTACTTTCTTTTTGATCAATAAGATAATGTATACAAAATAAAGTTAAAACGTTAATTAATATTCATAGCAGCACCCCGTCTGGCCAACTCATCAGCGATTTCATTTCCTCTATCACCCGCATGTCCTTTCACCCATTTTATTTCTATTCCTTCACCTTCTGGGAAATTGGCTTTATTGATTTCATAAAATACTTTAATTTTGGCAAATAAATGAACTAAGTTCACAACGAGATCACTATTTTGCATATTCTGTAGTTCGTGTGGAGTGTACGTTGCATATCTATCATTTAGAAGTTTGGATACATATTCTGAGTCAGTCTTGATAGTATATTGCCTATTATGTTTAGTTCCAGTTAGCTCCTTCCATATTTCTTGTAGAGCAAGCAAAACTGCCAACGCTTCTCCTCTATTGTTTGTCTGTGCGCCAACTTTAAGTGGTGCAGCAATGTTCTTTGAGGGATCGTATTCGAAATACACACCAGCACCTGCTTGGGATCCAGTTGTTCCATTACCCAATGCTGATCCATCACAATATATGAAACACCTTGGTTGGTGTTGCCGTGCTACTTCAAAATTTTGTTTATATTTTTGTGAAAAGTTTTGAATTGTACTTCCAAGTAATCTCTCATCAGTTGTATGAGTATTACCTTCGATAAAATCCCTAGCACTTTGGCTATCCTGAAATTTCTTAAATGTAACGCCACGCTTACCTTTTATATATGCTTGACATTCACTCCATTCAGTAAAAATCCTACCAGGAAGCTTTCCATCATTGTGCTTTACAGCGTAACATGTTTCACTGGAGTTTGATTTTTTAGAGGTGTTTCTCTGATAATGCGTCCCATATGTTCCCTTAGAATCCCTTGACCTGCTGCCAACAGTTTCTTTTGCTTCTGGTTTCTTACTTCCTCCTTGATATCCCTTTCCATTCACAAATGCTTGTGCTTCATTGAATGTTTCAAACTTTTTATATACAGCACCTTTGAAGCCGAACACTTGGCTTCTACAATCCTCCCAATTATCGTATACTCCAACCCTTTTGCCAGCCTGTACTGCATAAAAACCACCTTTCTTGGCCATCGAGTCTCTTAAACATATAAATGACCTTATAAAAGGATCACTGATGATTGCTTGAGGTTTGGATAAACTGGTTTTAACCTGAGGATGAGGTGCTTGAAGACGGAGACGTCTTAGTGATATGAATATCAGCCTAAATATATTTGATAGGGTACTTAGCTAAATAACCTGTAACCAATTAACGTATATTATTAATTAGCTTCCAAGAAGTTTAACAAGATGTGCTAACGTTTCTTCTGATTTTTTAAGATATAGGAAATTTTACTTCATATATGTTCGCTTCAAGTCCAAAATGTAAAATTTGGCAAAAAGCTATCTGAAAACATGAAAAGTCAATAAGTTGAGTGGAACCAAAAGACATTGGAGTAGAAATCATATCCATTCGTAATACTCCTCTAATAGGGTAAAGTATAATTATTTATATAAAATCGTCATATTTACAATGTTTGTATTTAATCCAAAAGTGAGTTAACCTTTTATCTTCAAGCAATATTATTAATATATACAAGGCATGCATTTTATAGTTTTTATAGAGGCGGTTGTATATTTTTGCTGTGTCTTTCTGATCCCAAGTATTTGACCTGGTTCATTCTATGCTTTCTTAATCCTTTTTTTCACCTTTTATTTTTTTGAAAGTATCACTGATGAATTTTTCAAGTCTGCCAAGGGTACCGGGTTCATCTGGGTTTACCGTTCTAGCATTCTTATTAGATGTTATTGTGCTATTGTTACTAGTGGTCTTGTCATCAAAAGTTTCCTTAACGGATTTCTCAACAGTTGATGCAAAGCTTTCCATAGTTCTTCTTGCATTAGTATCATTAGTGACGTCTGCAAGAGCTTCCCACAAACATGTTTCTGCTTGTGATTGTGGTTTCCTTATCACTATCTTATATTGAATCTTCATATCACCTCTAGCTTGTATAGAAGAATTTCTGTAAGGACTCGACTTTGGCACACCCATGTTAGGTATAGAGATCACTTGATCTGGTGTTGTCCCAGCAGGAACCTTAATTCTAATATTTGTACCGTCAATAGTTGGAATCGACACAGTACCACCTAGCGCTGCTGTTGTTATAGGAATCTCCTTGGTATACCATATATCGTATTTGTTCTTAATACTGAAGTTTTGATCCTTATTGACTCTTATTCTAACCAAAATATCACCCCTAGATAATTTGACTGATTTGGACATTTCCTTATCTACTGCAATGTCTGGGTATGACCCTTGCCCTGGAATTCTTACCACATCGCCGTCTTGCAATCCATGTGGCAAATCAACAGTAATAGTCTTCGACTTGTTCACAGTGACACCTTCACCACGACATGAGGAACAATAATCCGATGGGTTCACAGTTGTACCTTCACCACCACACGACTGACAAGTGGACATCATTTGGAAGCCAGCTCTTACATGAACAGTGGTACCTGATCCTTGGCAGGAAGGACATGTGGTCTTGGTGGCACCAGAGCGTAGACCAGACCCATGACAAGTTCCACATGGATCCAATGCGGTGAACTTCAATGATACGTTCTTCTTACCAAATACGGCGTCCTTGAAATTCAGGTTCTGAACAACTTCTATAGTGTCACCTTTGTATTCTCTGAACATGGACCCTGATCTACGACCCGCATTACCGGAAGAGAACGGTCCTCCGCCGAACGCAGCTCCGAACAGGTCCTCAAAGTTTATACCCCCAAACCCTCCAGCGTTGCCACCTTGAGCATTAGAGAAATCGAAACCTCCGAACGGATTGAATCCGCCAGCGCCACCACCGGGCCCGCCAGGTCCGGCACCCCCAGTGAACGCAGCTGCACCAAACTGATCGTACTGTTTCCTCTTGCTCTCATCCGACAGAATCTCGTACGCGTTCTGCAGATCATGGAATCTCTTCTCGGCACCGGCTTCTTTGTTGATGTCCGGATGGTATTTCTTAGCCAGCTTGTAGTAAGCCTTCTTAATATCCGACTGCGACGCGGACTTATTCACCCCCAACGTCTGGTACGGGTCCTTGAAGGACTCCTGAGCCAATAACGGACTTACATGAAATCTCCTAGTCAACAATCTCCTATGAACACCCAGCGAGCCAATCACTCTGCGTTGCATCAGCATTCCAGACTTCGAAAGCATTGTTATATTTCTTTATCCTAAAACAACTTCCTAAATTCCCCCCAAAAAAAATAGATACTCAACTGCTTTATATCATTGAGTCATACAACCAGTTTATTCAAAAGAGATGACTTCAAGTAAAATACAACTCTCTCTTGCTTTATTAATTTTTTTTCCAGAAACAGCTGGAATAAAAAATATCGTTAACTGTTTGTTAAAAACCCTAGGTGTGATAACCCTAATATATTAACAGCCCTAATATAAGAAATACAAACCCTAAGAAATATCACCCGGACAATAAAATATCACACGAAACGCACATATCACATGACACCGAGTCATACGGGTTATACAAAAGGAAGGTGTCGGTGTGTGTGTGTGTGTGCGGGAGAAAGGGGGGGGGGTTGTAATGTAATGACGTCAAGGACAAAAAAAATACCACCCTCATTTTTTTAGTTTTAAACTCTTATCGAGGATGGGATCAAGCCATAACACCACGTTCACCGCAGCGGCATCTTAATTATGTTTCTTAAATTGGGTGTCCCCGACAATACGGGGGACGGAGGAAGTTCTAGATCAGAGAGAGTAGAAAGAAAGAGAGGCAGTGTGATATCAGTGAAATGTATTAATATGTAATACTGCATCACCTTAGCACCCGAAGAAGTATATACTCCCCTAAAAAAAAATAAAATAAAGGTTCTTTTCTCCCCTCCCCTCCCCGCACACTCAAGAGTCCAGAACAATATCTCGATAACAACACCCTTAATTTTTTTTTGCTGCTTTGGTTTCTACGGAAACTTCCATTTTAGAAAGAAACACGGCTAGCAAAAAAAAAGAAAAGATGGAAATCAAAAAAAGCAGGCAATTCTGTCTCACCCATTGTTGGGATACGTAGAAACGTGCGTACGGTAAACCACTTCCGGAGCCCCTAAAATATAAAAAAAAAGAAAGAAAAAGAAGGTTTGTAGGAGTATTTTCTCGGAATGGGCTAAATTAATTAGAGAATTAAGTTAGAATCTGCTATCATCTTCCAAGTTATTTTAGAAATAAATAATAATATAAGGGTTTTCTATGCAAAAGTGCCAATACGGCATTTGGTTCCATGGAAAGATCAATTGGATGACGCTCCATGATAAATCGGCTTGGAGGGTGGGTAGTTGCACAATAAGTAGTGTTGTAATGCACAATAAGTAGTGTTGTAATGCACAATAAGTAGAGTTGTAATTATACCTATATTGTACTTGCAACAATAGAACATCTTGTACAGTTGTATAGAATTAAAAAAAGAAATAGGAAGGGGGGATGTAGAAGAGGGGGATGGGAATGTATGGAGGGATAGTAGATAATAGAAAAGGAAAGTTGAAGAAAGTAAAAGAAGAAAAATTAATTAAGACAAATTTAAGGGTAGAATATTATCAAGGATCTATCAATAATAGAACAAGAAAAAAAAAAATTAAAGGTATATAAAGAGACCTGATTTTCTTTTATTTCGAACTTTTTTGTTTCTCAATTTTCTTTCTCAAGATATAAGAAAAAACCCATCAAACGAATTTTATTAATTCATTACAAAAACAAAAAAACAAAAAATCAAATATGTCTGACGCTGGTAGAAAGAACTTTTCCGACAAGATCAACGAATCTTTGACTCCAGAATCCGAAAAGTCCACCTGGGACAAGGGTAAGGAATTTGTTACCGACAAGACCGATAAGATGGCTGGTAAGATGCAAACTGAAGACAGCAAGGGTTTGGGTCAAGGTATTCACGACTCTGCTCAACAAGGTGCTGATGATGCCACTGGTGAAACCTGGGCTGACACCGGTAGAGAATACATGGATGCTGCCAAGCACAAGTTGAACGACGCTGTCGAATACGTCTCCAAGACTGTTCACGGTGGTGACGAAAAATAAATGTAAGAATAATAAAAACAATTTTATTCCTTCATTTATCTTTAGTCATGACCTAAATGAAATTTAGTTCTTTTATTAACGGATATATATCCAGCATATATTTCTATATAATTTATGACTAAATAATAACTTGTTCTTCTCAAACTGGTTTTGAGAAGTTACTAGTTCATTTATTATCATTAGTCTTTAATAAAACAATAATTTTTAATTATTAAAACAAATATAATAATCATTACAATTACTAATCTATGCATAAAACATTATTGATAAAATTTCTATAAATATAGTTTTTCTTTGTACATGTGAAAATAATAAAAAAAAAGACTTTAAAGTTGCAAATATAACAAAAATAAATCAAAATATTATTACAATTGAAATAAATCATGCTTTTCCACATCTGAGCGGTCATTGGTTTCATGCAGTTTAGTTAGAAATTTCTTCTTCGCCAGCCCAATGGTTCTCAGATAGTCGGTTTCGTAACCAAGAACTTCATCTCGATACTTTCTCCGTTTCTTGCCTCGAACACCAATAACCGATCCCATAGGAATATCATCGTAACGACTGAATATCCTTAACATGCCTAAGTCCTTCCTCTTAGATCTACAAAATTCATGTACTTGGTTCAAATCTTCTAACAACTGTTGTTGAGTCTTTGTCTCTCGTGTTCTCTCTATAATACCGATTTCTTTATTATGATCATAATGAATTAATCTTTTAGCACGTTCTTCATGCATCGACGGCCTCGACTTCTTCGAAGATGAATCTTCGTTATCGAGTTTCTCAGTAGTAATTTCATCATTATCATTTACGGTTCTCTTGGTATCCCTTTGATTTTTCTTACCTGGTGTTTGATTTTTCTTATTGTCATTCATAACATCATCGTGATCGTCCAGCTCTTCCTTTTTAATTTTCTTAGAGTTTGTCACAGCCTTGTCCTTTTCTGTTGTCCTACGTCTCCTTTTCTTTGGACTAGTAGAATTTTCTTTATCACCAGTCTTCTTGCTATCCTCCTTGTTATTGACCCCGTCGGCTTTACCCATTTTCAAAAGAAATTCTTTTCTCTTTGCTCTTTGAGATTCACCATATGCAATTTCATCCTCAGTATCAATGTCATATTCCTCTTTAGCGTATCTCAAGGGCAATTTACCTTCATCCAGCTCAGGAATATCCCCATTTCTAAACATTTTAACACTTTCAGCAAGCTCCTCCGATTTAAGGTTTGTTTGCAAGTGTACATAAAACAACCACAATATAATATTCACACGGTCTTCAACTTCATACTTCGAACTATCAAGGATATTAAACAAGGTCAATTCTTTCTCCTCATCGATTTCACCTCCAGTGCTATCTAAGAGTTGTACGTATTTCATCAAAAAATTCAGCCTTACAATGGTGGCGCTATCACACAGTGCAAAAATCATGTTGATTATATTGAATTTACCGACAAGATCAAAGTCCTTACCATCTTCATCGATCTTATTGTTCTTTGAGTACTTCTGCGGAGTCACCTCGCCAATCGCGTTAAACGTTTCCCAATCAATCACACCTAACATCTTATAAATCAACGACAAGTTAACAGTGTCGTTACCTTGTGGCAAGTTACGTAAGATTGATTTTATCCGTGGTGTATCTTGAAGAGATTTGCTCTCGGACGAGTGTACTTGCAGACAAGGCACACTGTGATACGTCCTCAGCTGCGAGGTCATTTCCAAGTAGAAGTTGATAGTGGTATTGAGCCTTCCTATGTTCACCAGGAACGCCAGGATACAAGTAGAAAATGCAACTTGACTATCGAGTAGCAATTTGTCTCTTAGGATCTTGGAACACTTGGAAGAGGAAGCCATGGAAAGTGCGTATAGTTGTGCGAAGGAAAGCTTGTCGTTGAACACAAAGGTCCGTGCATCATAATCTGACTCTGTAACCAACGGTACCTTATTGTCAGCTAGCGACATAGGTGCCAACGATGTTTGAAAGACAGGCTTTAACTTGTTATCGAACAGCAGCCTCTCATCCATTAGGAGTCTCCGAAGAAACTCGTATTGCACGTCCTTCCGCGTGAAGAACGCACCATCCGGTTTCTTCAGATGTCTCGTGTATTTATTACTGCTATTCCCACCACGCTCTATCTTATCCTTCTTGTGGTCATCGTCCTCATCATCATCCACCTCGCTGTCGGTCTCCTCGTCATCATCCACTATCTTCACATCCACCTGTGTCGCTTTCGCCACGTCCTCTGTCGTTTTGGTAACCTGCGCACCATTGGATTGAGGAGCATCTTCCGTGCTGATTATACTACTTATATCAACGGCCGACCGTTTCTCATTCCCATTACTATTGGCATTACCGTTACTCATCTCACCTATCGACATAACTTTCCTCGGTTTCTCCTGGTCCTTCGGCAGCTCCTTGTCGGTCTCCTGGAACACATCATGTATAGGATCATAAACACGCTTAGCCATCTTTTTTTCCTATTTCTTTATGTCTTGGATTATCGCTGCTAAATAAGCCTCTACAATTATTGCTTGATATTTTTTTTTTTATTTTTTTTTTTGCCTTCTTAGCTTCCCATCCAGAATTATTTTTTTCAGCCTTCGCAAAAGGGTGGGGGGGGGCAGTGGAAGGGATTAATGGATTCGCAATTGATAAAATTTTTTAAAGGTTCAAATGGTCATTTCTACAAAAAAAAATTTTTTTTTAATTTTTCTTAATTTAAGTTTCTCTTATTCGTAGGGGTTTTCCTGATAAAGAAAATTTCTTAGAGACAAAGGGAGTGTGACAAAGAGAGGGGGAGGCTGCAAGGCTCGACTTTCTACAGAGAGAGAGGGTGGGTAGGCTTAGAGACACTTGAATAAAAAATATTAATACAATACAATACAAAAAAATTATTATAAAAAGTATTACTTTATTATTTAACTTTTCTTTAAACTCATAACAACAATAACAACAAGAATAACAACAAGAAAAATATGAAGACGCAAGTGTTAATTACGGATGTTCCGAAGGTAAAGTTTAATGGGCAATGGCCTAAGGAGTTAGAGAAGAGGATATTTGGCAAGTTCCCCGAGTTGAAGAAACATCTGCAGTACTTCACGCCTCTTCCGTTCATGAACCGTGTGATTATCATTATGGATGAAGAGAGTGCTGCTGTGAAAGTGTTTGAGTACTTGAGGGATGAGGAGCCCACTACGAGCAAGAACGATGAGATCAAGCTGTACATGACGGAGTCGTTGTTGGCTAACAGGTTCAGGTCGCGCTCGATGGGAGAGCCTGTCTCTGATGACTCTGAACCAAACACCCCAACGGGTGAATCCAAGCTGCCCATTCTGTCGCTGGATACAAACCCGGTTTCTACGGGGATAGACGCGGGCTCTTTGGCAATGGGGAGCCCCTCGTTGTCTCCTGATAGAAGGTCATCAGTAGAATCTCCTACACTGCTCAAATTTGGCGACGTGGATCACGCACACCTTTACAGAGAGCCATTGCCAAACAAAGAGGCCAACAGCTCATCTACATCTATCTCATCGGAGAACGAAACCGTACTCCAGAAACCTCAGAAACTGTCGATCTTGACTGAAGGTATTTCTAGTGATGGAGCCGGTTCTCCTCCTAAAAGTCCAAGTATCACAGTTAGAGAGTTTGTGGAATAATCACCCTTTTTTTTCTTCTAACTGAAAACCTGAGACTATTAATAACGAAGTTTTTCCCTATATAACAACCTGATATATTTAATATGACATGAAATTAATATTTAAAGCAATTAAAAGAATTTTAATTATTAAAATTAGTTTTTATTAATACTTTGAAGTCTATAAAAAAAAAATTACGGGATCGTATATCAATGTGGAAATTATGAACAAAGAAGCATATATGTACAGGTGTATGAAAAAATGGAAAATGCAAAAGTAAAAAGTAAACTTTTAATGAATACCATGGTAAGAATCAATTGTGGCCATGGATGAGTACTCGTAGCACTTGACGCCAGGTATATTACGCCTTATTAGGTTATGGATTACGCTTCCAGGTCCTATACATACCGCAGTATCTAGAGGGTCTTCAGATTCTTTCGTGGATTCAACGATAGAGTTAATCTTGTCGTAACACCAGGTAAACATCACAGTGTTGCTACTACACTTGACAAATTTATCCAGTGCGTGGTGAATCAGCCGGGATTCCGATCCGTCCAGGTTCGATATTATGGGGTGATTCAAGTTTGTCCATGTGTGCGTTCCGTTAGTCTTCATGATCTTCCATATGAAGTCGTACAGCGGTTCCTGGATAGGTCTCAGCACTGTATTGTTATGGAACGGCAGGTTATGTGGGTTCGTTAGCTCTGAGATCCGCAGTCTTGGTATATTCAAATGCAGCTCAGTTCTCAAGGACTCTAAGTCCTCCACCAGCCCCGTTACTACGCATTGTTTCACGGAGTTAGCGTTAGCCACCGCTATGGTGTGCGATGATGGGAAGTTAGGAGACTCCGTTAATAGTTTGTAGACCTCCAATGGCAGATCAGCAGCCTTTGGCGAGGACAAGGCCCACATTTCAAACTTGGACCCACGCCTATTTAGAGCCTTAATGTACCGCTCTGTGTGCTTAATCATCAGCTCATTTCTATAGTTGGCGATCTCGAACAAATCCCGCGTGGTAAACAGCTCATTGACCTTCAGACAGGTCAATTCACCGAGGGAATGGCCCAGCAGCCTCACCTCTTTGCTACCTCCGGTGTTGTACTCCTCGGACATCAGCCCGTAGAGCTCATACAAAAAGTTAGAACACACAGCTATACTTCCAGGGTTGGAAGGGTTTTCGAATACATGCTCCAGAAGTGCCCTACGGTGCTTACCACGGTCCAGGATGGTGGTGAACTGCGCTTCTTTGTTCCTGATGAGCGCCTTGAGCACCGCAACGGGAATAGACGTCCCTTGTCCAGGAAACGTAATAAGTTTCATAGTTGTTTTATTATCTTGATTACTATTTATTAGATATTAGTGTTTGAGAGTAGTTTTGAACAATTTACATCGACAGGAATACCTCACTTTTTATTCTATTTAAAAATTTTTCCCTGAGAAGGATTTCGAATCGCAACTTAAACTGCGATTCCGAGAAAGAAAGAGAGAGACGGATGGATGGGGGGTAGATAGATAAGAAAAAAGTGAGAAAGGTTCAGAGTTTACCCTTAAATAATGATTCCCTGAATAAAAACTTTAAAAATCCATTGTAAACACCAACCCCACATTAAACATACAATACGATGGTCAAATAGCAGGGATAGAAAAAAAAAAAGACTCATTTTCGTAAAAACCACTTGTTCTCGGACATAACTTCGAAGGAGGGGGGGGGGATGGAAAAAAAAATTTTTTAGTATAATAGGGATTAGGTATAAACAATAAGCATTTGTAAGCTTTAAGTTTTTAAGTTTTAGGCTTTTGCTACTCCATTGAAACAATTATATAACAATTTTACAACTAGATGTCTGATCAACCGCTACCGTTTGTCTACCAGTTTGTTTCCGGTGCTGTAGCCGGTGTTTCTGAGCTGTTGGTTATGTACCCATTGGATGTGGTGAAGACCCGTATGCAGCTTCAGATTGGCAGTGGTGTTGCTGGAGGGCCCGTTTACAACGGTGTGGTGGACTGTCTTGCGCAGATTGTGAAACGTGAGGGTTTCAGCCGTCTTTACAAGGGTATTTCCTCTCCGATGCTGATGGAGGCTCCCAAGAGAGCCACCAAGTTTGCTTGTAACGACTCCTACCAGAAGATGTTCAAGGGGCTGTACGGGGTTGAGAAGATGAACCAGCAGATTTCTATTATGAGTGGTTCTCTGGCTGGTGTCACCGAGGCCTGTGTCATTGTTCCGTTCGAGTTGGTGAAGATCAGACTGCAGGATGTTAACTCCAAGTTCAGTGGGCCTATGGAAGTGGTCCTCAAGACTGTCAAGCAGAACGGTATCTTCTCTCTGTACAACGGTCTAGAGTCGACCATGTGGAGAAATGCGTTCTGGAATGGTGGTTACTTCGGTGTGATCTTCCAGATCAGAGCCCTGTTGCCTGAGGCTAAGACGAATTCCGAGAAGACTAGAAACGATCTGATCGCAGGTACCATTGGTGGTACCGTGGGTACTTTACTAAACACTCCATTTGACGTGGTCAAATCCAGAATCCAGGGTGGTGCTACTACCACTTTGGCTGACGGTACCGTGGTTCCTAAATATAACTGGACTTGGCCATCTTTGATGAAGGTCTACTCCGAGGAAGGATTTAGAGCCTTGTACAAGGGTTTCATACCAAAGATCCTGAGATTAGGTCCAGGTGGTGGTATCATGCTGGTGGTTTTCAACGGTATGATGTCTTTCTTCAGAGAAATGAAGTATGGTAACTGAGAAACAAATTGAAACAAATATCCAATGCTGAATAGAAAAGCAATATTTTAAGAACTGTATAAATATTCCATTACTCGTTTATTTTCATTTTTTCACTTAATGATTTATGTGGTTCTATTAAAAAAGCAAAAACCTCAACCCTCAAAGTCACAATACCACAAACGAAATGTGCATTCAATTGGACTTGTAAATATACTTATATACATTATATATTTATAAAAAAAAAAATCAATAACAAGAATTCACCATTAAGAGCACTTTCAAAAGCAAGGAATCATTGTAATGCTATTGAAGTTGATAGATATAGAACTCCGTTTGCAATGACTTTTCTAACCCTGCCCCAGAAACCCTAATATGTAACTAGGGTTTTTTTTCAATTTTTGGTGAATACCCTAACGGATTGAAAATATTCCCACCCCTCAATTTTAAGTGCTTTCTCTTAACTAACCATTAATCTCAAGCAATCTTGAGCTAGTAAGCTAGGCTAATATAAAGATCACAGGAAGGAAGTTAGTGAAATATGACGTCAGAGGAGCCTTTGTTGCCAAGGAGTAATGGGGATATAGCGGACTCTACCACACGCCTCGGGAATCTGCCGAAATATATAGTGATTAGGTTTAGTGATGAGTCTGTTGCTGATTTGAAGCTGAATATATCACAGGTTTCGCGTGATACCATTAATACACAATGGCTCCGTCGATTATGTAGGGAACTGAGGAATGAGCAGACCTCCAGGAGGCGGTTGAGATTTATTAGGGATGGTAGTGTTTTGAACTCACATGCAAATCTGGGAGATGAGATTACGAGGTATTTTGGCAGAGTAGTGAACGCAGAAGGTGGAGATACGCTGACTGAGTTGCTTTTTTATATACACTGTGTTATAGGTACGGATATACTTACAGAAGAGGAGCTAGCCAACGAAGATGCGATGGATGCCCTGGGACCAAGCGAGGATTCTGTAACTACACAGGCTATTGGGTTTGATAGATTACGTTCTGTGGGTTTCAACGATGAGGAGATTGAACTTTTGAGACAGCAATTTAGAATGACTTATGGTGATGTAGAAGAGGAAGAAGAAGAGCTGATTAATAGTGGTAACAGTAGAGAGAATCGGGGCTCTGAGGACCAAAGTGGCAGAAGAGATATACGTCAACTGGAAGAAATGTGGATGGAGAGCGGAGCTGCTCCTGCAGATACCACTACAGCTCCAAATTGGACAAATGCAGTCGGAGATGAACGTAATGAAGCAGAAGACAGATTCAACTCGATTCCTGCAACCAATATTAAACATAATAGAGATTTACTTATTGGTATTACAACAGGGTTCTGCCTTGGCGTCTTTGCACTATTACTAATGAGAAATGAAGGCCTCTTTAATAAAAGGCAACGGATGTCTATTATAATTGGTGTAGGAACTAATATTCTCTTCTGTCTAGTCAGAGGTTTTTAGGAAGCTATTCATCATAGCTAAAGAGTTTTAAAACTCTCATTTTCTAAAAAAAAATTTCGACTTTATATTATGGATATTTTACATATATATATATTCTCTCTTTTGAATGGTATTCATTTTTGTTGTTTTTATGGTTTTTATTGTTGTTATTTCCATTTGAAATGATGTTCATTCATATGAAGGGGATTAAGAAAAGTTGATATGTTATTGTACATTTATTAGCATTTCATACCTCATAGTTCCAAGAACCGAATACTTAACGACGGATCAATAGATAAGCGGTTTCTTGCTTTAGGTTGTTCAAATTTCTGTAATTACCTTCTAGTCTCATCAACAAACCACCAAATGAGTAGTACACAGCGATAATATCCTTGCTAACTTCTTCAAACTTGTAAGCAGTACCATGCATCACATAATCATAATCATCAGCCAACGATCTGTCACCTGGTTGTGGTGGTCTCCAACTTCTGGTAGCGCTTTCCTTTACGTTGCTCTTGTCATCTTCATCAACATCCAGAGAGGATGCAACAGTAACAGTCAATTGTTCGTTGACCTGGACTGGGAAAAGATTGGTATTTATATCAAGAGTCAACTTACATTGCTCTTGTGTGGTAGATGCAGCCTCTATACGGCAAACATTGTTGTATCTACCTGGATCGACCTCAGAAATAGTGAATATATCGTCAAAAAGAGTGGCAGACATGGCTTGGTTTTCTTTTCAAAATAGTACAGATGATGCAGTCTATAATGGCACACCCAAAACTAAACAATAACCTCTAAAGAACAACCGAAAAAGTGTTAAAATACTAATAATGTATAAACACTACTGATTCCCTCATCACTACAAGCTCTCCCAAAATTTTTTTTTTTCAATCTTGAATTTTTCGCTGCCTCTGTAAAAAAAAAATTTTTCAGAACACATGATTTTTCGTGACAAATATGCGATGACCTGTACTATATAGCTAACCTTGGAATACTTTTTGTTATTACAATTGTTGCATTGTTATACATTATGTAACTCTATGTATTAGTTTTAAGTATTTCTATTTGGAATATGAAGTATGTTCTTAATTCTTTCTATCTCTGTAGCCAACCAGTAGTCGACCTTTCAGAGAGTGTAGAACACAATGAACTTTGAGAACACGACAAGTTGTTTTCTCTTTCACTGGCACGGGCTTCTTACCTCTGTCTCTCAGTGTTGTTGCTTTTTTTATGTTTTATTTCTTTGAATTTCATTACTTTATTTTATGCCAGCTTAGTGGAAGTACCTCTCTTGGTTTTGTAGTCCTTTACTGCAGCCTTGATAGCATCCTCAGCTAGCATAGAGCAGTGCAACTTGACAGGTGGTAGACTCAATTCCTTGGCAATCTCTATGTTTCTAATCTTCTCTGCTTCTTCTATACTGATACCTTGTACCAACTCAGTCAAGTATGAAGAGGACGCGATTGCTGACCCACATCCGAAGGTCTTGAACTTGACGTCCTCAATTATCCCGGTGTTATCGTTCACCTTAATCTGTAGCTTGATCACATCACCGCATGCAGGAGCACCAACAACACCAGTACCGACATTATCCAGCTTCTTGTCCAAAGACCCCACATTACGAGGGTTAGTGTAATGTTCAATGACCTTAGGGTGATAGCTCCTAGTGACGCTCAGTTGCAGCGGCTTCTGCATAGGCATAATTCTAGCACTAGACATCGCAGTGCGAGGAATCATTCTAATAGCACGAGGCATCATTCTTATGTAGTTCATTTTTTTTGCTTCTTATTTTTTTTTTTCCACAGCGACTTTTATCGTCTATACAATGAATTCCAACACAGCAAGTAGCACTTAGTCATGGATTTATCGATATACATATATATATAAGCTCAAAATATGCTGACAAATACAAAGTGCAATAAAGATGAAAAATTCATTCAGACACCCGAAAATGGATTTCGATTGCAGCTATGTGTCACACGGTGATCACCGCGTTACTTGTTCTTCTATTCTTTTCCCACCCCCATTGTTCCCACTGAACGTCCCGCACAAAATCTCTTGCATCTCTCTGCATTTTCGCTCTCGAGGCAAGCATCTCTACCACAACAGAAAAAAAGAAAGAAAAGAAATTTTTCTCTTCTTTCTTTTTTTTTTTTTTACTTTCACTTCTATCTTTGCTGAGTAAGCGACTAAACTAGCTACGTTGTGTTTCTATACACGGCAATAATTACATGATGTATCAGGTGATTATTTTCGTACTCTACTATGTCGGTATTTCTTTTGTATAATATACAAATGATAGTATTTATGTAAAAGTATCTAGAGTTATTTCATTTTCCATGGGTGAATTTTTCTATTTTATCATTACATAATTTGTTTTGTGTTTTTTGGTTTTTGGGATTTTTTTTTTGTTTCTATTGGTCAGTGTCACTTGACCCTAACAGCTTTCTTGATGTTTTCCATACAGGTGATACCTCTTGGTATTCCTTGATCTTGGGATGACAGGATCTGCCTCTCCTGACACAATGGAAAGGTATCTCTAATGGTGTGTGTGGGGTGATGCATTGCGAAATGTGGGATTTTTGTTTACAAGTAGGGTAGCTTCTTTTGTGAAGGGAGGGGGGAGGGATCAATGCGCAAAGGGGGGGAGGAGCAGGTTAGAGGAAAATATGTCCAGCCTTACATAAGTAAAATATGTATATAAATAAAAATAAACTAAGTGATTTAATTGTCAATGTGATATAACAAATATACGCAACAATACAGCAATTATGACGTCCTTGGCTAAGGAGCAGATTGATGTGCCGATTGAGTGGTTGTACAAGGGGAAGAAGAGAAGCAGGCCTGTGACGATGGCAGAACAGTTCGTTGCGGGTCCTGATCCAACAAATAATGAGGACCCTACTAGACTTCAACGACGTATGACTATATCGGAGAAAGAACGCGCGCAATTCGCTGAATCATCGCACAATAGGCGACCACGGTCCAGTTCAATTTCTAATGGGCAGATATACAGCCCTGGTCCGGCTGTTCGTGGTTCAGGAAACACTTTGCCTGCACCACCAATGGATGCATCCAGGAGACATAGTGTTGTCGGACAAGGAGAGAAGAAGAAATCCCTCTTTGGTTCTCTGTTTGGCATAAAAACAGATAAGGAGAAGGATCAACATAGCAGCGCACATAGTGGTAGCAACTCTTCAACAACAGCACACAATTCCCCTAAGTCACCTGTATCGCCCTCATCAAGGTCAGCCCCAATAAATATCGCTAAACCACCCACACGAGCACGGACTACATCATTGACCAAATCACCAAACTCCCCCTTGAAACTATTTCACTTCGGTTCTCAGGGCTCAGGAACATCACCAACCAACCACTCCCCAACAGATTCAAGTATCTCTAACCAGGCTGATAATAGAGGACTGGATGATCAACTTGACCCTCCTACTCATCAACATAGTCATCATGACCTCCATAGTCATGACCCCGCATCATTGCATAATTTGGAAAAAGTTGACCTAAGAAGAGTATCGTTTGCATTAGATAAATTTCATCACGAACCAGCTCAACAGTTACCATCCAGGAAACCAAAAATCGGTGATATAGTGGTTCCAGGGGATTTGATCAGCGAAGAACCAAAGATATCCATTGGTATCACAACAACCGATGATAAAGCTACCTGTAACCCCAAAATGCCTAAGTATAGTAAGGATTCCAGAGAATACAAGATGGCATTAGAAAACTATAAGAGATTAATGAAAGAATCCGAAAGACAACAACAAGAAGCACATAGAGTGGCAGAAAGAATTGCAAGTGAAGTGACAGGGTTTAGAGGCAGATCTGGCTCACTGTTCGGAGCCGCACAAAATTCTCTTGTAAACAAAGTTCTTCCATCTACTGCATCATCTGACTCTAATTTGTCTGATCCTGAAGTAACAAGCTTGAATGCCCGAGTTGCTGATCTAACTATCGATAAGCCAATACATCAACATGCAACATTTTTTGAAACTGAAGGAAATGATTCGTCCACGACAGGACTTAGTGGTTCAGAAAAGAATGGTATTCATAATGAGCTACCACTTGATGTCGTATATACCCGTTGCTGTCATCTAAGAGAGATTTTACCAATCCCTTCAACATTAAGGCAAGTAAAAGGAAAAGTAGCACCACTGCATACGTTAAAGTTTTTGAACCCTAAACCAACATTAATTGATATCCTTTCATTTTGTGATTTTATCTCAATTACTCCAATTCAAGTTGTTGTGTTTGATAACGTCAATTTAAACTCAGATATGATACAAATTGTTTTATCTTCACTTATTAACTCTACCACAATTGAAAAGCTGGGGTTTAGAAATGTTGTCATGAACAGTAAAGATTGGGAAATGATGTGCAAATTTTTGTTCTGTAACAAATCAATAATTAAACTAGATATTTCTCAAACTAAAGTAAAGGGTGAACTTCCATTAGAGTGTTACAGACATAATATGAATTGGCCTTTATTATGTAATGTATTGAGAGAGAGGAAAGGTAGACCATTAGATGAGCTATTATTGAACGGGTTACGGTATTGTGATATGCCTTTTAAATTTTTTAAGGAACTATTGATGACATTTGCTAGTCTAAATACGACCCATAATAAGAGGTTAGGTATGGCATCTGGTGTGCTCTCAGATGAATGTGTTTCATTCCTGTTTGATTTGATGTCTCAGTTTGATTTACAGGGTGTAGATCTAGCGTATAACAATTTTGATCCTTACATCAAAATAGTAATTGAGAAATTATCCACCCTGAAATTTGAAAACCTAGAGTACTTCACTATTAACGGTTGTGTTATTTCTAACATACAATATATTGGTTTGCTATTAAAATACTTGTCCCGGCTTCCAAATATTAGGTTCCTAGACTTGAGTAATCTTCCTGATATGTTTCCATCGATATTTGCCTACCTCTATAAATACTTACCGCTTTTCCCATCTCTACAAAGAATACATTTTGACTCGAATGCATTGACATATAAACAAATGATAATGCTTTGTGAAATTCTCCAGAAATGTCCTAAGTTGGCACACGTGTCTATGAAGCATCAATTAAGCTTACCTGACGCTATTAAAGATCAATTACCATCTAAAGACCCCGACTTGGAAAAAACTAAGCTATTTGCTATTAAGACATTGGGTGCCGCTTTATACGGTTTTTGTCGAGATCGGCCAACTTTATTGGGATTAGATGTGGAATTCGGGGAGATTTCGGATGAAATTCAATCTCGAATTGCAGTTACTCTGGTTGTGCATATGAATAAGGCTATTGACTCGAACTTTTCCCAAGATGACCTCACTTCTCAAGATGAATTGTTATTTGACGGGAAGGTTATTTCAGAGAATGCTGAAGAGGTTTTGAATAGACTAGTTGATCACAATCCAAATGATTCTGATCCAACTAAGATTTACTTACTTAAGAAATTTTATGAAAGATTGGAAGCTCTTCATTTTGAAGTCCAAAAGAAGATTGATCTAATGTTTGAAAGGCGTAACTCAGATGCACTTCCGTTGAAAGAAAAGGAAAATCTTCTTCGTCTTTTATTATTAGAAAAAAATCTATCCAATATTATGAAGCTGTTTGCATCAACATCAGCTGCAAAAATACTAACGACTTCAGAATTAGACAGTTTACAGAAGGTCAAGTCTGTCTCCTCTGGAACACCGTCACCAACTACCTTGTCACCAACTGTCAGCGAACATCAACATCACCATCACAATCGGCGCCCATTTTTGAAGCATCTAGATTCTGATGGAATTTTTGGAATCAATAGCTACTCCCCAAAATCTCCTGATACTGATTCAAATGCAATGCCCCACGCAATGGCTAGTGAATCTGGGAAAATCATTGATGCAACAACGGGACAAGCTTTACTAAATAAGAATTCTTCAAGTACCTCCTTACTTGTAAAAAAGCAAGAGCATGAAGAAGGTGAATTTCATAAATGGGGGTTTTTTGTTCATCAGAAAGGTACAATAAATCCTGTAACTTATGATAAGAGCCCAACTCCTCCAAACGGCAACAATGGAGCATCGTCTGATATTACTAATAATAATGAAACGGAAATTCCAAAGATTATCCCAACTGTTCCTTCTGGTAATGAATTAAGAGAAGCTATTATCAAAGCAAAGGGTATCGATTCTATTGATGATTTAATCAAAAAGGTCAGTGAAGATGATCATGGATTGAAGAAGATTTACGGAGAATCTTTAAAAGCTTTTCCTATATTAGGGACGCAAGTTGAAACTCGTGATGACACAGCACCAAAACAAACAGATCCGAATATTTTAGAGACTCAAAATTCAAATAATTCCCAAACTGAACTTGTGACAGAGAAGTATGACGAGATTTTAAATTCTGTCTCTAATAAGAGAACCAATCGAAATGATATTCAATCTTAAGTAGCGGTTTTTAGGGAAAAAGAATTATAATGGCATTTGTATTAATTTATTTAAAAACTGTTGAAATCGAAACAAAGTAAATGAATATTCTTCAAAAAAATTTTTGACACTCTGAAACGTCATATTGTAGCTATTATTCTCTTCATCCGTAGTAATATTCTCATATTTTTTTCCCAAATGAAATTCAAAGCTCGTGTAAACTCTATAAACGAAAAGGAATGACTAGTGTCATAAAATTATGAATTAATTCTTTAGAATATATCCATTCTACAGAATAATTTTGTAAATAAATAAGATTTCTAGCATACTGAACCCATTATATAATGTAAATGTTGCTATTAGTTTTAAATATTGTTGTTTTTTTCTGTTGATTCCAAAATTATAAGAGTCTCAACTTTGAGAAAATGTGTTTGAACTGAGTCCAGTCATTTGACAAAGACTTTGAGTGAGAAAGTCTCAAAACAGAGAAGAAACCCGCAACTGTCAATCCTGTAACAACCTTTGATGCGGTCTTTCTCTTATTCAGGTCCTTCACTTTCATCAATCTACAGACACCTGCAACCACGTGGTAAGAGGCAGCAGAGATCAAGGCTGTTAATGGAATAATACCAGCAAACCAACGGATCCACCACTCACTGGCTCTCAGCATTTGTTTTACAAAATCGAAGCCTGTTTCTGGTTCACCCATACTTTCTGGGACCCATTTCATAATCAATAAATGGTATAGGACCAAAGGAGTTAAAACATAACCTGAAATTGACAATGGTGATACCGAGAATTGCTTATATAGACCCAAGAAGTAACCGGAAATGCCACCAGTCAACCCTATCCTATCCTGTGAGGTAGATTTCTTGTTCATATGATACTTTTGAGCAAGCTCTTTTCTCCTGTATAGCTTCCAACCACGCAAAAGTACACCACTAGTCACATGTGTTAGTAGAGAGGCAATCAGTACTTTGGAAGCAACGGCAGGAACCCATTGATTAATAGTCTTCAACATGGATTCAGGAGCATCTTCAGCGTTAATCAACGGAGTTACCATAGTGTTAACAGCATGGACAGGGAAGTATAGCGCCATGGGGGCAATGGAGTATTTTTGAAGATTAAATAAACCATGTACAATTGAATTTTCGGATATTTCTAAACCGAGAATCTTTCTTGGATTATAAGGGACGTATTTGTCATTTGGATTGACGGGTTTAGGAGTAACCTCTCTAATATTCTTACTCATGTTAGTTTTTTACAAATAAATGTATTGATTTGTATCTTTCTTAGTATATCAGAAAATGAAATAGTAGAAAATTATATTAACACCATCTTTTTTATATATGTTTAATTTATTCAAGGGGGGGGATTTAAGAGTAATAAAATCTAAATTCCGAAAATAATGGGGGGGTATAATCTCCCTTATTACCGGCTTACATTATAAGCTTGATCAAGGGTCCACACCTTGGATCAAGGGTCCCCTCCGAATCAAAGAGTACCCTTAAAAAAATTTGTACCAAATAAAAATAAATCAAAAAAAAAGAAACGCCTTGAAATGACATCTAATAAACTTGAAAACAATTGACACGCCATTTATAATATGAATAATGGCAACTCACCCTCCTCTCTTGTCACTTCACTATAAAAACACAACCGCTATCCTACCTGCATGGCTTACTCATCATTACACACTTGGAGAAACGGTTCTCGAGAATTCTTCCATGCACCAAAAAGAACAATGGGGGGTGGCCTCTCTTGTCGTACAGTCAAAAATGGGGCAAAGGAATCCAGCAGCAAAGGAAAAAAAAGAAGTGTGTGCCTGCCTTAAACTTCTCCACTGAAACTTCCGTAGATCCCTGTTAATACTAACCACCCCCATTGTTACACAGACACTCCCGTAGTAACTTATTATAGAATTGAAAAAGGGTCTCTGGAAAGTTATTGCTACGTTGATTTCTGTGGGCTTCTCTTGAAATTGATATCAACAGTGGCCCTTCGATTGAAAAAAAAAATTTTTATCTTAGTAAAAAATAGATAATATTGATTAGAATCGGAGAGGGTGTCTCGTTACGATGAGTAACTAGAAAAAACAATATAAATAACCACTATTTACTTTGGTTTTGTATTTAGTTAAGTAATTTTTTTCAACCCAAAGCTAGAATTGTAAATTCCCCCATCGAATATCAAAGATGCTATCCAATAGAAAACCACTTTACCAACACATCTCCAAGTTTACTCCAAAGTTTGTGAGTAAATTGAACCATGCCAGTGAGTTGGAGAGAACTTTGACTTGGAGACCAGATATTGTGCCAAATAAGGACTCTAACAATTTCACTACGACTTTAGTTTACTCACAAGGTAGTAACATCTATGAGTTTGAAGCTGAGTTTCCCTTAGACTTGCTGCCATACTCCGTAGTTGATGAAAGTGGCGATGCTGTTCCTTCCAAAGAAAGTGCAACACCTGCTAAGAAGGAGGACTCTAAGTATGGGGTTCACCAAAGCTCTGATACAGCTAACAGTCCTAAATGGGTTTACCAAGGTGAGACTGTCTCGAAGATGACCTACCTAGATGACTTGAACGACAACGCTCTAATTGCAATGTCTAAGAACGGTTCTCTAGCATGGTTCAAGGACGATTGCAAAGTACCTGTCCATATCGTCCAAGAGATGATGGGTCCATCTACTAGTTTCGCTAGTATGCACTCAGGTCAAAAGCCTGCTGATT
This sequence comes from Nakaseomyces nivariensis, assembly GCA_017309295.1. NCBI lineage: Eukaryota > Fungi > Ascomycota > Saccharomycetes > Saccharomycetales > Saccharomycetaceae > Nakaseomyces > Nakaseomyces nivariensis. The sequence goes on from JAEVGP010000011.1 coordinate 145,672, forward strand.
TGGCAATTGCTGATTTCTCTGTTTCTATGGATAACGAGACTATTGTCAAGTCTCAAAGCAACGGCTATGAGGAAGAAAGTATCTTGAAGATTATTGATAACTCCGGTAAGCCAGGTGAGATTTTACGTACGATGCGTGTTCCAGGCACTGTGATCACACACACTGTAAGATTTTTTGACAACCATCTGTTTGCTTCCTGTTCTGATGACAACGTTCTTAGATTTTGGGACACTAGAACTGGTGACAAGCCGCTATGGATTCTAAGTGAGCCACAAAATGGTAAATTGACAACCTTTGATGCTTCTCCAAACACTGAAAATCTATTTGCTACTGGTTTCAGCACTGGTTTGATTAAGCTTTGGGATGCTCGTGCTACTTACGAAGCTACTATCGATTTGTCCTACAGACAAAACGGTGAAGATCCAATTCAAGTTGAAACTGCCAAGGTTTTCCATTCTGGTGGTGATTCTGTAGTTGATATCAAGTTCTCTGAGACTGCTTCCTCCGAATTTGTCACAATCGGTGGCTCTGGTAATGTATACCACTGGGATATGGAATATCTATTTTCAAGAAACGATGACGATAATGAAGATTATATGCCAAGTTTGGAACCAGAGGAACTACAGAGCCACTGTCTAAAATTCTGTCAACCAAGTAGTGTTAGTTCTGGTGTTAGAAATAGTGTTGCTTTGCATCCATTGGTTCACGATTTGAGTGCAACCATCTCTAGCAAAAACTCAATTACCATTTACAAGCCATTTGATACTACTGGTTTTGAATCCGCTAACTGATCTTTGAAACTTAAAGCTGTAAAGCTAAATTTAACAATTCTGAATGAAATAATATCCTACAAACAACAACGGAAAAATTCTCTATATACCATGCATTATTTATATTTTTAGATAACTTGTGACATATGTCACTACATATGATTGTTCTTATTTATGATGATTTATTAAGACAAAGATATGAGCTTCTATTATTGCCCTTTTACCATGGGGTATTTCCCATAATTTGTTCCTTACGGAACTTCTCATCATCTTCATCATAGTCGTCCAAGTTTTTAAGTAAATTCAAGACTTCATAATTGGGGGTCATTTTGAATGGATTTCTCTGTTGCTTCTTGTCTGCTAATGGTGATCTACGACCGTAAAAATCGTTTAAAAACAAGGCAGATGCATTCTTATTCTCAAGAGCAGTTAATGTTTCAAAATATTCTTTCAATTGCTCCTCTGAATAGTTTTCAGGTGATGGTTCGATTGAAACGTAGTTGATATTTCTGTAGTCAATTGCCCTGGCATGAAGATTAATATATCTTGCTTTCTTGAAACCAAATCCAACAATGATCATTCTATATGGATAAACACCATTTACTTTGAAAAATTGGCCCAAAGAATACAATAGATTATCAAAGGAATCCAAGGCATACTCTTCTAGAGTTATATTACTGTCCTCAAACAACTGTTCTAAGGTCACATTCAATGTCTCTAATTTACTGAGGATAGAGTGGACTAGTGTGACAATTTGGGGGTCAATATCTTTGAATAACTCTTTAAATGAATCAAAGTCCTTCTTAGCAGATTCTAGAATGTGCTTGACTAGTTTTTGGTAGCTTTCAGCCTCGGATACAGGGCCGGCCTCCTCCTTAGTTTGGGATCCACTGAATATTAACGTACAATTTTGAAAGTCATCAAGCAATAGAGCTACACCAGTTAGAGCATGTTTAATAAAGCTCAGATGGTCTCTCCCTTCGTATTGAAAAGGTGCCAAGAACCAATTGTTTGGGGATTCACCTAAACTACCGGCAGCTGAGTTTGATGTGCCCTTCCAAATAGCATGGCATGGTACCATAATGGCAACTGTTTTGGGATCTTTAGCAGTCATATTTTGGTAGTGATATTTCAATTGATTGGTAAGTATGATGGATAGAACGTAACCTGTACTTTAGGGTAGGCTTTAGTACATTTCGGTTTAAGGTCGATCTTGTCATTTTCAAATGGTCTTCCTCGAGTCGTATCATTCTTAGCCTGTTAGGAAACGTGATTACTAGGTATAAAAGATACTTTGGGTATAAATATTATTTATTATATAATGTACATGATTAATATTAATTTTATTTGTTTTTACTCTATGTAGTCATTAAAAAGCTGGGGTTTTTCCGTTACCGAAGCCTATACGGTGATTTCGTTTTCAGCTAGCCATTGAGTTCTATCGAAACGCCAGTGAGTTGCCGTCAGACCTTGCTTTTGATCTTCCTTCTCTCCAGTTAGAGTACCACTTGGAACATTCTTTACAGATAGACCCATCTTTGTTGCAAGGTTGTAGAAAGTGTCCTTGTTCTTACCAGAGTTGTCTGAGTAATCAATTTCCTTGAACCATCTTCTCTTCCAAGTGGTTCCCTTTTCTGCTTCTTCTTTTCTCAATTCTCTTTGTGCATTTTCTAGTTTAGACTTGGTTTTGTTAATGAGACCGTAGTCACCTAATCTGATAGCTTCTGCAACATCCTTCCATGCCTTTCTACTTTCTAGGTCGTGTTGTTTCTCAATTGGCTTAACGATCAGACTCTCAGATGGAGCTCTGTTTGTGTCATGGAACAGCCTTGGCTCAGTTTGCTTACCGGAAGGCAAGTTCTTGACAATGGTTGAGCTAGCAGACCATTGACCAGAGATGACATACAATGGAGCCAAGTTCTTCTTCATATCTGAGGAATCTTTGTATACCTTGGCTTTAAACGAATTTTTCTTACCAGAGAAGTAACCTCTACCAGAGTATTCAAATTGACAACAGACACCAGTTGAGGATTGAATGAAGGACTTACCTTCAAGTTCGACAAATGGAGATGCCATTAGAATACCTTCGATGTGTAATGGAGGTGGAGTAACCACATAACTTTCTTTGTCGCCAATGGTCAATATGTTATGACCGAATTGCTTAACAGAAAGAACCAAAGTCTTTGAGAAACTTGACTTGATCTGGTTGTAACCTTCAATCTTTACATCGTTCTTTTCGTTAAAAATACTGTATGCTGTCATGGGTGGGTGATGAGATACTTGTTCACTTAATAGCACTGTTTCGCCAAACTCTGGGTGATTTTTACTTTCCCATTTACCAACAAATAATTCACCTAGGAATGGGTTCAACGGCTTCTTTTCAGAACCAGACTTTTCACTACGGGAACTGTATTGAGATCTCAAAGTGGATAAAAACCACTTTATGATGGCCAACATACGGGCTATTTCTGGAGATTCGATATCAGGATCACATTCCTTCATACGTTCTTTATAAGTGCCATCAGTGATGAAGGATGGTTCTAGGAATAAGTCTGGATGCTCAGCCCAATATTGTGAAAATTCAACCAAAGAAACTGGAGACAGAATAAATGGTGGAGCTGAGAGGTTAGACAAATCACCATTGAAAGATGCAAGTGATTTTAGAAAAGTTGTCCAAGTAGAGGAACTCGCTTGATCTTGGGTCATTATATTAAAGGTTGGAGTTTAGTTTTGTTAAAATTCCAGAAATAAACTGATTTGTTGTTTTTTCTAATTATTTATTAGAAATTGATACGTTAGATCAAAACAATTGCAGATGGGATCAAAAAATGTGCAGACGAGAAGAAAAAAAGAGTATGTTACTATCCTTTTTGAAAGAGGATATGTTATATATCATGGTCATATAATTAGATTTTTTTTTTTTTGTCTTCTCAAATTGCTAGTGTGTGTAAAGTACTATTTTTACCAATCCCCCATTGTTCGCACTGTTTACACACCTTTTCCTAATATTACCTTCAATTACTATTTCCTTAATGGCTTAGCGTTGACAATGTTGCACTTGAACGAGAATTAAGAAACACTCTCCGAATTGTACTCAAACGAAGACTACAAGAATAATGCCCTTCGATAAGAGAAGGAGTCCTTTGTTTTTTTCGTGTAAATGAAAAGCGAAGAACATGTCATATAAATCAGGGGAAATTATACTCGAAGAACGGTAAGTAGACGAACAATGGAGGTTGCTATATTTTAATTATGATTTTCTTTTTTATCGAATTTTAGATGACGTAGATCAAAGGAACTTAAACGAACTTCTTGTTGGTTTAACGAGCCAGATAATTTTTTTTTATGCTTTGATTTCTGCGAAGTTTTGGCGAAGCGAGCATTCAATAATTTTTCACTTTTTAAACGGCACACTTTAACGACGAAAAACGAGCACACACTACAATGCTATAATGCTATGTTGAGCTCTTCAACCTCCAATAATTTTACGATTGTTTCTAACTTTTTCAACAAAAACAAGATGAAAACAAAGAATAATGATCTTGCCTATTGAAATTGCATCCTTTTTCCTTTCTTGCCCTAAACTGTTTAGGGCAAGAGATGATAAGTGGGTCTTATTTTATTTTCAAACTTTTGTTAAATTATGATGCAAAAATATCTGCTATTTTCTCTGACAGTTGTTTAGAGATTTTTTTTGCCCCAGGGGCGTTTCCAAATTTCTCAAACATTAGTAGTTTTGCAGCTTGTTGAGAGGGGCAACTCCGGTAAGCATTGAGAATATGATTCAGTGTTGGAAACTCTTTTTGTATCGACACAGCTTTTTCTAGGGAGACTCCCTTGACCAACATCAATATGTGGATGGTAAGTTCCTTGATCGTCTTAAGCTCTCTTTTGCCCATGATATCTTGAAATGTTTGATAAGTATGGCAGCACTCAATATGCTTACTTTTCTCGAATTCGTGTCTAAATAATTCAAGAGTGCTCCGATAGTCATCCTGACTTTTCAAGTTATTTGGAAATAGAACCAGTAAACACTTGTCTTGATAGCTTTCAGTTATTACTGTGTGTAGGGCATGCAGTTTGTCAACACTTTCTTCGGCGTTCGTAGTACGTATCATAGAGAATCTATAGTATACCAGGATAATCCACAGCGTAGTTCTTAAGGCATCAGCCATATTTCCAATTGAGCTACCAATGGTTTCTTCAATCAAATAATATTTGTGTTTGCAACCTGATTTCTCTAATCTATTTTTCTGCTCCATGAATCTATTATCTCTGATACTCATGGCCAAGTCGTCTAGACGTTTTCTCTCCACAATTGTATCCAAGATACATTGTGTACCTGTAGTCTTGTGTTTAGCTACCCATATTATATCACCTAAAGCCAATTGTCTAATTTCTGACTTCATATTCTTAGCCTGGAAAGCATTTGCAAAAAACTCGCGATCAGAATGAGATCTTACTTCTCTATGATCAATAATCGGATATATTTCATAGCTACCAGGTAGCCAGAGTTCATAACTTGTTTTTGCATACCTCCAACGTGCTATTACATTGGATGATCCTTCTGGAAAATCAGAGGTATCCCTTGGTAATGGCTCAATTACATGAGGGTTAGTACCAGGGTTTGAAGTCCCTAAGGTGTGCAGTCTAGCAGCTTTATGTGCTGATAAAGGTTGTTGCTGTAATATCTCTTGGCTGCCAAATGTTTTCTCCAGGAAAGAATGGTTGAAACTGGTCTCAGGAACGATTTCTTCAGAAGTACTTATACTTGGAATATCATTAGCAATAACTAAATCATCAAAATTTGCAGTATGTTCAGTAGAATAATATACCTTATTTAGGTTGGAATCCTGTAGTGATGAGTTGTTGGTTTCGAATTGAATATTGTCTGCAATTTTCAGGTGAGTAGCTAATTTCAAACCCTCCTCTGTCAATGAGTGTTGCTGTGGCCTACCTTCTATCAATACCAAATCATGTTTCCGCAATTGTACTATTGAAGACCACGCACTGTAGTACTCTTTGGTCGAGAAATTCGGAGCCATGCTATGATCTGTATATTTTTGTGCTGCAGCGATGACATCTTGTTTTATATAACCTTTATCTACTGCATTCAACTCTAGTAAAGCCAACAATATGGCGTAAGCCCCAGACCTTTTCTTAGGAATATATTTCCTCTTACGCTTCTTCGTGACACCTTCAGTCCCACTATCATTACCTTGTGACTCAGAAGAACTTACACGTAACGTGGTTCTTTGCCTCTTAGCATTATTCTCATTGTGTGCATCTGTCTCGACCACCTTACCTGGTATTTTTTCAACTCCTAACTGGATACAATGCTTCTCAAGCCTCGATTCCAATCTCTTAACTATTGTGGCACCTATGCCTTTTACCTTCCTCAGATCTTTGGGTGCATAAAACACACCTTCTGCTTCTTCCAAGTTCCTTTTGGCCTTTTTGTAAGTATTCGTTAATTGCTCTTGCTTAGGGTCTAACCTATCGATCAGCTCTTGTAACCATTCCAAATATAACTCCTTGAGATTACTAGGCAACATGTATGTGTGAATTTCATAAAGATATTGTGAGAAACTTTTGATTTTATGCCGTTGTTACTCGCTTTAACACTTTTTGTTTACCTTTTTGATCGCAGCTCATCGGCGATTATCGTTAGATAACAAGAAGCTTACTTAAATTATTGAATACAGGGAATAATATTAGTGACATCTACATATGTATATTTAATAAAGTGATAGTTATTGTTTTTTTTTTTAAAGATGACACTATATTTTTTTTTAAAAAAATTTAAATAATATGAAATAAAACTACAAACAAAAAGTCAAAATAATCCAAAGTATAGAGATAGAAGAGATACTAAGCATTGATTAATAAAAAAAAGAAAATTAAGTTCATTAAAAGTTGGGAAATACTGAGCAGCGGCTCTCCCATAAAATTTCTAGCCTTTTTATTATTCTTACAATTTGTCGTAGTATTCTTGCCAGCCTGGAACTTCTTCCTTCAAACCGTGTCTCTTACGGGCTTCGACAACGATTTCACCAGCCTTGGAGGTTGGGTCCAATGGGTCGGAACCTAGAGTGGACCAGTGGTCGAAGACCATTTGTGGGAAAGCTTGACCACCAGTAGCTTGTCTCAATTCACCGGTGAAACCGAAGGATTCGTTAACTGGCAAGTAAGCCTTAACAGTGAACAATGGAGTACCTGGTCTTTGTTCTTCAGAGACAACTTGACCTCTCTTCTTGTTCAAGACGGAGTAGATACCACCGACGGCTTGTTCTGGACATTGAATTTCGACCAAGAAAACAGGTTCTTGAATCTTTGGTTCAGCCAACAAGAAACCGGCGTAGGTAGCTCTTCTCATGGTTGGCATGATTTGACCAGCACCTCTGTGGATAGCATCAGCGTGCAAAGTAACATCCAAGATGTTAACTCTGACGGATCTCATTTCTTCACCAAAGATTGGACCTTCCTTGGTAGCCCATTGGAAAGCGGAGACAACGGAATCCTTGATTTCGTTCAAGTATTGGACAGCCTTAGTTTGGTCAACAACCAAGTTAGCACCTTGACCATCTGGACCGAAACACCAGATCTTTCTGGCGTCAGTGACATCCCATTCGTATTCGTCAGCCATAACTCTAGCTCTGGCCTTGAAATCGTCTCTTGGGTTGATCTTACCGTCTTCGATAGCTCTGGTGACTTCTTCAGACATTGGCTCAGCCTTCAAGTAGATTCTGTTATGCTTGTTTGGAGACTTGGACAAAGCAACTTGAGAAGATTCAGCATCGACAGTTTCTCTGTAAGCGACAACTGGTGGAGAGATCTTCAATGGAATACCAGCGTGTTCGTTTTCCAAATCTTGCAAACAAATTTCCAAATGCAATTCACCGGTACCAGCGACAATGTGTTCACCAGATTCGGACATTTGGGTCAAGACACAAGGGTCAGACTTGGACAATCTCTTCAAACCTTCGACCAACTTTGGCAAGTCGTTAGCGTTCTTAACGTCGACGGCGACTTGGACAACTGGAGAGACAGAGAACTTCATGACCTTCATGTTGTAAGCGGTTTCGGAGGTGGTCAAAGTACCAGTCTTCAACAAGAATTGATCGATACCGACCAAACCGACAATGTTACCAGCTGGACAGTCATCGATTGGTTCAACTCTGGAACCCATCATCAAGACAATTCTTTGGACAGCCTTCAAGAACAAGTCATCCTTCTTACCTGGAACGTAGTTTGGACCTTGGATTCTGATCTTTTGACCAGACTTGACGGTACCAGCGAAAACTCTACCGAAAGCGTAGAATCTACCCTTATCAGAGGTTGGAACCATCTTGGAGACGTACAACATCAAGTCAGCGGTTGGGTCACACTTCTTGATAGCTAGACAGTGCTCATCGTCAGCTGGACCTTCGTACAATTGTTCAGCTCTGTAGAATTGAGCAGTAACTGGGGATGGCAAGTGCATGACGATCATTTCCAACAAAGCGTCGGCAGCTGGCAAGAACTTTCTCATGACGACCTTCAACAAAGCCTTACCTTCCAAGTCCTTTTCGTCAGACTTCAAGTTGATTTCCAACTTTTCCAACAAGACTGGGATTTCGTCCTTCTTGAAGTTCATGATAGCAGCAAACAATCTGAAGATTGGGTCCAAGACGAACATGTTGAAAGCTCTTTCCAATGGCTTACCATCGGCGTCGGTTTCCTTGTTAGTCCACTTCTTGGTCTTTGGGTTGAAGTAAGAGTCACCCCACAATCTTTCCATCATCTTGGACTTGTCGACACCGAACTTCTTGGCGTATCTGGTGGCGAATTGTCTGATGGTGAAGGCCCAACCGTGCAAACCGGAACCGAAGGCGACGGTACCCTTGGATGGGTAGACTTGGACGTCACCCAAGATTTCGTCAGCGTAAGTGGAGATGATAACGTTAACGGATTCGACGGTTCTGGAGAAAGATTGGTACAAGTCTTCCTTGGAGACTTGCAATTCCAACAAGGCTCTGTCGACCTTGTTGATGACGACAACAGGCTTGATTCTTTCACCTAGAGCTTGTCTCAAGACGGTCTCAGTTTGGACACAGACACCTTCGACGGTGTCGACGACAACCAAAGCACCGTCAGTAACACGCAAAGCGGCAGTAACTTCAGAGGAGAAGTCGACGTGACCTGGGGAATCGATCAAGTTGATCAAGAAAGAGTTACCGTCGGACTTTTGCTTGATTTCCTTGACGTCTTCGTCGTCCAAGTCAGTGTACAAGGAAATGGCGGTAGACTTAATGGTGATACCTCTTTCTTGCTCATCCTTTCTGGTGTCCATGAAACGGGCTTCACCAGCCTTGGCGGCGGAGATAATACCAGCTCTTTGGACCAAGGAGTCAGTCAAAGTAGACTTACCGTGATCGACGTGAGCAATGACGGACATGTTACGCACATTGGTAACTTTGTCCATCAGGGAACGCATTTGGTCAACAGTGAAAGCAACCATTTTGCAATATTATAGATGTGTTTGTGTGTGTTTGGTTTTGAAAGAAAAATTAAAAAAAACAAGAGAAAAAAAAACTTTTTTTAAAGAAAAGAATAGCTAGAAACAATTAAAAGAATACAAACCAAGGGGAAAGTGAACAATTGAGAAGAGATAGAAAGTACTTTAAATATAAGTTAACCTTTAACATGAAAAAAAAAATTTTTTTTTTTCAACTGAAAAATTTTTTCTTCTTCTTCCCACTGCCAAACGAAAAAAAAAAAAAGATATAAAACTTTTTGTGCAGTAAATTCTGTGTAAAACAACATAAGGTGTTGTTTGCCATCCCTGGCCCACCTCACATCGCCACGCAGGAAAAAAACCCAAAGAAAAAAAATTTTTTTGGGTGGAAAAACTGATCGTTTCTTTTTTTGTGGTATTTCACACGAAACGTCACCTGGACTGATATACCCTTAAAAACTTCAATTGCGTCAAGAAGCAAATTATGTGTTTTTTATTGGAAGCTCCCTGGTATTCTTATAACCCTGAACAATAATAACAGTTCTTGATTTCTACCTCCCTACATCTCCCCCATCTGGTACCCCTTAAAAAACAAATTGGAGCATGCGATATCATTGTCCACGTCAGTCATTATGCTTGCTCATGTTACCTAACCCTGAATAAGTCTTTAATACCTTTTTGTCATGTACCACTATACGGTTTCGGGCTGGGTAAGTTTTATTACGTCTAAAATAGTAAGCTTCTACTATTTTTTTCAAGTACCTTGTGTTTATTTTCGGCGTACATCTAGGAACGTGTGCCATTCTGTATTCTACGCAGAATGTAATTTTCTTGAAGCCGGAGGGGTGAATTAGTATAGGGGGGGGATATAACGAGTTTTTAGGGTTTGGGGGTTAGGGTTTGGGGGTTTTGGAAGAGGGCTGGGGGAGGGAATCTTTCAGTTGGACTTGGACTTGAGGGTAATACATATCACGTGTAAGTTATTATATAAGTGTTATAGAAGAGACTTTAAAAAAGGGATGACATGTAGATGTTTTGTTTCGTTGTTTTGTTGTCTCTATCACTCGTTGTTTCCGTCGATCAGTTGTCTCTATCACTCGTTGGCTCTCTTCATCTTTCTATTTCCCCTCCCCTTATATATAATTACTATTGAAACACCCGCTGGTGCGGCTATCAAAGGGTCCCGTTGTTCTCCCCGTTGTGCTGCCCCCGTTGTTCTCCCTCCTGTCCTGCCCCTGCCCCTGCTCTTCTCCCCATCTTACCCTGCGATAAAAAAAACCGGAAAAGAATGAGCAGCCCTCTCTCTGCGAGCCGTGACACACAGACAAAACCCCGCGTACGCATGAATGGGAGAAGGTCCCCACACACAAGGGTGAGGGGCAGTGGTAGTGAACATAGAAAACGATGCAGAGACTTATAAAAAACAATGGGGGCAAGGGCAAATCCGTCTCAACAGAAAAGCAATTTTGACATTTTTAAAGTTTTTCCGTTCTTTCTCACCAAAGAAAATATTTTAATCGGAGAAAAAAGAAAGAAGGAAAAAAAGAGGGGGATTTTTCTTTGTGTTGATCTTCTTCTCAAAGAAGAAGAAAAGGGCAAAAGAAAAAATTTTCTTGAACAATCGTTACAATGTCAAAAAAAAATATAAATAAGTCTCGAGATATTGATTTTGTTTTCTTCCTCTCTATGATGCAAAAGCCCGTAGATAATCAGAATATAAATAAAAATAAATGAGCTCTTCATCCTCTCGTCTTGAAGCGGAAAAGAACGCTATGGCCGACATCGAAAAGTCTAACTCGCTGCCACAAGCCACTTACACCGAGACCAGGTCTCATCCAGTGCAGGAGATCTACGCCGACTCAGAGTTTATCACTCTCGGCGGCGCTACATACAGAAGAAACCAGCTTATAGCTGCGCTTGGTATCGACCAGGAGAGCCAGGGCCACGCACACCCACACCACCCTCCTCTGACTACGAAACTTGCGAACCCAGTGCCGCTAGGTCTGGCTTCCTTCTCCATCTGTTGTCTGGTCTTGTCCCTAGTTAACGCTAACGTCCGCGGTGTCACCAATAACCAGTTCGTCATCTCCATGTACATGCTCTTCGGTGGTGCCATCGAGTTGTTCGCCGGTTTGTTGTGTTTCGTGATTGGTGATACTTTCTCGATGACTGTGTTTTCGTCCTTTGGTGGGTTCTGGTTGAGTTACGGTTTGGACTTCGTGCCATCGATGGCTGCTATCACGACGTATGACAAGGATCCCAAGATGCTGAACAACATCATCGGGTTCTACCTGGCGGCATGGTGTGTCTTCACTTTCTTAATGCTGATGTGTACCTTAAAGAGTGCCTGGGGTTTGTTCCTGCTGTTGTTCTTCCTTGACTTCACCTTCTTGATGCTGTGCATCGGTAACTTCATCGACAACAACCACTGTAAGATGGCCGGTGGTTACTTCGGTATCCTGTCCAGTGTTTGCGGGTTCTACATGCTGTACTGCTGTGTGTCCATGAAAGATAACTCTTATATTCCTTTGAGAGCTGTAATGATGCCAAACGCTCCAGCTTAAATAATGCGATATGCTCAAGCTTAATGATGCGATAACGCTCCAGCTAAAAAAAACTACACATTTTCATCCTTTTTTCTTTTTTTTGTCATTTTTATTTTTCAGTTCCACATTCATTCCTAATTTCCAAAATAGAAACCCCAGATTAACAGAATTCACATGATATTCTAATAATTTTTTTTTTAACTTGCATACTTATTCTTTCAGAAAGAAACAAAAAAAAGAAATATTATTATTCATTTTAAACTTGTTGTACAGTAGCAACGTTTTATTTTTATGGTTTTTATTTTTTTTTTTTTCTCTTATTTAATATTATCTTTTACTTTACGTTTTTAAAACATTACATTTTCAAGCTGTTCTTTTTTTATTAATATACCATATTTTCTTTATACTTTAATAGATTTTTAATCGATAAAACTGTAGTTGGTGATGACCCGTTGCTTATGACAAGATATTTTCTAGTCATAACATCCAAGGTTTCCTTGTAATTGCCATATTCATCGTAAGGTTGCTCTGTATCACACCAATTTTTTGTTGTATTTTAGTTTTTAGTTAGCAACAAACGTAATTATGTTACCTAAATATAGGAACATTTAAAAAAGAAACAAAATTAATTATTAAATCTAGAAAAAAGGACGGTCCTAATGATACTAACGTAATTAAACTATGGTACATGATACTACTGTTTCTTTTTAACCCCTAGTAACAGAATAACCCTTAAATTAGAAGTTCACTTGAATCTTTATTTTTTGTATGGTCAAAAGTGAACTATCCTCCAGTGGGGTCCATTTGGTTTCCTAAACATAGAAAATTTATTCAACTTTTAGTAATAGTACCAATTTGTGTAAACAACATTTTTAAGGACAAACCCCGAAATATTGTTTTAATATATATATATATACAACAAGGAAGTAAGTTCAAGATGTCTCTACAGTCTGAGTCACAAATGTACGAAAGAATAAGGACGTTTATTGGTTCACAGGAAACAAGCACTGTGGATACCTATCTCGATGACAGTGTTCCCATGGAGGTAAGAGCACTGGTGTCTCAACAATGCAAGAGGAAACTACAGTCAATGTCACTGAAGGGTAGAACGGATCATATCGTCAAGACCGTCTATGATCTAGAGAATGAATGGAAGCTTCGATCCCTGGCGGAGATGATGGATGTCATCGGCGATATACCGAGAAATGCGATCGGCAGCGAGCTTCGATACACCATCGAAACAAGTCAGCTGAACAATACTCCAATCGATAATCTTATCAATGATATATTGAAGCTGCCCAGCTTTGAGCTCGCAAATGAGGATGAAGAAGAAGAGGATGGCAAAGATAATGATAACCAATTGCTTCGAGAGTACAGAAACATCAAATCCGAGGTGATAAAAAAATGTAGAGCTCTCAAATACACAAAGGATCAACTGAACATACTAGACCAACAACTAGAACCGGTAAACAACTTAAAGCTATCTATAAATGCACAACAGGATATGTCATTACAGGAGTATTTCAGAAATTTCAAGGCGGAGCTGGATACCACATTGAAAGAAACTGCTCAATCTATAGAAGATGCAATTAAACGTGCAGATACCAATCCTGACCTAGTAAAAACTTTACGTAAAGAGCTAGATATACTAAATGAAACTATTTAAGTTATTACTATTCTTCTTCAATTTCTTTTGTTTTTTTGCAATGCAGAGAAAAAAATATAGATTTAAGGTGTAAAAATTTTATAAATTGTTACAGATTATATATATATTTTCTTTGTTTTGGCATAGAGGAATGAATGTAGAGAGAAAAGAAAAATCTTAAAAAAATTGTAGTTAATTTTTCAAGAATTTCCTTAGTCGAACAAACCGAAACCCATGTCGTCATCGGATTCTTCCTTTTCTTCCTCAGCAGCTTCTTCAGCAGCGGCTTCACCACCAGCAGCAGCACCACCGGCAGCGGCACCAGCAGAAGCAGCACCACCAACTGGGACAGAAGCGAACTTCTCTTGACCTTCAGAGATCAATTGGTCCAAGGACTTACCTTCCAAAGCAGACAACAATTCGTTGATTCTGGCTTCATCAGCTTCGATACCGACAGATTCGATAACCTTCTTGATGTCAGCAGCAGCTGGGGATTCGTTACCACCTTGGGTCAACAACAAGTAAGCGGCCAAGTACTTCATTTTTTTCTTATTAGTTTCTTAATCTAAGTTGGTGTGATGAAATAATCAATTTAAGCAAAAAAAGATAATTAAGCAGACTATTCCTTGGAGATATTAGAAAAGAGACTTTATAAGTAAAAAAAAAAAAGATAGAAGAGAAGACAAAAGAGAAGAGAAAGATGAAAGTAAAATGAAAACAGCTTAGTTTATAAATTAATTGAATGAAAAAGTTTTTCACAAAGTTTGAATTGCGATGGGGCCAAGAAAGTTGGGAAAAAAATTTTTTTTTCCCAACTTTCTTTCGTCGCTGGCTATAATTTTGGATGGGATTGAGTGATATTGGCACATGTGACCAGTTTGTTGGTTTGCGTCTGTCATCTAGTACGTAAATACCAGAACCTTCGCATACTCAGCGTAGAGATGGGAACAGGTAACTGGCTGGGTAAATGTATTAAACATATATCCTACTAAACGAAACATTCAGCTGATCTTGAAAATGTGTTTCTTTGATTTTTTTAGATGGAGTGACTACTGTTAGTTGTTAAAATTGATATGGCACATACGACTCTGCAGTTGAAGACAATATAAAAGAAGGGGAGAGGGAGAACGCTATTCTTTAATTAGAAATCAAATACAATAAACGAAATAAATGTCTAATCCATTTGGTAATATTGGTAGGAATGTACTGTATATATCTGCTGTCGGTGTATTTTCGGTTGTAGTTGTTAAGGCTATTGTAAGGTCTCAAAGGGATGCGAAATATAAGCCACAGGCGTTGATCAATGGTGAAAATAATAATGATGAAAGTTACTATGACAATTTAGCACAGGTGAAACCGGGGTTCCCTATACCGAAGAAAAAACAAGCATCTGACGAGTTTGATTTGGAGCTTTCGGAGGCTGCTACTACTAGGAAGAGTAAATACGAGGCAGGTGGGATTAGCGCAATGACTAGAAAACGTGGAGATAGGCTCGGCCTATTTAGTCGTAGAAATGATGATGAATAAAAAGATAAAGAAATTTGTATATACTATATTCCTTGTTCTTGTAAATAACGTACTAGTGAGGAAATGGATTATTAGAAAAAAAAACTGTTACTTTTTTGATTAAAATTTTTTTTTTTTTAGAATAGTTAAAAATAATACAAACGTTAAAAATAATTTGGGAAGACAACTTATTTTTTTTCAAACCCACAGGGTCCAACATGTTATCAAAACACAAAGTCTCTTACCATCATTAACATACATGAAAAAATAAGGTAAGCAAAGAGAAGAAGAAAAAAAAAGTATATTCAACGTTTACGAGAATTGGATTTTCCTTTTATTATTTTCCATACCAACTCAAGTACAAAAAAAAAAGGAACATACCAATATACAATAACATGGAATAAATTTGAAAAACCTGGCAGAAATGGGTGTACAGAACTTACAGCTGGAGCTGCATGTTTTAGTACATTACATTTCAGGTTGACAAAAATAACAAAACTACTGGATCAACAAAAGTTTTAGTTGGCAGCAGTTTCACCAAAATAGTCAGCCATTTCCTTGTCCAAGTCTTCCAAGTTCTTCTTTGGTTGCTTTTCCTTCTTTGGCTTTTGCTTACGGGCCTTGGCCATAGCAGCCTTCTTAGATGGACCCTTAGCCTTAGCTTGTTGTTGTTGTGGTCTAGCATTGGCCTTGACGTTGGCCTTACCACGGGAAACAGCTCTGATTCTTTCAGACAATGGTCTAGCAGGTTGGATGCTTGGATCAACAACAATGTTCAATCTCAATCTAGACTTACCACCATCAATTGGGGCACCACTGAATTGTGCAACAGCTTTCTTAGCCAGTTCACCGTTTCTGAAAGTAACGTTAGCCATACCAGTGGATTGACCTCTTTCATTGTAACTCAACAAGACTCTTTGAACACCACCAACTTGTGATTGGAAGAATTCCTATAAATATAAAAATAAACAAAAGTTTCTTTCACGATTTTACTCATATTCTTTGTATTCAAAATTCGTATCAATTTCTTAGATGCATTAATATTTACTGACTGTTATTAATCAGCACTAAATACTAACAAACCAACTAAGATTTCAACCTGATATCAAATTCAAAGAACATCATAAATTATTAGCATCGGAAAGAAATATTGTAAAAAATATCAGTTAGTTATTTGCTTTCAATTTCATATGGGGATAAAACAAGAGTTAGCTTTTCCATAAGAACAGACAATTCGCATGCTCTGATATCAATCAAAAAAGGGGACAGACAAAATAGAATTTCATAAAGAATTCTAAGTTATACGTATAATGCTTCAGAGTTTATCTATTCCTTAGCAATTCATGAAGTGGGTTTCATTAGGCATCTGGTTAGGAGACAAATTTTAAAAAAAAAAGAAAAAATTTAAAGGTTAAAGGTTAAACCAATAAACATATTTCTTTTCATTAAGCTATTCTGGGTTAATTACGGCTCCTTCTTTCTGGGGGTTGTAAAAAGTTCTCCTATAGGAGAACAGATTTTTCTTTCCTTTGAGTGTTGCTATCATTGGTGAGTGATTAGGTGGTCAAAACAAAAAAGAATACAGTGCTTTCAATTCGAAGGAACAAAATTACACGCATTACTTTCTAAGAATCTCTATTCTCTTTGAAACGAGTGAGAACAGAGAACCATCAGGCTTTATTTTTCATTAACGAAAATTCTTTAGCTTTTTTATAATTCCTATCAAATCCAAACAAAAGTTTACAAACTTAATTGCTCTTTCATTCGCAAATAGGAAAGCAAGAAAATAGAAATAAAAAGAAACCAAAATGGTTTTTAAGGATACAACAACCCACATGAAAGAGAAGTGAGAAAACACATATTTCTCCTTATTAACCGTAGTCAATATCTACCAGATAATTCCCAGTCACTTCAGAAATATAAAAAAAGGAATAAAATAAAATGAAATTAAGGCAATATTTGTAATATCTTCAACTCTCTCCTTGTAAAAAAAAGAGTTAAAATTGACAACGATGCGTTTCCGCATATCGAAAGGTCACTCCCGATCTTTTCTTGAATAAAAGAATTAGCATTTCTTAACGCTGCAAATGAAGAAGACTTATTATCGTCTTTCCTTGTCTAGTCTTTATGGATTTTTCTTGTTTTGTAAAAAAAAAAGTTCTAGTTAGAAAAAACATACTCTAACTGCATCTTGCTTGATATCTCTTGGCAAACCTTCAACAGTGACTCTAGCTTCTCTAGTAGAGTTCAACAAGCTAGCAGCTCTAGCAACAGCAGCTGATGGAGCAGGAGCATTGACTGGAGCTCTACGTCTACCTGGAACTGGGGCACGACGACGAGTGTTCACTTGCTTACCAACCTTCTTAGGTTGACGAGAAACACGAGCTCTTGGGGCTCTCTTACCAGAACCGATGATTTCATCCAAAGATTTATCCAAGTTAGACATTTTTATTATTTAGTTTTTGTTTTTTTTTTATTATTTGTTTCAAATGAGACCACCAAAAATTAGTTAAAATTATTCTTTTTTATTAATTATCTCACCACTGATAATAGAAAGAATAATATCCTTTTGTTTCACAATTCAAAGACACACACTGACGTGTAAATTCAAGAAAGGCAAAAATAAGGAAAATCCAAAATACGGAAGGGAGAAAAAAAACAACCCGCCTTTTTATACTTTTTTTTTCAGGACAACGCAGCCATTCGAAAAAAAAAAATATTGAAAATCTCAATTTGTACGTATACGGTGATATATATTTTTGAACTGTATTACCGGAGGTAGTAGTAATCATTTGATTCATGTTTTTAGCTAATAGATTTATCCTTTTATTGTATTATCTATATCTCTCTATATATGCTTGCAAAATTAGTTAACATTTACATCTGCACTTTTTTCTTATTGTAGGCAGCTGCATTGACCATGCACTCAAGTTGTTCTGGGAAGTCCAGGACGCCCATCTTGACCTCTAGTAGTTCGATTTGAGCACTGCTTCCGGATTGCAATTCTCTCAATTTGGTCAAAAACTCGTCACGGGTCTCAAGCACGGTGTTCTTGGTCTTTGTCTTAGTTCCATCGAGGCCGTCGCCGAATGCTTCGAACAGTTTGGTCCAGTTCCAGGCAGCGATGTCGTTGTATGTTCTAGTTGGACCCTTGATAGCTCTCTCAATGGTGTAACCATCGTTATTCCACAAGAAGATCTCCATTTTGACATCGTTGTGTAGGATGGTACTTAGTTCTTGGACTGTCATCTGTGCGGCACCGTCACCTTCTAGCAGAATCAATTTAGGTTCATACTTGGAAAGGGAATCGTCAGTGATGTGACATTGTGGGTAGTCTTGCATAGCAATACCGACACCAAGAGATGCAGGCAAGGCCATACCAATAGACAAGAAGAAACCCTGACTGATGTATTTCAAGTTACTTGGGAACCTGTAGTCACGTACACCGAATTGTACGGAACCGGTTTCACAGACAACAACGTCACCTGGGTTCAAATATTGTGGCATAATCTCTTGTAATAACTTCTGGGTTATTTGTTGGTCGTTGCTAGAAGAAGTGGAAGCAGTGCAGTCGCAAGAATCTTCTTGGTAGTTTAGGTTCAACTTAGAGGCTTCAGCTCTTTCAACAAGCTTGTTCAAAACGTGGATAAAGTTAACATCACGATAGAGTTTTTCTTCTTTGGTCTTGGAGTTCGTGAATCTGATGTAGTCACTGTGGAACTGGACAACATTAGCACCAATGTGCTCATTATAATCCACACTGTAGTGACCATTGTTAATTTCGTTTATTTCAACACCGAAGTGTAGAATCAAATCACACTTGCTGAAGTCCTCAATAACAGAAGAAAGACACTCTCTACCATTGTATAGACCCTTGAAGTGTGGGTTACTCTCATCAATAATAGACTTACCCATAACAGTGGAAAAATTCCACAATTGCAATTGGTTAATTAGTTGGTTTAGCTTACTAGAGCCGCCGTATCTATCGGTCAAAACGTCTCCAATGATACATGGACTAGAACTTTGGTATAGCCAGTTTAGGACCATGTCCACAATGTGATCAATATCTTGTGGACCATTGGTTCCAATCATTGGAGCAATGACCTCATCCAATGTGATTGTTGGTCTCTCAACCAAATTCTTGGTAGAGACCTTGATATCTTGCAGATCAACTGGTACGAAAATGTAACCAGGCTTACTGTAGCGGTAGATATCTTCAATAACCTTATCAATTATGTCACAAGCGGTATCGATATTGTCTAGATACTCAGTGGAACAGGATACACGGTCCTTTACCATCTCGAAATAGGTTTTGTGGTTTGGTCCCACGAAGTTAGAGTTATGTAGGCTTTGGATCAAATGGTGAACGTTCTTGCCGTCCTGGTTATCACCAGAAACTTTAGAGCTAGCCACACCGACTACGTGCAGGACTTTAACGTCCTCAGCAAAAGCACCAGCTACACCGTTTAGAGCACTTAGTTCACCGACACCATATGTGGTCACGAGACAACCAATTTTGTTACTGTAGCGAGAGTACCCATCAGCCGCGTATGCAGCGTTTAACTCATTACAATTACCAACCCATCTTAGGTCGACGGTAGGTTCGTACAGGTATTCTAGCATGGGCAGGTTGAAATCACCTGGAACACCAAACACTGATTTCGTTCCCACAGAGTACAGTCTGCGGAACAAGTACTCACTCAAAGATACAGTTTCATAAGAGAAACCTGAAGATTGTTTATTGAAGTGGTTTAAAGTTACAGGAGTCATTTTGTTTTTTATAATATTCTTCCTATAGTTTTATTAAATTTTAAAAGCAAGTTAAAAGAAAAAGAATAAATGAAGGAGTTCCTGGAATCAAATCAAGAATAGTCCGGTACCCTTTATATACATTTTTTTTATTTCTTATCATATTCCATTTTACAAATATCAATTGGAAGTGCGATTTGTGCATGTTTATCATTACTTAATACCTAATCCTTTGCGCCATTATTTGATGTAAAACCTTTATAATCCACTCTCTCGCCGTGAATTTCCGTGAATTTCCGGAATGTGTCAAAGGTGAAATACCCCAAAACCCTTTCCTACCCTCAGGGGTCCCGGAAATTCACGGAAATTCACGGAAATGCACGGAAAACCACGGTAAAGCCCTTTTGAATACGGGTAACACCGTTTTGTTCACGTGACCTGTCTTGACTTATCAGGGTAACAATTGAAAATTTGTTGAATTCGGAGTTTTCCGATTAATAATGGGCAGGGTAACAAGAAAATTAGATCAAATGGTCACAAAAAAAATAAAGAAGCGAGAGAGAGAGAGAGAGAGACAGCATCTTTTAAGGGACCGGGGTATTTAATATTTAAGCTGTTAGGTTTTTTCATTGGGATCAGAAAACTTTATTAGTAACAATATATCTAATCAAATATAGAAGATTAAGAGATGGCTAAGAAGTTAAGTGGGTTACAAAGAGAAGTTATTCATCTATTTAGACAGGCGGTAAGAGTAGCTCATCAGAAGCCTGTTGAAAATAGACCACATTTTATAGAGTTTATACATGGAGAGTTTGGAAAGTATAGGGACCTTCCCAGAAAGGATTTTACTACTATTGAACATCTACTGAGAGTTGGAAATAGGAAGTTGAAGTTATATGCTCAACCAGAGTTGAAAGATATACATATTAGATAGATGATTGTACTTGTAAATATAATGAAAAAAAAAAAAAATGAAAAAAAAAAAATCAATAAATATATAAATGTGCATTAACAAGGAAAAAGAAAATTATTGTAAGAAATAAATCTTAATATTTATATATATATAATATCTATACATATCTGTGTGTGTATGTGTTTTGATAATGCAAAATAATCTCACAAAGGAGGGGTATCGAATATGTAATAGAATATAAAAAATTTTAAACTAACTTTTCTCTCTTTTTTTATTTTTAGTAACGATTGGACAAATGGTTTTTTTTTATTCTAAACGGTTAATTCTTCTCACTAGGCTGCCATAATAAGTATCAGAAGATTACGTTATAAAATATCATTTGAGAATTTAATAAAACAATTAAAATTAAGCTCTTATTTTTTTTTTTAAATAAAAAAAAGAAGGTAAAAAAAAATTTTGGAGGCAGGGAAGGTTTTCTTTCCCCTCTATTCTTGAAATCATAAAAGTGACTTATCATTAATATTTCCCTACCATCTTCCTTATCTATCCAGTTTTTAGTTTTGTCGTTAAAGGGTTACAATTCTCTCTGTCGCTTATTGTCGCTTGCCGTCACAATAAAACAAAAACCTGAATCTTTAGGAAAATGATAAATGTTAAATATTATGACATCTTATCTTTTAAAACCGTGTATTACTTCAATAGAAAAAAAAATCTTCAAAATCTTCGTAAAAGCATTATCTTATTGGCGCCTTACAATAAGGTAAACGCCCGGAAATATGATTTCCATCTACTTTTCTAGGTTGTTGTTATTACGTTAATCTTAGTCAAAAATCTCTTTTGTTTGACCAAGAATAAACTCAATTAGATAGTATCTTTCCTTCATATCAGCAAAGTCTTTATCACCAGTTTCATCATGGATTAAACTTGGACTGAAAACAATTGCCAAATTACGAATAGTCATCAAATTGCTTTCGCTGAAGCTGCTGACCAAAATTAAATGCTTGCAAATAGCCTTCAGAGTTTCGTAATGGGCTTTTGGTAAGTCATTTAGTATTCTAATCACAGTACCAAGTGTAGTTCTAAACAACTTGCCCTTTTCTTCTTTATCTTCCTCATCTTTGTAATCATCTGGAACTTTACCATTAGACAAAGCCAGATTCGTTGTTAAATCATCCTTCTTGACTAAGTTCATCAGAGGTTCGTAGATGCTATACATCAAAAGAGGTTCAGGGAAGTGTCTTAAATAACGTTTCAAAACACCCGCAACAGCATGTTCGTCTCTATCCATTAACTCCAATAATTTGGTTTCGTTAATAGCTTCAAGAACATCTTGTGTTGGGTTCTCTACAAAATAGTTATCCACTTCATTCATCTCCTTTTCAATGTTTTCAACCAAAACACTTGATGCGGATTTACGATATAAACCTTCTGATTTCAGATTCTCCTCATTAGCTTCAAGGTGAGCCAAACATATCCGTATCACAAGCGGTATCAGTGAGCCTTCAATATCGCACACCTCAACCAGACTCATCTGGTTTTGGAAGACTGTATCTAAAGAGGTATTACCAGAAAAACCATCCATGTTATTACTGCTACGACTGTTGTTACCGAAAATCTTCCAAAATTTAGGTCTCGGCTCCATCTTTGAGTCTGCTAGCATTTTATTGGCACTACTACTACTCTTCCTACTAGTGTCAGAGTGTATATCTCCAGGTTGTGAATCAAATATTTCATAAGATGACATCGAAGATTTCTCCTTCTCTTGCTTGAAGTTCTCAACTTCATGAGTCAAAGAGTCTCTTGTCACAGTTAAATGTTCGATTTCATCTCTTAATTGTTTCTTAGTTGCCTTTAGTTCTCTTATCTCGATTTTCAACTTCCGGAGCAACAGTTCGTTTGAATAGAGATCTGCTCCTGGTGAATCGAGTCCGTCATCTGCAGCAGACAAATCGAAGATGGTAGATACTCTTCTTTCTTCTTTGATGTTATTAGTGTTTAAACCAGTTCTCAAATTCAGCTTATTACTGGTAGCGCTAGCAGTTGCGGCTTTTTCAAAAGATGGCAGTGTATTTAGTGGTGGAGTTCGATAAATGGAAGCAGCAACAAGCGGGTTGCTATGTGTAGAGTTAGAAACACTAACACTGCCCATACTGTTCGATGATTTATGCCCGAGTTCGGCGTTAGGTCTGTGACTCCCAATACCAGATCCTGTAGTAGTACTGGTTGTATCGTCAGATAGAGGCTGAGTTACATTAAATGAAATACCAACAGATCCCGAACGACTACTACCTTCTCTCCTGTGGGTCGAGGAAGAAGTAACTGAGTTAGTAGTACCACTATGGGATCTCTTAGTCTTTGGAGTAACTGGTGGTTTTAATGAGGTAGAGGCTGGTGGTGGTGGTGATGTAGGCTTGATTTTGTCCAGGTGGAAAGCTGAAAGAATCAAACTGTCGCTCTTACCTCTTCTATCGGTGGGTTTTCTGGTTCTGGGGATGACCTGAGGCTCCTTAGTTGTCTTCGAATTGGAACTAGCTACACCCCATCCAGAGTGTGTATCCATATCTGCCGATGGAGTTCTTGAGTGTGGGTTACTCTTCCTAGAAGAGAAGAAATCATTAAACTTTTTTGACAAACTTCTTGAAGATTTCTTCTCATCGCCTCTCGATGGCGAGCTCAATACCATGTTCCCACTCGCCGAGGATGATTTCCTCGAATGTCCAGCAGAGGTGGAGGTAGGGGAGCTCTTAACTTTCCCCGGTGAGGCAGTGTTACCAATACCGAGCCCTCGTGGTGATGGTTCGATATTACTCGCGGATTTCTTATGGCTTACCTTCGCTGGAGGACTCAACCTCGGGGTAGTAGGGGCATGGTTAGTGTGGCTCATTGTAGCCCCCAACATTGGCATTATAAACTCATCCGATCCTCCCATACTCCCAAATCTCACAGTCTCACCAGAATCAGGTGTCCTGGGAGATTCCAGGAACACCCCATTCCGCAACGGAGTTCTATTCAAACGTCCCTTCTCCATAAGTACGTCTTCTTCTTCGTCTTCGTCTTCGTCTTCTTCGTCCTCTTCAATTATAACGTTGTCTGCTAACGTAGCATCCAATATATCCTCTAGCGTAGCACTAGATTCACTCCCCCGGTCGCTATTGCTCATCTCATTGCTGTGGTGATCCTCATTCTTCTTCTTTTTCACTTCCTCAGCCATGACATCCCTTTTCACGATATCACCACTGACGGAAGACACGGGATCTTCAAACTGGAAACCAGTTAAAACAAGTGTCATGTGGATATTTTTATTAAAACTGTTTTGTTTTTCTCTCTAGTCTATGTTTTATCTTTATTGTTGGTTGCAAATAAATATAGGGAAGTTATATAATCTTACGGTTGTTGTTTTTTCATGAACAATTAATTTTTTTTTTTTTAGAATTGTTGAATTTATATATAAGGCAAAAGAGAGAGAGATGAATATGAAATCTGGTGATGACAGATTATTAATATTAACCCGTGCTTGTTTATTCTTTAACCCTCCCGTGCTTGTTTCTTCTTTAACCTTTTTCCTAATCATAGCCCTTATTCTCCGTTTTTACCTTTAGAGAAGCTTGTTTTTTTTTTTTACCGCTGATGTGTTATTTTTTTTTTTGTCTTCCACGCTGTTTCTCTGTCTCAGTCCCTTTTTTCTGGTTCACCTGTTCTCTTTTTCTCTCTCTCCCCCGGCTGTCCTTTCTCCGAGGTTTTCTTTGTCTGCGCCACGCGAAGGGTGATAAGAGAGAGACAAAAAAATAAAAAGGCGATGAGGTGGTCTTTGCCTGTAGTAACGTGTTAGTTCATACAAGAAGAAGATGATGTGTATAGCTTTTCTGAAGTGTCACTGATGTCATTAGTTCTCTACACCCCCCCTCCACTCTAATAAAAAGAAGAAAAGGTGTGTAAATTACTACTTTAGGTATAATGTACATCAATTAGGGAATATAAGTAAGCAAGATTAGATGCATAGCGCCGTAATCTTGAAGTGTATTTTAACTCTGTATATTGTAATATCTGTCAAAATATCAAGTTGCAGTTCTTCATGG
Source organism: Nakaseomyces nivariensis (assembly GCA_017309295.1). NCBI lineage: Eukaryota > Fungi > Ascomycota > Saccharomycetes > Saccharomycetales > Saccharomycetaceae > Nakaseomyces > Nakaseomyces nivariensis. The sequence continues at coordinate 170,374 of JAEVGP010000011.1, forward strand.
TAACGAATATAAAAAAAAAAATCAAATATTGATAAACAAATATAGTGAGAAGAAAAATACACAAACTTACACTCTTGTAGCGTGTTTTAATATTGTATTCACCACGTATTGCACGATACATTTTTTAAGTTTTTATAAAAAAACAGACTCTGTGAATACCCCGTATAACACACCACTTTTAAAACAAAAAATTACCCTTGATTTCTAGAATCTTTGGCTTAACTTTTAAAACATTGCAATATAGTATACCACCCCCCCCTGTCCTTGTGAATATTTCTTCAATAGGAAACTTTTAATTGGAGTGTAGTAGTTGTTTTCATGCACAACACAATTCGATCTCAGTGTAGACTACAACTTTTGCAAAGACTGCATGTTGATAATATAGTATACATGATATTGTTACAAGATATCAGAACGTTTATAGAAGAAAGGAAAAACGTCTAAAAATATATCCCCCCGCCCACCTAGTCACAGATTTCTAGAAAAGTTTCATCTTCTCCATTCTAACCTATACAATTACATGTAGTAGTACAATTGTAATACAATTACATATACCTGTGGAATATACTCGTATTATATCAATGTCTTATCGTATTGTATTTAACAATGCAATATTACCCTACATTTTTTTACTTGCGCGCTGTGTAGTGAAAAAAATAATTAACAAAGAAAAGAAGAGCTTTTGAATTGAAAGCATTGGGACCATCACAATAACATAACCAAAAAGATTATAGAAAGAAAAAAATAAATATTATAAATGTCTGAAAGTGTATCTACTCTGCTGGCTAATATTATCGGTAAGCCTGTGCACGTCAAGCTGTATAGCGGTATACTGTATAGCGGTGTTTTAGAGAGTATTGACGGGTTTATGAATGTTGCATTGAGTGGAACAAAAGAGCACTACGAGAGCTCGAGGAATAACTTGCTAAGGAAGTATAATAGTGATGTATTTCTGAGAGGTACTCAGGTCATGTATATTAGTGAAGCATAGAATGTTTTTAATAGAATAGCTTATTTTTTTTTTGTTTTTTATTGTGCTAGAGAATATATACAAATATTTATGTACTGAATGTGTATTGTATTAGTTATTTTGTTGTTTTTTAATGGTCTTTGTGGTGTCTCAAATGGAAGAAGTATTCCAAAGAGTAACCCAATGTAATAACAGCAACAGACAAGTGCCAGATTGGCTTACCACTGGCATTTTCACCGTCATAGAACTTGGTCTTGTACTTGCCCAAAAATCTACCGTAACTGGAATTGTCAATAGCTGGTGCAGAACCTTGTGGTAACGTCTTGTAAAAACTCACAACATTGGCAATACGCTTAGCATTTGGAGCAGTGCCCAGCTGCTTAGCAGAAACAATCTTTGGTGGAATCAATGTAGATGCTGCACGCTTGAATATCATCTTTACTCTTATCCTTCTTTTTCTATTTTTTTTTTCCTTCTCTCGAATTATATGTATAGTCTATCTGTAAATAACTATTTCTTTATTTCAATCTGCGATGACTATTGGGTTTCAAGATTTCAAGATTGGATGTTTCCTACTATCCCCCCTTCCAATGACCCTACCTCTGGGGCCTGCTCTCCAGGCTCTTTCTTTGTTGTTTTTTCTTCTTGTTTTCTTTAAATCATTATATACGTAACATACACAAATCACTATAATTTCTAACACGTGACCTTCTGGGAATGTGATTGGCCAAGAAGCAAATTATGAATTTATATGCTTCATTTTTTTTATTGCTTCACAGAACATCGTACATACCTTCTACAGTAGTAATTTTCTCTCTTGGTTTCCCTTGTTGTTTCCCAAGTTCTTGCTCATACTGGTCGATCTTCTGCCAATCTGACCAGGTGGTGTGTCTCATGTTCTTCACCCACTGAGTTACATCATCTGATTCTACTTCTGAACACTCTAGATCCTGGAGTATCTTATCTGCAACTTGGAATGCATCCATCATTGTACTGGCAATGACACCTTGGCTCCCCTTTCTGATCCAACCTGTGGCGTAAAGATGAGAGACGGGTTTGCCATTTACGTCCAACACAACACCGTTATCGTTAACTATGTGACCGCGGGCCTCATGGAATACTATACCTAACGGTTCAAACTCTTGTAATGGTATCCCACCGTACCCCAAGGATGTTATCAATACATCTAAATCGTAAGTGACTCGTTCGTCAGTTGAGATAACCTTATTATCATCGGTTATTTGGTTTACAGCGAGAGTCAGTGATTTTAAGTGCTGTGAATCATCCCTATTAATCACAAGCGGACTCTTCAAGTAATCAAGCTCCCAATACTTGCCAATTGGTTCGGCAGGGACTTGTTTCTTATAATTCTTCTTGGTTCTTTGGTCATATGGTTTTAAATACTCAGAACACATCTCCACTCTTCTCTTAAACGCTCTATCATACAATGGATTCTCCTTGTTGTTATCAAAGTCAAACATCTTACTGGAGAAATATTTTGGAGAAATTTTACCTTGAATACCATACTTCTCAAGCTCCCAGAGCTCTCGGAACTCTTTATTAGTAAATTTGGAATGAATGAAATCTCGCCGAGCAATTATCTTCACACTTTCAATTGGTGCCTGTTTGAGAACTTCTATTGCATGTGGTGAAATATCCGTCTTTTTCCATATGTCATCTACTTGATTACTCAGCAAGACCCTGGTAATATCTAAGGCTACATTACCATTACCAATAATACCAACATTGCGAACTTTTGACCAATCTATATCCAGTATACGACTATCATTTTGCAGCTCTGGATGGCCATTATACCAACTGACAAATTCTCTGCTTGTGAAAACACCCTTTGTGTCGTTTTCATGTTTGATCCCTAACCTCTTATCACCACCACAACCGTAACTCAATACTACCGCATCCTGAGCCTGACTTAGCTTCTCTAAGGAAATATCCTGGCCAATGGTGATACCACCAACGAAATCAAATTTGTGACCAAGTGGGTTTTCCTCTGTCACGCTGCCATTACTATATTTGTCAGCACATTGAGTGAACGTATCCTCGCAATTCTTCACCTCAGGATGATCCGGTGCCACACCATACCTGCTTAAACCAAAGGGCACCGGTAGCTTCTCCCACATGGTGACATGTAATGGTATTTTAGACTTCGAGAGCAAGTGATATGCTGTGTAGAATCCCGATGGACCAGACCCCACAACCGAGACCGTCTTTCTCCCTGAATGTAGCGACCTTCTCCCAACATATCTCACAAGAGACCTTAACCCACACCTATCCATCAATATTTTATAGAGAATTTGTTATAGTATACAATCACTTTTGTACTGTAATGCGCATTTTATTAAGTTTAGTCTTTCTGACTTGAAAGTCATCGCTTTAATTACAGAAATTGAAAAAGGGCAAAGACCATTTCTGTAATAAATCAATTCTACTAGGAGGTGACTCCGAAAACAGGACAAAGATAATAATATTAACCGAATAGAGAAGATGGACAATGGTTCTAATCCCAATTCCATGGCAGGGAAGCTTGACGATCCAGTGAGTGGAGCTGCTATTGTTGGCGTCGATGAGAATAAAGGACAATTAAGGCAATTGATTGACTCTGCGATGCAGAACAATCCATATTTTGCTGCAGGTGGTGGGCTTATGCTATTGGGTACAGGTCTAGCGCTGGCGAAGTCTGGTATGGTGAAGGCCAGCAGGTTGCTTTATAGGCAGATGATTATTGACCTGGAGATACAGTCGAGGGATAAATCGTATTCGTGGTTCCTTTCATGGATGGCCAGACACCCACAAAGGATCTCTAAACACTTATCGGTAAGAACTAGCTACCTGCAGCACGATAATGGTTCTGTCAGCACTAAGTTTAGTCTGGTTCCCGGTCCAGGTAACCACTGGATCAGGTACAAAGGCGCATTTATACTTATCAAGAGGGAAAGGTCGGCGAAGATGGTAGATATCGCCAATGGATCACCATTTGAAACTGTAACACTGACTACACTTTATAGAGATAGGCATCTTTTTAACGACATATTGAATGAGGCCAAGGAGATAGCATTGAAGACCAATGCAGGCAAGACTGTGATATACACCTCGTTTGGGCCTGAATGGAGGAAATTTGGTCAACCAAAGGCAAAGAGACTCTTACCTTCTGTGGTACTGGATAAAGGTATCAAAGAAGATATTCTCGATGATGTGCATGACTTTATGAATAATGGAAAATGGTACTCAGACCGTGGTATTCCATACAGAAGGGGCTACCTGCTATATGGTCCACCTGGTTCTGGTAAAACCAGTTTTATCCAGGCTCTTGCTGGTGAACTAGACTACAATATCTGTATTCTGAACCTTTCAGAGAACAATTTAACTGACGATAGACTTAACCATCTCATGAATAACATGCCAGAGAGGAGTATTTTACTGCTAGAAGATATTGATGCAGCATTTAACAAAAGAGAACAAACAGGCGAGCAAGGTTTCCACTCGGCAGTCACGTTCAGTGGTCTATTAAACGCACTAGACGGTGTCACTTCTAGCGAGGAAACTATAACGTTCATGACCACGAACCACCCGGAGAAACTAGATAAAGCGATAATGAGACCCGGCAGAATTGACTACAAAGTATACATAGGTAATGCTACGTCATACCAAGTTGAGAAGATGTTCTTGAAATTCTACCCTGGTGAAACCAAGCTGTGCCGTACATTTGTAGAGGCCGTGGAAAGCATGGGATCCTCTGTAAGCACTGCTCAACTCCAAGGACTCTTTGTAATGAACAAAGATGACCCTGAGAATGCCATCAAGATGGTCTCCACAATGAAAACCAACGAAGAATTCATCATCTAATCAAAAACAAAAAAAACAAGAAAATCTATATGTGCGTATTAACCCCAGAGAAAACATGTAAATAATGTATCAAAGAACATGTACCAGTAAAAGTAACAACTATATAAACACAATATGTAAATATCTAAGCAATACTCTCAATATAAACAGTAATGTCTTAAGGCACGTGACACTATAATACCCAGGGCGATTCCAAATGAGCCCCTCCTCACGCGACCGAGGAAGCCTTTTTTTTTTTTTGGGTGTGCGGTTTCTTTCAGATGCATTAAAAAAGTTTTGGAGGCCATCTCAATAAATAAAGGAAGGGGATGACTAAAGAACTGATCCACACATTACTACGATACAATTGGTGATTATACATGTTGTTATTCAGATATACGCTATCGGTATTATTTTTGGTGATACGGCTCTGTTGTGCCGCGGAGTTGCAGGAGTACTTGGATGCCCGTGATGAGGATGGTATCATTGAAATTACGGATGGGAACTACGAGAAATTCCAAAGCGGTCTCGATGGCTATTACAATGTTATGTTTATTACGATGCGTACGCTTGATGATGCTGGAAATCCCAAATGTGGGATTTGTGTCCAATTCGAGGACACTTACAGGGAAGTTGTTAGATTAATGCAGAAACAGCATCCAGACCTTAAAGCGATGTATATGATTGCTGATGTTCACAATACTAAGCAATTGATCAGGGATTTGATGCTACAGAACGTACCGCATACAGTGGTCTATACTCCTAAGCAAAGCGGTAAGGAATTCAGCTGGAAGAACTCACAATTTTATCAATATCAAATGTTAGATAGTGAAATTAAGAATCCGTTACATTTTGGCGATTTCTTGGCAAAGACATTTGATATCTCAGTTGAAATTCCAGAAGAGTTTGATGTCCAGGAATTTTTAATGTATTTTGTTGGCTGTACCATCTTATTTGTTTTCTTCAAGAAGGTTGTGATACCCAAGGTCTCTAATAAGGGATTGGTTTTCAGCATGGTCTTGGCTTTTGGTATATTACTACCAAGTATTACTGGCTATAAATTCACTGAGATCAACGGTATTCCTTTTATTGCCAAGGATGGCGAAGGTCGTATCATGTATTTCAGTGGTGGTATGGGTTGGCAGTTTGGTATTGAAATAGCCTCTGTTTCTTTAATGTATGTTGCCATGGGTACTTGTGTTTTATTGCTTGTTTACTGGGATAGATTCTCTAAGGGCAATGACAACATTAGAGTATTGGGTTCACTTTTCATTTGTTCACTTTTGTTCTTTTTGTTTTCATACTATATCACATGTTTTGATGTTAAGCATCCTCATTATCCATTTGGATTTTAAAAAACGCCTGGATATGTGTTGTATATGAAAGATAGAAGTGGGTGGAGCATCATTTAATGACAAACTCAATTGAAAAATTTGCCTTGTAAATTAGTACTTGTAAGTACAATCACTATAAATATAGATAGAGATAATTAATAATAATACAAAAAATAAAATTAAAAAAAAGTTTTATACTAAATGCCTAATACTTTTATAAAAGATATACCGAAGTGAAGTAAAGATGGGGTAAAAAGTACAATGAATATAAAAGAGATATTTTAAATGTCGAAATCTCAATGATATGAAAATAACATAATTGAGGTGCCATAGAAATAAGACAATGCTGCAAATAAATTTTAATAAAAAAAAAAATTGAATGAGAAAATTAAGCATGAAATAAGTAGAATTCGTTAAATCCGTGAAGTCAAATCTATCATCGTTAAAATAAAAAAAGAAGAAAAATAGAAATAAAGACAACAAAAAGCTGGAATTCAATACGAATCAGCAATTGTTTTCTTCTTCTTCAGAAGAGCTTCTGTTAATAATAAAGAATGACCCTAAAATGAGAATGGCACCGCAGAAATATAGGAACGGAACCGTCTTATGCCTGAACATGAAGTCGCCAAACATGGCCAGTGGAATAGTAATACTTAGACCTAAAGTAACTGTCAAGGGACTAGTCAACAACATTGCTGCTGCCCAACAGTAGTCACTTATAAAAGTGATTAGACAGTTAACTAGAATGATAGTAATCACCAATGGATCCGTTGGGATCACAAAAGTCTCCCATCCACATTTATCGAATATTATTAGTGTTGGCCATAGGAAAGCCAACGTAAACAAACCAACAAAACCAAAGAATATTTTCATATTAATTCTGCTTTCGTCCTTCACTTTCCTCTTCAACAATGTACTATACAGCCCGTAAAATAAAGCTCCACTTAGTGCCAGCATGTTACCAAAGAATATCTCCAAAGTTTTGTCTCTTTTTACCGGTTCTGATGCTACGTCATGTCCGTGGGGCATGTGAGCATTCTGCGGCACATGTACATCAGATTTAGTCACCAGCATGATACCCACAAAGGATATCAATGATCCAATGACTTTAACTTTGTCAACAGTTTCAACTTTGAACAAGGCACCGATGAACAAAGTGAAGAATGAAGATGTAGAGGACAAGATTGTCTGAGAGGCCACAGAGGTATAACCAAGGGAAGCGTTTGTCACAAAATTAGCTGCGAACCACAATATACAAAACTCGGCACTTAACCTAATAGTTTCCGGCAATGATAATCTATCCAATTGTGCATCACGGCATATATTTTGTGCTTCTAACAGTGGGTTACTTGCTTCCTCGATGCTCGTTCTTCTCCTAGGTTCTTCTTGTGAACTCCTCAGGTTGGCAATTGTGGCGTCTGCTTCTTCTTCCACCAACAATTCCTCATGTATAAACGGTTTACCAGTAGACCAGTAGTTCCCTAGTATATTATTGAATGTGGGCAGCAAGTAGAAAATAAACGATGCAGTATTCAAATATGTGATGAAAAACGGCTTCCTATACGTCCCATCCTCAAAGATCAAATTTATAAGAAATGAGGACAAAACCCACAAAACAATCACCACCCCTAACATAAACAAACCAACAGTCCACCTTCGCAGACCACCATTACCCATTGTTCTTTTGTATTTATAAAATCAACCTGATGACAATTTTTCGTGTTCAAATTCAAAACAGAATAAAGCAAACAAAAACAGGGCTTTCTATAATTAATGTAATAGCAATTCACTGAGCCAACAGGATCAATTTTACAGTTATTATGAACAATATTCTAAAAATTGAATGTGATTTCGTATAGCACTGGCTCATCGAGCCCACAAAAAAAAAAAAAATTTTTTTTTTTTCAGTTGAACCATTACCCGGAATAGTGAAAATTCACGTGATATTGTTGTCACGTGATTCGGTTTTCTTTTTAGTAACTATTTTTTGTAGAAACAAGAGAACAGATTTTGCTGGCTAAGTACAGCCAGTTGGTTCGGTCACAGCACGTTTTTTGCGAGTGCTGTGGTTATATACTTTTTCTGCTGTACATCATATTCCACGTAACCATGTGATTCCCTATCACACACAACGAAATTAACAAATAAAAAAAAAAATTGCCAGCAGGCGATGAGCTGATTTTTTTTTTTATTTGATGCAAAATGTGATATTATGACGTTGTTATATATCATAGTTCGAAAATTTGTACGTCAATACAACAAGCACAGATAAATTATGAGAGTTGTTGAGGTTAGAGATGCGTTTTTGTCGGATTACGAGGTGCTGCAGCACCTTTCTAAGATGGAGAGGCAGTACAAGTGGGACGATGAGTCTCTAGCGGAGTTCAAAAAGAAGAAGAAGCACGGCAAGGTGAGACCGTACAATAACCCTACCTTGCAAGGGATCACGAGAGATACGCTGACGTATCTGAAGCAGAGTAAATACACGCCATCGGAGGAAGAAGAGCAACTACCGCCAGATCAACGTAAACCAGCACCACTGTGTAACTTGAATGACGAGAGTTTCACAACACTGGTACAGGGGCTGAACCAATTCGAGCTGTTTCAAGCGGAGAAACTGCAGATAGTCAACCAGATGCCAGTGCAGATCGTGCACCTATACTCAATCGTGGAAGAATGCGACACGAGATTCACAGAAGAACAGATAGAACAAATTCTAGCCTTGGTGGCTCAGCATATATAGAATATACCCTCATTGGTTGGGGGGAACGCTTCAGGACTACATAGCATTTAGATCGGGGGGGGAGCAGGAGAAATTAAATATTGTTAAATATATATTGCACGTGATATACGTAAATAATTACTCCACGTTTCTCTTAACCAGGCGAAAGCAAAGGCAGGATATAAAAAATCATTTGAGACTCCCCCCCTTCAAACAAAATGGAGGACTCTTAACGTGGTATTTTATATCATCTGTCCAATTGGTATAGCTTGAATTACTTTCTAAAAGGACAAAAACATAAGAATGAAGTTTGGCGAGCACTTGCAGCGCTCGCTGATTAGACAGTACAGTTACTACTACATTGCGTATGATGATTTGAAGAATGATTTGGAAGCAGCGCTGGGGAGTCACCATGGAGAGTGGAACCAGGAGCTTGAAGTAGGATTTTTGGAGTCCCTAGAGGCAGAGTTGGACAAAGTGTACAGTTTTTGTAAAGTTAAGCAGAGTGAGGTTAGTAGAAGGGTTAAAGAGGTGCAGGAACAAATCAGTAGGACTGTTAGACAACTAGACTCGAACAATCCACCTACTGAATTGGACTTTGAGATTCTTGAGGAGGAATTAAGCGATATCATAGCGGATGTGCATGATTTGGCTAAATTCTCTCGACTAAACTACACAGGTTTCCAGAAGATTATCAAGAAACATGACAAGAAGACTGGCTTCATCTTGAAACCCGTATTCCAAGTGAGACTGGACGCCAAACCATTCTTCAAGGAGAACTATGATGAGTTAGTGGTTAAGATTTCTCAGATGTATGACTTTGTTAGAACTTCGGGTCAACCTATCAAGGGTGACTCATCTGCAGGAGGGAAACAGCAAAATTTTGTTAGACAGACAACTAAATACTGGGTTCACCCAGATAACATCACGGAGTTAAAGTTGATTATCTTAAAGCATTTACCTGTTCTTGTTTTCAATACTAACAAGGAATTTGAGAAGGAGGATTCCGCCATTACCTCCATTTACTATGACAATGAAAACCTAGATTTATACTACGGACGTTTGAGAAAGGATGAAGGTGCTGAGGCTCATAGACTAAGATGGTATGGTGGTATGTCATCTGATACTATTTTTGTTGAGAGGAAGACTCATAGAGAAGATTGGACTGGTGAAAAGTCCGTAAAGGCCAGATTTGCTCTGAAAGAAAAATATGTGAATAGCTTCTTAAAGGGTGAATACACAGTAGAACAAGCATTTGCCAAGATGAGGAAAGAGGGTAAGAAATCTATCAAAGAGATCGAGTCTTTGGAGGCCTTAGCCACTGAAGTTCAATATTTCATGTTGAAGAAGAAATTGAGACCGGTTGTTAGATCGTTCTATAATAGAACTGCTTTCCAATTGCCAGGTGATGCAAGAGTCAGAATTTCTCTAGATACTGAATTGACTATGGTTAGAGAGGATAACTTTGATGGTATTGATAGAACGCATGGAAATTGGAGAAGAACGGACATTGGTGTAGACTGGCCTTTCAAGCAAGTTGCTGATAAGGACATTTGTAGATTTCCACACGCAGTTCTTGAAGTCAAGTTGCAGACACAATTAGGACAGGAACCACCTGAATGGGTTCGTGAATTGGTTGGTTCCCATTTGGTGGAGCCGGTACCAAAATTCTCTAAATTCATTCACGGTGTTGCGACTCTACTAAATGACAGAGTTACTTCAATTCCATTCTGGCTACCTCAGATGGATGTTGATATTCGTAAGCCTGCTCTTCCATCTCATATCAACATTACCAGGCCTGGGCAGGATGAAGAAGATGATGACTTCGATGAAGATGATGAAGATGATGCAGCTTTGGTAGAGGCAATGAATAACAACACGCCTGGAAATAACTTAGATACCGAAGAAATAGTTGGATACGGCTCAGTTCCTCGTGAAACAGAAACAGATGCAGAGGGCAGATCGCCAAACCACGACCACTACCAAAGAAAAATCGACCAATCAAGTAACGCCTTATCGAAGAAATACTATGAAATCCTGGCTACTCTAGACCACTACTTCCATGGTGACCAGATATCAAAGATACCGAAGGGTACTGTTTTTGACACAGAGATTAAGGCACCACCAGGTAAAACAATCTGTGTTCCTGTACGTGTCGAACCCAAGGTCTTTTTTGCTACAGAAAGAACGTTTTTGTCCTGGATGTCTGTGGCTATCCTATTATCCGGTGTATCTACTACATTGTTGAACTACGGTACGAAGACCACTACAATTGCATCCATAGGGTTTTTCTTAACATCACTAATAACCATTGTCTACACCTATATTACTTACAATATTAGAGTAGTGTATATCAGAGAGAAGTGGGCTGTCGACTATGAGGACAGAATAGGCCCACCTTTGATCTGTGTCTGTTTAATCGGATCAATGCTCTTCTCATTCTACTGCAATGTTATTTAGAAATATCTGGAATACACAACATGGCTAATGTTTGCTCTTAAATTAACCTTTTATATATACATCACATTATTACTTTTATATTCAAATAGGCTTCGTCTATATTTTTGTTGTTGTTTTTTTATAACGTCACTAATAGCTCATCGCTTCTCTCTATTGATGTCTTCAAGAAAAAGGTAGCTAAGAGAAACACGTAATTACTTCAATTGGCCCAAAACAAAACATCTAAAGAACCATAGTAAGAATAACTTGGTAGATGACTGGCAATAAGAAAGTGACTAATTTTGATGATTTGGATAAGCAAAAGGAAAATATTGTCCCCATAAAAGAAGGTAGATCGGCACATCGGTTAGTCCAGGCATTGGGACTCAATGAAGATCACATCAAAGAGCAAAGAGCGGTGTATATGACCAAAATACTGACACAATTTGATGAACATGATGATCCTCTGTCGTTATATTTGGAGTATATTGACTGGATCAACCATGTATTTCCGCAAGGTGGGTCTTCTAAGCAGAGTGGAATGTTGTCAGTTATTGAAGACTGTATTATACGGATTAAAGACATGGAGATGTATAGAAATGACCCACGATATGTGAAATTATGGCTATGGTATATGGAGCTATTCACTAGTAAATATAAGGCTGACTGTAGGGATCTGTTTTTCTTCATGTTAAGAAATAAGATTGGTTACAAGTTGTCTGAGTTATACGAAGAGTTAAGTGGACTTCTTCTGGAATTAAATCAAAGAAAATATGCAATTGCAATCTTAGAACTGGGAATCGAAGAGTCTGCCCAACCTGTAAGTGAACTAATACATCGAAGGGATATGCTTTTAGAGTCAAATGCTGAATTCACCAATGAACAAGGTATTGTACAAAATTTGATACCAGAGGCTGAACAGATAATTCTGGGTAGCAAAAGATCCGATATCATAAAGCCTAGAGAACACAAACCTCAAGAGCGCATGGTCAACGATAATGAATCAACAATATTTAGAGATAGTGATGGTATAGAAGAAGAACCGATTTATTTCCATAGTTGGAGAGTTTTTGAAGACCTGAAGACAAGGAATAAAGAAAATAAAGTTCCTGTGTTATCTTTAGATTTGAGCAAAGGAAATACATCATCATTTGTTTCCGCAGGAGAAAAATCTGATAAGATCACAATATTTCAAGATGATCTAGGTAGATCAGCTCCAAAATACAAAGTCCTTGACGTTCCAGGTAGGAAAAAAGAAACTATCGATTTTAACATTGATTTATTGATGACTGATATTCCTCAAAAAGAACAATGTACTGAAGAAATACTGGCAGTGATATATCAACGGAGAAGAACCAAATTAGTTGGTAAAAGACTCAATGTATTCAAGGATGGCAATGATCATAAAAGGGCAAAAGTTTGCGCTGGGAAAGACGGTCTAAGCTGAAATTTGCTGTATATGGTTCCATAGAGCAGGTCTCTTACTGGATTTTTCAAATATTTAGTTATTTGGATTAAAAATATTTAATATGGACATAGTCATTATTCTACGTAGTTCCAAATAATATATTTACTAAAATACAAGTTATAGAATAAGATACCCATAGAATGCAAAACTGATTGAAAGTAATAGTAAAAGTAATGAGTTGTGGTGTTAATATCTTTATTTTTTTGTGTTTGTTTTTGTTTTTTGTTGTTCTATCAAATTATTGTTCCTGTTGAGTTCTAACACCACTAACAATGTCGTCAACTCTTAGAAGCAGACAAGCACTTTCGATTGCAGTCTTAATACTTTGCTGTTTGATGACTTCTGGTTCCCAGATACCATAATCGACCATATCTACAATCTTACCGGTATCACCGTCAATACCAGTAGTATAGTTGCCTTGAGCATGTTTAGCTCTCAGTTGAGATAGTACTCTGATTGGGTTACCACCGGCATTTTGTATAAGAGTTCTTGGGATACATTCCATTGCATCGGCAACAGCCTGGTATGGCCATTGTTGAATACCTTCAAGTTGCTTGGCCTTTTCAGCCAATTTGACAGAGACTGCCATCTCAGTAGCACCACCACCTGGAGATAGAGATGGGGACAACATGACGTTACGAGCAACAGCCATAGCATCTTGCAAGTTACGGTCAACTTCGTTTAGAATGTCCTTAGAACCACCACGTAACATAATAGTACAAGCCTTTGGATCTTTAGCTTCATCTAAGAATGTGAAGTATTCGTCACCTATTAGTTCAACTTTGAATATACCACAGTCAGTACCAACGTCACTTTCTTTCAAATCTTCAACACGATTCACTATAGTAGCACCAGTGACACGGGCAATTCTGTTGTTATCAGTCTTCTTAACTCTTCTCAAAACACTACAGCCACCCTTTAGTAGGAAATGTTGTGCCAAATCAGAAACACCCTTTTCAGTGATGACCAAGTTTGGTTTCACGGCCAAGATTTGTTCACACATTAATTGGACTTGTTCTTCTTCAATTTGCAAAATTCTGTTCCAGTCTTCTTCATTTTGGATTTCAATGTTGGTTTGAGATTCACCTTTCTTGTATTCCAATGGACAATCAAGAAGAACCACGCGAGGGTTTTCTATTCTACGAGACATCTTTGGATGAACGACATCCTTGTTTAAAAGGACACCGTTTAGTACTCTGGATTCCATAACATCACCACCTGGAATTTTCTCAACTCTAACATATCTCTTCGTATCAATTTCGTATCTGTTAGAGTTGTCACCATCATCTGAGGGAGGAACGCCTAGATCAACTCTAACTGTCTTGACAGCCTTCAAAGCCAATTCACACATCTTCTCAGACCAGTGGTTAACATATTTGGTACCAATAGACGCCTGGATCAACTTACGCATAGCAGAATCGTTTTCTATGTCAACTGGTTTGCTCACGTCCTTGATCACTTCCAAAGCATCTGCCAGAGCCTTCTTCAAAGCCTGAATAATAATAACTGGGTGAATATTCTTCTCAATCAAGTAAGGAGCACATTGCGCAAGAATCTCACCAGCCAAGATGATAACGGAGGTGGTACCGTCACCAACTTCTTCATCTTGGGTTCTAGACAACTCAATCATGGACTTAGCTGCTGGATGAGCAACATCAATTTCTCTCAAGATAGCGTGACCATCATTGGTAACAGTAAGACCACCCATTGGATCCAAAAGCATCTTTAACATAGCCTTAGGGCCTAGACACGTCCTGATAACATCAGCAACTGCCTTCGCAGCAGTGATATTGGAAATCTGAGCTTGACGTCCGATCGTACGCTCTTGCGAAGTATTCATAAACACAACTGGTGCCTGCATCTCTTATTCGTTTTTGGGTTTGGTTTATCAGCCGATTGAGTAATTGCCTAACTGTTTTAAGAGTTCAATATTGGTATTTTTATTTTATTTTACCGCTTGCTTGATTATCCATCGCGCTGGGGTTGGTGGCGGAACCGCGACAATGGCCAAAAGAAAGAAAAAAAAAATTTTATATAGTCGTTTCCAATGACCTTTTTAAAACTTTAGATATAATTAAAAATATATAAATTAATCTATTCATATATATAAATTATTGTGTGGTTATTAGTAATATATTACAACAGATGGTTTTGGTTGTTTGTTTTTTTTTGCATTCATCTGTATTCTTCAACGTTTGTGTTTCTGATGCTGTCTGTTATCATGGCCATGTCCATGTCGAAGCCCATGTCCATGCCGGCCTGCAGTTCCTCGGCTTCGGCCTGCATCTGGTCCTGGACAAAGCTGGTTTCGTTGTAAGTATCGATTAACCCGTCGTCGTATGGGTTATTCGAATATTGTTGTGAATTTGGTGCTTTTTGCTGTTGCTGTTGCTGCGATGGGACCTGTAACTGGATTTCGTCATCCAGGTTGTTTTGACTACGAGATGCATTTCTAGATTGTGTAGTCACAGTTGGGTATATATCCGTGATCTTGGTGAAAGCTAGCTTTGTGTCTCTGTCAGGTAGTTTACGAGTATAATCTTGTAATGCTCTAGTTAGCCACTTCATTGCAATTGTGGCAGTGTCTCCTTCTAATTGCAACGACTTGTCTGTAGGACCTGTCTGCAGAAGTTCCTTAGTCTCCTTTCTGGCAAAATAGTCAATTATTGGTAGTCTTGGTAGTCCAAACATTAGTGAACTTGGATCGTTTTTGTTGGTGTTGAAATGGCTTGGGCGACCATATTTACCTAGACAGTCCATCAATGGGACAATAAATCTGATCAAGGTCTCCAGCTGTTTAACACCCTCGTGCTCCACTGGTCTAATCAATAGTGATCTCTGCACGTTGGTAAAGTTTTGTGGAATGGATTTGCTTGACTTTTTGGAGGCTATAGAAGTGGACCTCTTATGACCAACTATTGGACTACCAGGTCCACCAAGTTTTGGAGATGAAAAGAAACCCCCTCTGGATTTTGGTGAAGTCAGTTGATTGTCATCATTAGAGCTATTGCCGCTACTAACACTTAGGTTTCGGCTTGACTTTGATAGATTCCTTAATTGTCCGTTCAAAAATCCAGAACTGCCGCTCTTGGAAAAGCTTCCTTGTTCAGGGTTTGGTGAATTTATGTTGTTAGAGAAGCTAACTTCACCAATAACCTTAATCATATTCAAATTGTTGTCCAAAAAGGATTCACCGCCATCATTTTGTCCCAGAGGATTATTTTCGTTAGTTCCATAGAAAAATAAGTCTTGCATGTCATTATTTTCGGAGGAAATAAAGCAAACCATATTTTTGGAGTTCGTAGACTTGTTATCTTTGTAAAATTTAATTTTATATCCACCTTTCTTGCTAGGTTTTGGTTGACTTTCACCATTGCTATTGTTCTTACCGAACAAACTACTCTTCTTCTTTTCAGTACCATTTGTTTGAGGTGCTTGCTTATTCTTTTTCTCAACACCATCAACATGACACCATAACCGGACCCAACCACCTTGTTCCTCTAAGTAAACATCACACCAGTCCTTGAAACTGAAATGAGAATTCAAGACAAGGTTGATATCGGACATTCTCAAACCAATTTGAGCGATTAAAGCACCAGTTAAAGCCTTCAAGATAGAAAATCTCTCGAAGATGGATAATAAAGCTGTTCTATAAAGTACATTAATACTGTGTTCAGATTTTGTAGACAGAGTAACTTCCCCATCATTAAACATCAATTGGTATTCTGCGCCATCAGTTTCGACGCGCAATGTGACACCTCCTGTTAGATCAACATCCAGAACTCTTGAAGTCTCTTGAGTTTCAATAACAAAAGAAGTACCCTTAATTTCAACACTTGCTACACTCTCAGTTGAATCCGTGGTAATGACAGTCCAGCGATCTTCGACAGAAGGATTGAATTCCCAGTAAAAATATCTCTTAATCTCTTGACTTGCTAGTAGTGCCGTTAATGGTTTAAGAGCTTCAAGAGCCTTGGGCGGAATCTTCAGAAAATCTAGGTCCATTTGATGGTGAGAACTCTTTCTTCTATTCTTAAGTTGTGTTCCTAATTCACTAGTAGAAAAACTCAACTTCTCACTCAGTTTTCTTGATGGAGGTATTTGAGGAAAATCCTCCTCTGTTTGAGAAGGCGATGACATATCTGTATTTGATGATGATTTATTCTTGAAAGAATTTAAAGAAAACTTCATGATTAGAGATCTAGTGCTTTGAAAATATTTTGGTTATCTGACTTATGTGGATGAATTTCCTTTCAAACAGTGTTGTTGTAGATGAATAACGTCTTAACTTTCGTAAATACTATTCACAGGATGATAATAAAAGAAGGTTTGGAAAGACACAGTTATATACAGAGAGTTTCTTCAAACTTTAGGTTTTCTAATTTTTTATTCCTTTTTCCCCTTTAAGTAATATGAAGGTTCTTCTAAGGTCCTATGCAAACAGCCAAGTTGGTTTTGAAGAAAACAATATCACAAATATCTTGCTATTGTCGATTAAAAACGGGAACTCAACTATCTTCTTACTATTTATGTCCTTGATATTAGTTCAAATCAAGTGGTATTTAAATCAGAACAAAACTTCAACTCACTTTTTTTTTTTGATCGTAATTCAACAGTAATTTCCCAAATAAGTGATAAAAAAAAAAGAAGGACTTTTTGCCCTCTTAAAGTACTTGCTTCTACGCGAATATTCTGTACTGTTTTGTGTTATAATTTTCAACCCATGAACCTACGCTTTTTGATAGAAGAAAAATGAAAAGTTCGTCTTATGAACGAATTTTAAGCCCTCGTTTGCTGTAACTGGAAAGTGCAAAACAAGACGATTTTGCAGACGGGGTGTGTTCTCATCAAAGGGGGGCAGGAAGGAAGTAGCAATTAAAGAAGAAAAAAAAAGTGAAGGGTGCCCCTCCTTTTTAGGTTTATTACTCTTTCTTCCACTCTACAGACACTGTTCTAACTACCTTATAATAGTAGCATATTTAAGAGCATTGTCATAATGGCTGTCAAAGCCTTTTATGTACAAATGTTTAGTCTGTACAGGAAAGGAAAACAAATGAACTAGGAGAGAAAAAATGTGGCAACTAAAAAATTACGCAAACCTGTTTCGCGATGATCTCTAAAACAAAAAATGTTTGTATAGACTGTGTTTCTTTTTGATCAGGCTGCTAAATTTTGCAGTTTTTTTTTGCAGTAGTTAAAAAAAAAAAAAAAAAAAAAAAAAAAAAGGTTGGGGTTATCATGTGTCCTTTCTTTCTTGTATTTGTCCTAACATTTATTAGAGTACAACTTGCCATTCATTAAAGAAAATTCAGAAAAGGGGTGATGAAGAGGAAAAGATTTAAATTTTTGAATGACGTATTTCTCTTCAGCACTCATATTTTCTTTTGATCTACACTTCTTTAATGCGTTTAAAAGCCGTTTCGTTAATGATTTGGTTCACCAAAAAAATAAGTTGGACTATTGAGAATGGAGGCGTATAAAGAAATAATTTTACCCTGTCATCTAAATCATATGTCTAGTTCATCATGACCGAAGGATGGCACTCTTTGGTCTTTTGCCGCAAGTTTGTGGAGATTTCCAGTAGTTGAGTCATGTTGTTCACTATAATCTGGTATGAAATCTTTCATTATTGGATACTCATTATTTTCAATAATTGTAAGATCTGTCATAGTAACCCCGTTTATGATGAATTTACGTAGTGAAGTGTATTCTTTATTACCATAATTTTCATTGACAACAAATGCTATCGATCTGACTAAAGGTTTTAATTGGATAAACCAGCTTGGTAGAGGAAAATTTTGTCTAACCCTTTTATCCATCAGGTCATACTTGTAAGTAGAGACCAAAACATAGCTGGTGTCCTGTGAGAAGGCTATATTGGAGTTTCCATTCATTTTTGAAGCTTCTCTTAACTTTTTATCCATACCTGGTACATTGTTGTTTGCCAATTTCACATATACACTTATCAGTTTTGGAGCTGAGGTCATCATGTGCAAATTATTAGTAAATCTTCCATGTAAATAGGACAATCTTGTTAAATATATTGGTTCATTGAACCTTATAGTCCAGGAGCAATCACTTGGCTTAACACATTGCCAGTATGTAGACCCTCTACTTATCGAAGAATCAGTGAGAAGTTCTAATGGGGTAACAACATTTCCGTTTTTGTAGTTATAAGTTGATGAAGTTAAATGTTTTACTAGTCTAGCACCTTGTGAAGCCGTGGAGAAATCTAGATCGTCTTCCCATTTGTACTGATTCGAGTTGTAAATATCGTGAACCATTTTTTTCAGTATGATTGTACGGTATTGGTCTGGTATTAAGCCATCCGCAGAG
The DNA here is from genome assembly GCA_017309295.1 of Nakaseomyces nivariensis. Classification (NCBI taxonomy): domain Eukaryota; kingdom Fungi; phylum Ascomycota; class Saccharomycetes; order Saccharomycetales; family Saccharomycetaceae; genus Nakaseomyces; species Nakaseomyces nivariensis. The sequence goes on from JAEVGP010000011.1 coordinate 189,483, forward strand.
GATTTACCTGTATTTCTAATATTGGTTTCTTGTATCTTAGATAAAACCTCTTGTAAGATTTCATGTTTATTTAATTGAAGATGACGGTTTAATTCTTGTATGAAATATTCCTTGTCCACGTATTGTAATTCATTTGTCAGTATTTCTTTGATATAGTCATTCAGATCGTACCCAAGAGTGGAACTGTTTCCGAAAAAGGGTTCCGAAGTGTGTACAATCTGACTTAGTATTTCTGAGATATATTGGTGCATTTCAGGTATTATCAACATAGTAGAAGAATTGTTAACCACTACTGGAACTTCAGTAGGTAGAGACTTGTTAAGTTGGGCTAACAATTGCTCCTGCCATCCTGTGATGTTTTCCACAGTCAACTTTTTGTTATTTGAGCCCAAGATGCCATTTACCTTCTCGTTCAGAGATTCTATCTGCGATTGCAAGTTCTTGACATTCTTGGGAAGGATGCGTTTGATGTTTTTTTCAAACTGTGATATAACAACTTTCACTGTCTTATCGAGTTCTTTCACATGTTTCTGTTCCCTAGTATTCAACTCACTGTATAAATGGTTGATCTGTTTCTGTAGACTACTACCAGCCATTGATAGATCATTTTTTCCGGGAGTCGCTGAAGTCATGAGATAAGAAACAGACAGGTAAAACATTACTATCCCACAAAATAGCATTACTAACTTCGTTATCAAATTGTATTTTCTGTCTTCCTCCTCCTCGTCATAATACTCTGATTCAGTATAATCTTCTTCCTCATCCTCTTCCTCTTCCTCATCGTCTTCTTCATCGTCCTCTATAAAGCTCTCATCGAACTCACTATAACTCACGTCATCATCACTAAGATCTCTGAACGCAACATTCCCCACATCATCCTCTTCCGCATTGTAATCTTTATCAGCAGTCTCCTCGTATGGGAAATCAGTACCACCAACTATGGATTCCTTAAACCTGCTATACTCTTCATTGTAACCATCTACTTTCTCCATCAACATATCCTTATACTTCTCTTTCGCGTCCATTATAAAAACGTTTTTTGTTAAATTAAACAAAAATTTGGAATTTTATTGTGATGCCAAAGAGTATCAACAATTCTCTTCTTCTTCTCCCCCTTTTTATAAGAAAAATTAGCCGCCGAGAACCAACAAGAAAAAAAAATTAGACAGAAAATAAATTAGCCGCCAATATCTTGCTCCCCTTTTTGAGTAATCAGATCTCAAAAAAAAAAAAAAAATAAAAAAAATTAAAAAAATCTCAAAAAATCAGGAAAAAACATCCTATATCATTGTTTACGTGCAAACGCGTCAAAAAAATAAAAAAATATAAAGAGCTGACGTGTAATCAGGGTAATATGTATGTCCGGGTAAATTTATATACTGTTCCGGGTAAAAGTTGTGTGAGGGGGGGGTTGGTCTGCGTATGTGGGGTGAGGGTAAGGGTAAGAGGAGAAGGGGAGGCCTTCTAAAGCTTAAAAAGGGCGTATGCATAAGCCGAAATTGTCATAAGGGAGGAGAGGTATGAACTATATAAGAGTTTTGCTTTCGTTTATAGAAAGGGAAAGGAAAAGAAGAAATATAACAAGTGAGGACTAATTGAATTGACCATGTCTGAACAAGTGCCCTTTACTGTGGTTGCTACATTTGCGTATCAATCAGAGTATGAGGATGATTTGAATTTTGATAAGGGACAGGTGATCACTGTTACCAATGTTGAGGATGAGGAATGGTACTATGGTGAATACGAGGATGGAAGTAAGAGTGGTATTTTCCCAAAGAGTTTTGTTACCAAGAAGTCAGAAGGAAATGCAAAGGTTGAGCCAGAGAAGGTTGAAACTGAGAGTGCCCCTATTAAGGTACCTGAGCCTGAGCCTGAGCCAGTATCAGTGCCAGTACCAGAGTCAAAACCTGCAACTTCGGAGAGCCAACCTCCAATTCCTCATGGAGATCAAATAGATAAGGAGGAAGTTAAGAAGGAGATGCCTAAACCCGGTAAGATTCCTATTCCTGCTGCCGTGAATCCTGATGAGATGCACGATGAACCTGTCAAGTCTGAGGAGATCGATTTGCCTAAGATGAGTCTAAAGGAAAGGATCTCGATGTTGCAAGAACAACAAAGGCTGCAAGCTGAGCGAGATGAAGAGTTGATGAAGAAGAAATTGGAGAAGAAACGTACTGAAGAGGCCGCTGTGGTTGAAGATGCCGATGATGATGCCGCTGCTGATGTTGCTGCTGATGCTCATTCTCATGTGTCTAGATCCTTGTCTAATGCTTCTAAACCACATTCGTTCCATGATCAGCACCATGATGGTGCCGGTATTCCAACAATGGATAATTCTGAACCACCAGTGACAACTATGAATGAGGAAGATGAGAACGAGCCTTCAAAGACTGAGCCTATGGCTGAAGAACAAGCAGCTACTACAACTGAAGAATCAACTCAGGGTGTTGAGCAAAGGGGAAATGAAGAAGAGGAACAGGAAGAAGAGGAAGAAGATAGTGAAGAAGCCCGTAGAGCTGCTCTAAGAAATAGAATGGCAAAGTTGGCTGGGGCTGGTAGATTTGGTGGCCCTGTCGGTTTTAATCCATTCGGTATGCCAGCCCCAGCAGCTGGTATGGATGCCACTCCAAAAAAGAAGAAAACTAAAGAACCAATTGAAGAAACTGAAAAACAAGCAGAACATGCCAAACCAGTTCCGGTTATGCCATTTGCTGATCCAAACATGAATCCAGTTTTAAGAAAGATGACATCCGGTGAAAATGATAAAGAGGAATCTTCTGAGACTGTTGGAGAGGACCTTTCTGCACCAGCACCACCAGTTCCAGATCTAGAGCGCAAGAGCTTGGATCCAAGAAGTAGTTCTAACACATCACATGCGTATCATGAACTTGCTAGCGACCATAAGTCTGCCCATTCTATCGATGATGATAAGTTCCACTCAGCAGATGAGTCTAAAGGTTATGAATCCTCAAATGAGGAAAATGATGACTTGTCATCTAAAAAGAACGCTGGTCCACAACTTGAGAATGTTAATGATATCAGCGAGAAGACACCGCTAAAGGACGATGGACCAGCAATTAATATTCCTACAGTTACTGATGACTCTTCTTCGGATAGCTCTGATGAAGAAAAAGAAACTACTATCCCGGGACCTCCTCAAGTTCCTCCAATGCCTCAGGCTCCACAGCATCCACAAGCACCACCAGTACCTCCAGTACCACAAACTAGTGCTATGCCTCCTCCACCACCACCAGTGCCAGCAGGAGCCCCAGCTCCTCCTGTTCCTGGTTCTCATCCTCAGGCTCCTCCACCACCAGCACATCCTCACGCTGACATGAGTAGAGAAACAGGAGATGTCGAAAATGATATTCCTTCAAGACCATTGCACCCACCTTCTGAAAAAAAGGATAATGCACCTCCTGTGCCTCCTCAGGTTCCGATGCCTCCTATCCCAGTGATACCACCACCTTCGAGTCAAGCGAAGGCAGCTCCACCACCACCTCCCCCAGGTCCACCTGCTGTTTCCACAGAGATTTCAAGTGTGGGCAAACCTCCAATTCCCGGTCAAGGCCCACCAATTCCTTCAGGACATCCAGGTCCACATGGCGCTCCACCACCACCACCACCATCTCACACAAGGAGAACATCTGACACTGCTCCACCTCTACCTCCTCATGTTCCAGGTCAGATTGCCACAAAACAACTTCCAACATCTAATCCATTTTCTCAGATAACTGGCGAAGGCAATATCTCTGCTCCTCCTCCTCCTCCACCTCCAACCTCTGGTCCACCAGATGCATTTGTACCTCCGCCAGCACCACAACTTCGTGAAGTTAAGAGCACAACTACGGCTGAACTGTCTGAATCTGCCAGTATGATTACAATTCCATTCAAGGACACTGACACATGGTGGTTGGAGAAGACAGTCCCACCAGAGTTGAAGAGCAGCAAGGTTAAATTCCATATGGAGTTTGAGGAAAATATTATAAAGAAGAGATTAGGTCAGAAATGGATCGTAAGAGATTTTTACTTTTTGTTTGAAAGTTTATCGCAAATTGTATTTACAGTTGCATTCAATATTGCTGATCCATCCAATACAGCTATTAATCATCAAAAGTATATTCCTGCACCTATACCAGATGACTCAAAACTTGAATCTTATGCGGCAAGCTTCAATCCAATTATTATAAAGAAAGCGCATGATGCTATTGGCTCTGGAACTGTGGGGTTAGCAAGGAGCATTGTCCGTGAATTCCAAGACAAGGCAATTCCTGATTTTGGAGGTAGAACCTTTGGTTACCCAATAGTTAATTATAAGGCACAAACAGAGATTGATACTGCTTCCTTGAAGAAAATCATTCCTGGTGATATTATGGTTATTAGAAAGGCTACTTTTGAGACCCACAAAAAACTAGGTAAGAAGGAATTGTTATCTGTTGGTCAGGACTCATCCCATGTTGCTATTGTTACTGATTACGATTTTGCAAAGGATAAATTGAGAGTTATCGAAATTCATGATGGCAAGGTGGTTCAGTCAAGTTATAAGCCACATCATATGAAGTCCGGTAAACTAAAGGTGTTCAGAGTTATTGGGAGAGACTACGTTGGCTGGTAATTTATGATGGTTATGAAAATTTTATAAAAAATAAAATTAGATAAAAACATTCTCTGTTCTTTATAAGACAGAATAAAGAAAACGATATATAAGTACCGTATTTACGACTCTTATAAATGTATAAATAAAAAGTATCCTTGATTTTTTTCTATCAAAGTAAGTTTTTGTCACTCTGTTTAACGGTAGTAATATCCAAATCAAAAAAATGGCGATGGCCTGTGTAATTTTGTGAATAAAAACGTACTTTGGGACACAAAGCATTTTAATTTAGAGTTTAAGGCTTGATAAATATTAACGTATGATACATACCCTATGCTCTGTAAAACCTGGAATGGAAGAATACTTTCACGATTACGGGTTAAGAAGGTGGGTATGCCCAGCTTCCTGGAGGAGTTCAATGGGTTCCACATAATTGAGGATGACACAAGGCCTATACGAATCGATGGCTCTAGAAAATCAATTGAAGATAAATTTGAATGGAGATTAGCTGGTGGTAACACATTCTTATATTCAGAATGTGATAAGGAGGTTTCCCGCAGAGATTATGGAATTAAAAAAGCTGTAGGTAATGTTAAAGGACTGCTGGACCCAATTTCTAAATTTCAATCGGAAGCCAGGATATTCGCAAATGAGGCTACACTCTACAAATGTGACTACTTTTATCTGCAATATTATCCACCAGAGCACTTCCTCTCTATGTTTAGAAAGAGTCGGCCTGCTGTAATCTGCAAACCTGTTCAGGATGTTTTTATTAATGGCAGGATAGAACAAGATAGCGAGAAATTATACACTGTACGAAATGAAGAACTTTCAAGGATAGCTACAAAGTTTCAAGCAATGGTAAACAACTCCAAATCGAAGAAGCCGAAGGACTATGCAGTACATCGAAGAGCCCTTAGAATCAGCTTGAAAAATTGGTTTATACAAGAGTGGTGCTCATTAAAAGGTTCAGAAGCTGTTGATGAGCAAATTACAAAGCTCTCAATTGGCCATGAGACGATAAGCAAATCTTTCAAATATATTGATAATTGTGGTAGAAGTATTTCCGGTATTGCAAAGGATGGTTACTATCTATATACCTGTATGATTTTTCCTGATCGTTCAAATAAAGAAGAATATGAAAAACATGTAAGAAAAAGTGTTAAACTGGTTGCGGATAAAACTTGGGAAGATATTTATAAACCTGGAGGCAAGTTTACTGGCAAAAAAGAAAGTTGGGTAGAAAGAGCAAATAGTAAAGTCAAGGTAAATGTCGTAAATCGGTTCTTAGCACATTCGGAAGCACCTTATAGACTAGTTAAAGAAGAAGTGTAATATTTATTCTATTTGCGGCTATAAAATAAAATACTATAGAAAAGACTTACAGAGAAGTGGTTATCAATAATTTGCTTCCAGTTTTATTTGATCGGTGAAACCCTAGGAAAAACAAAATTGATTAAGCGTTTCAAGGACTAAAATTCCTTAAATTGTTTTTTGAATATTGTTTATTATTTTACTATTTCCTGGATATTTTTTAGAAATCAACTCTGCTGGAAACAAAATATAGATGAATCCCCACTAATGGCCGCATGAGGGGGTCAGCAATGACCATTTAGTCATCCTTGTTATGGACTGTGGCCAACATGCATGTATGAGTCTTGGCACGAACGTCATCTAGAAGTTGTTGCTCGGTAGGATAAACAGTCTCTGAGCAATACGCACCTGCAAAAGCAGTTCCCGCAATAATTGTTTTTTTGACTTTTGTAGCTGATATTTTGTTCCTTACAAACGTCTGCCTTTACCACCCCTGCCAAGGGATTCTTCCTCAGCAGCAAGCAAGGCATCACGTTCCTTCTTGGCAGCAAGCTTCTCCTGACGCTTCTGTTCCATGATTTCTTTCTTACTAACACCAGTTCTGGCACCAGCTTCCCATTTCTTAGCCTCCTCGGCCTCTAACTTCTCTCTTTGAGAACGGTTCTTCTCATATTCTTGTTGACGCTTTCTAGCTCTACCTTGAGCAACCTTAGCAGCAGATTCACTAAATCTCTTACCCATTATTTATTTTTATTTTTTTGAAGTATTTGTTGTTTGTGTTGTTATTTCTAATTTTAAAGCTCAAATAGAAATTTGCAAGTAGTAATTGCGCCATGTTTATATATCTGATTTACCACTTGAGTTGGGGGGGGTGCATTAAGTTGATATCAAAAAAGAAAGAAAAGAAAAATGGGTGTCTGAGATAAAAATGAGGGTGTCTATACAAAAATAGATTTCAAGGTGAGGATATTTTAGTCGATAGATTACTTCAAATAACTACTGTCGATAGTACTGTTCTATAATTGGGTGTATGCGTGTATTATCAACAGGTCACTTCATCACTTTTTCTTGGATACTACAAAATGACAAGAATGGACTGTTTAGATTATGCTAGACTTCCCTCAAAAAATGAGCAGAGATACGTATTTGAAACTATGTGAGAGAAAGTATATATCAGGTTAAACTAATGGTTGTTGAGTTCAGAATTAATCTAATGGTATATTGTTTTTCAACCTCATCGCCAAAATTGAAGAAAGTGAGATGAAAAATTATTTTTTCAACCTCATCGCGTAAAAACAATAAAAGGCTTTGGAAGAAAAATTATTTATATTTGACAAAATTACGGTTTGCTTTAGATGAATATTATACAACCACTACCACAGATCAATTGCAATTGTCTATAATGGATTCGTTATTGGATAAGTTTGATAGGGAGCGTGCTGATAAAGTGGAGTCTAGTAAGATTCTGGAGAGAGCTAAAGTTGAGGAAACTTTTGATGAAGAGAACGTTTTTGCATTGGGCTATACTGATCGAGACTATGCTCCTCAGTACCATTTGATGTATCAGTATAGGTTGAAGGTGCTGAAGGCTAGGGTTCGCGAGGAGTGTTTGGCCAAGTGGGATTCTGGTTTTAAGTTGAACGGACGCGAAGTTGTAGAGAAAGGTAATGTGCTCGATATTCAAGGTAAGGAGCCATGTTGGTGTATTGGTACCATTTATAGAGAGATGAAATATAAGCCCAATGTATTGGAGGAAGTTATGAATGATACATATGGTACCGTAGAAATGGAGGATAAAAGTTATACTGACCCTGAAGGATCTGATGAAGTAATGCTTGAGGATGAGAGTGGTAGAGTGTTGTTGGTCGGTGACTATATAGCAAAGACACCTTTTGTCACAGGTACTGTGATTGGTATTCTTGGTATGGAGGCAGATGCTGGTACATTCCAAGTACTAGATGTGTGTTACCCAAAGGCTATACCTCAATCCCCTAGACCCGTAGAAAAACCAAGTGGTAATTCTAGAAAAATTGCCCTAGTGTCAGGACTAAACATCTCTACCACCACACCGGACCGTATAATGAAGTTGCAGTTACTGCAGGAATACCTAATGGGTAGGTTAGGACACGAAGAAAAAATTGCACAGATTGGTCGACTATTGATATGTGGTGATTCCATAGATTTCAATGCAAAGAGAGATGAACCTGGTGCATTAGCAAACAAACTAGATGAATTTGGTAAATTTTTGAGTAACACTCTCCAGAGTATCTCAATTGATATTATGCCAGGTTCAAAAGACCCGAGTGATAGAACGTTACCTCAACAACCTTTACATAAAGCTCTTTTCCGTGAGTCATTATTGGTTTATTTTGACAAGATCAACAAAAACTTGCTAAACTTGGTGACAAACCCATATGTGTTCAAAATTGATGGTTGGGAAATCTTGACGATGGCTGGACAAAATATTACCGATATTTGTAAATACTTACTACCCTTTGACAAAGAAGATACTCCTCAAAGCACTAATGAATCAGTTGATGAAAGGAGAACGGAGCGAATTTTAGATTTAATGGAATGTACAATGAAATGGCAGAATATTGCACCAACAGCGCCTGACACGTTATGGAGCTACCCTTATAAAAATGAGGATCCATTTGTACTAAAAAAATGGCCTCATATTTATGTGGTGGGTAACCAACCACATTACGGATTCAGAACTGTTAAAGTTGCGGATAACACCGATATTCTAATGATCTCCTTACCGGTCTTCAGTGAAACTGGCCAACTTGTACTATTAGATATGGACACACTAGAGACGGAACTAGTAACTATAGGTAATATATAGAGTTAATAAAGTAGTAATAATAATTGATGAATTAGTACTACCGATATGATTTTAGAAATTAGGACGCTACTAAAAAAATAATATCATTCAAAACGATTTTCTAGTATAGTAGACTAAAAAAAATTATAGAATGAAACGGACAGGAATTGAACCTGCAACCCTTCGATTGCAATTGTTGATTCCGAGGAAAATCCCAGATTTTAACTGGAGTCGAAAGCTCTACCATTGAGCCACCGCTTCATCTATTTCTTGTTTAATGTGAGCAAAGTTGAAAATATTTATTGTGATAAGTATATTTTTAAATTTTGTAATTTTAAATATATAAACTACTACAAAACTTAGATGATATAGCTTTTTTTTTTTTAGTTTTTTATGTTTTTTTATTTTTTTTAGTTAATTTTTGTTGTTTTTTAGTTATTTTGTTGTTATTATTATTTGTTGTATTTTAGTTTCTTTTTTTTTTATATTTTTTTTTTGTTTTTGTTTTTTAATAGTGATAACTATACCAAAGTTTAACTATGAAAGTAGGAAAACCTTTTGAAGCATCTTTTTAAATTTGTTTGAAGTTTTTTATTTAGTAGGAATTGCATTGACACCTTGGAGATGTGGTCTTAATTCATGTACACCTTTCACACTTACAATTGTCACATTTGCAATTGGAGCAGCGGCAATTCTTACATTCGCAAACTTCACAACAACAGTTTGGGGTTTTCTTTGCATCGCTAGTGCAGCTACACTTTTCACATGCACAATGATCACACTTGCAAACATCACATTGACAGTCATTGCACTCACAAACCTTACAGCAACATTTTCTGATAGTTAATTTGCTGATATTGAGGCATTTGCAATTCTCACACTTACAGTTATCGCACTTACAGTTCTGACATTCACAATCATCACACTTGCAGACCTCACAGCAGCACTTCTTCTTTTGAGTGGTTATGGTGCAGGCACAGTTACTGCATTTGCATTCGTTGCACTTGCAGCCATCACACTTACAATCATCACACTTGCAGACCTCACAGCAGCACTTCTTCTTTTGAGTGGTTATGGTGCAGGCACAGTTACTGCACTTGCATTCGTTACACTTGCAATTGTTGCATTGACAGTTGGCACACTTGCAGACCTCACAGCAGCACTTCTTCTTTTGAGTGGTTATGGTGCAGGCACAGTTACTGCATTTGCATTCGTTGCACTTGCAGCCATCACACTTACAATCATCACACTTGCAAACCTCACAGCAGCACTTCTTCTTTTGAGTGGTTATGGTGCAGGCACAGTTACTGCACTTGCATTCGTTGCACTTGCAATTGTTGCATTGACAGTTGACACACTTGCAAACCTCACAGCAGCACTTCTTCTTTTGAGTGGTTATGGTGCAGGCACAGTTACTGCACTTGCATTCGTTGCACTTGCAATTGTTGCATTGACAGTTGACACACTTGCAAACCTCACAGCAGCACTTCTTCTTTTGAGTGGTTATGGTGCAGGCACAGTTACTGCATTTGCATTCGTTGCACTTGCAGCCATCACACTTACAATCATCACACTTGCAAACCTCACAGCAGCACTTCTTCTTTTGAGTGGTTATGGTGCAGGCACAGTTACTGCACTTGCATTCGTTGCACTTGCAATTGTTGCATTGGCAGTTGACACACTTGCAAACCTTACAGCAGCATTTGGTTACAATAGTACCTTGACCACACTTACAGACATTGCAGAGACAGGTATTTTCTGTAACAGAATTATTCTTAATTTGGGAAGACATGATTTAAAATTTATTTTTTTTTTTTTTTAGTTGTAGTTGAACTATTTTATTTTATTTTATTTGTTGTTTTTATTATAATATGAAATAGAAATTGAAAACAAAACAAAAACTAAATTCCAACAACTATCTGTCATTTATATATGTTTTTTTATTTGGGCAAAACTCTAAATCAGCAATAACTTATACTGATCAGCATAATAGAGTGTTGATCAGCGATAAGTCTTAAAGATAAAATCAGCAGAATATTGTAGATCATATCGATGTATAGATAACTGTCAGCAGAATAATAAAGAGAACAAAAGATTGAAAATCAATATTTTTAATTTAGCTACTCCGACAAGCTAACCTTAATCAGCAATAAAACTAGGGGAATCAGCAATAAACTGGGCGGAAATCAGCAATAAAAACGTATCATACCATACGTCACCTTAACCTTGTTAATGCTGGACCCCCGATCCCCAGATAAATCAGCAAAACAAAACAGAACCTCTAGAAAAACATATTCTAATATAATTTGGGTTATAATATTGTTGTATTCTGGAATATATGAAAGATATAGATTATTTCATCAGGTATCACGTGACTCTTCCACACTTTCCAAAACAAAAAAGAAAGAAAATTCGAAGAAGTCAGCAAAAAATGAAAAAAAAAAAGAAAGAAAAAATGAACAATGATTTACCTTGGTTTCCTAGAAACACCTGTAGACCCTCGAGAAGAAAAAAATTGAACGAAGAATTTTTTTTTTTGTTCATTGCATAATTAATTTTTTTGGTTCTTTCCTCGATGGAACAAAGGATATGATGACACATTTTTAAGTCTTTGTATTTAAAAATAAAAAGGTCTACAAAAGTAGAAATACTGGAATTAATAAGGAAGAAAAACCACAAACGGTAAGAGAAGAAGAAGAAAAATGCCTAAGAATCCGCTGAAAAAAGAGTATTGGAATGAAGTAATAGATGGGTTTCACAGCCCGGACAAGAAAGGAGATGAGAGGGATCAGACATTTGAGCTGGCTTCTGCCGACTCTCCTGGTTTTGGTAGTAAAAACAGCAATGGTTTAGATACCAAGTTTCCAGCAGATGTCAAGCAATCCCATAGAGAAATTACAGAGGGTGGTTCCTTCGTGGAGGACATCAATAATACAAATTTGAATAAAGACCTGAGTGTGCGTCACTTGTTGACATTGGCTGTTGGTGGTGCTATTGGTACCGGTTTGTTTGTTAACTCTGGTGCTTCATTGACCACTGGTGGTCCAGCTTCTCTGGTTATTGGTTGGGTTATTGTCTCCACCTGTCTTTTCACTGTTATTAACTCCCTTGGTGAGCTTGCTGCCGCGTTCCCTGTGGTGGGTGGGTTTAACGTTTATATTACCAGGTTCATTGACCCATCTTTTGCATTCGCGGTGAATTTGAACTACTTGGCACAATGGCTTGTGTTGCTACCTTTGGAATTGGTCGCCGCCTCTATCACTATCAAGTACTGGAACGACAAAATCAACTCTGACGCATGGGTCGCCATTTTCTACACAGCAATTGCCATTGCAAACATGTTAGACGTGAAATCCTTTGGTGAGACCGAATTTATCTTGTCTATGGTTAAGATTTTAGCAATTATAGGTTTTGGTATCCTGGGTATTGTGCTAACATGTGGTGGTGGTCCACATGGTGGTTACATCGGTGGTAAGTACTGGCACCACCCAGGTGCCTTTGTTGGTCACACTTCTGCCTCCAAGTTCAAGGGTCTATGTTCTGTTTTCGTCACTGCAGCTTTCTCTTACTCCGGTATCGAAATGACCGCTGTTTCTGCAGCAGAAAGTAGAAATCCAAAGGAAACCATTCCAAAGGCTGCTAAGAGAACTTTCTGGTTGATCACTATTTCCTACGTTGGTATTCTGACCTTAGTTGGTTGTCTAGTGCCATACAACGATCCAAGATTATTGAATGGTTCGAGTTCTGTTGATGCAGCTGCTTCACCATTAGTTATTGCGATTGAAAATGGTGGTATTAAGGGTTTGCCATCTCTAATGAATGCTATTATCTTGATTGCGATTGTTAGTGTCGCTAACAGTGCAGTCTATGCTTGTTCTCGTTGTATGGTTGCCATGGCTCATATCGGTAACCTACCTAAGTTCTTGAGTAAAGTTGACAAGCGTGGTAGACCACTAAACGCTATTCTATTGACATTGTTTTTTGGTCTGTTGTCCTTCATTGCTGCAAGTGACAAACAAGCTGAGGTTTTCACTTGGTTGAGTGCTTTGTCTGGTCTATCTACTATCTTCTGTTGGATGGCCATCAACTTGTCCCTAGTGAGATTTAGAGACTCCATGAAAATCAAGAACAGATCTCTCGATGAACTACCTTTTGTATCACAGACCGGTGTTTGGGGTGCATGGTACGGTGTCATCATGTTGTTTATGGTCCTTATCGCTTCCTTCTGGACCTCTTTGTTCCCAGTCGGTTCTTCCGGTGCGAGCGCAAAGTCCTTCTTTGAAGGTTACTTGTCTCTACCTATCTTGATAGCATGTTACGTAGGCCACAAACTCTGGAAGAGAAACTGGAGGCTACTGACACCATTGGAAGAGATGGATATTGACTCTGGTAGAAGAGTTCAAGACCCAGAAACACGTGAAGAAGAACGCAGAATCGAGCAAGAATATCTTGCCAACGCCTCCTTCTTTAGACGTTTCGTCCACATCTGGTGTTGAACGTTAATTATCATGATCACAACAACAAACAAATAAGCATTTTATAAAAAACTTTTATTTCAAAAATTCCTATTAGTAGACAGCATGTACATTTTTTATTTATCAAATCGTTTAATTAATAATATTATTATTATATCTATAAATATATCTCATTGTTTTGTAAGAAGCAAACCATGTCAAGTATAATAAACCTTTTACAATATATATATATATATATATTGACACTACTTAACTGTTCTCAACTGCTATTTCTCCACTATCATTAATCGAATATTGCCTATCTATTATCGTTGGTCACATGACATCCTATTTCACGATGAAAATTTTTCTGGCCTAAAAAAATAAAAAAAAATTTTTTTCGATGCGCTCGCTTTCAAGCGGTTTATTCTTAGCCCGAGAGACTTCTAACAATTCAATTTGGAATATTGGATTTGGCAATATTAGATTAGCTTGAAAAGACCTGTTATTGTATTCATCTTTGTGTTTGCAACTTAATTCTGTCCTTAGGCGATAAAAAAAAAGGTTAACTAACGAAAGAAGTAAGAAAAGAAATGTCTATTAGTCATTGCAGATTCTACGAGAACAAATACCCTGACGTCGATGACGTTGTTATGGTCAATGTCCAGCAAATTGCTGAGATGGGTGCCTATGTTAAGTTGTTAGAGTATGACAACATCGAAGGTATGATTCTACTGAGTGAATTGTCCCGTAGACGTATTAGATCTATCCAGAAGTTGATTCGTGTTGGTAAGAACGATGTTGCCGTTGTGCTTCGTGTTGACAAGGAGAAAGGTTACATTGACTTGTCCAAGCGTCGTGTTTCCTCTGAAGATATCATCAAGTGTGAGGAGAAGTACCAGAAGTCTAAGACTGTGCACTCTATTTTGAGATTCTGTGCCGAGAAGTTCCAAATTCCATTGGAAGACTTGTACAAGACCATCGCCTGGCCATTGAGTCGAAAGTTTGGCCACGCCTACGAGGCCTTCAAGCTTTCCATCATTGACGAGACCGTGTGGGAAGGTATCGAGCCACCATCCCAAGAGATTTTGAGTGAGTTGAAGAGCTACATTTCCAAGAGATTGACCCCACAAGCCGTTAAGATCAGAGCCGATGTCGAAGTTTCCTGTTTCAGTTACGAAGGTATCGATGCCATCAAGGAGGCCCTAAAGTCTGCCGAAGACATGTCCACAGAACAAATGCAAATCAAGGTTAAGCTGGTCGCCGCCCCATTGTACGTCTTGACCACCCAAGCTCTAGACAAGCAAATGGGTATTGAACAATTAGGTAAGGCCATCGAGAAGATCAACGAAGTCATCACCAAGTACAATGGTGTCTGTAACATTACCATGCCTCCAAAGGCTGTCACAGCTACCGAAGATGCTGAACTACAAGCTCTATTAGAAAGCAAGGAACAAGAAAACAGATCCGATTCCGAAGACGAAGAGTCTGACTACGAATAAGTTTATATGTAATTAAGAAAAGAACCAATAAAAAATTTTTTCAAAGATAAAAATATGCCCAAAACCTACTATATTTGTAGCTGTCTCCGTGGCAAAATATATCGAAGTAGAAAACCTAGCATTAATGCCATCAAGTAACTGATTTAAAGGGGTCCGAACCCTTTTTAATAGTAACCATATCTGTACACAATAATATAATATAAATTATATCTTTTTTTAAATAAAATTTCATTATCAGTTACGATTGGTCAAGTGGTGTTGTTTCGTAGATATTGAAAATAAGAGAGCTAAGGGGAGAGGGGGTGTACCGATACCAGTAGCACGTACTAGCATACTTCAACTAAACAATTCAGGGAGCTTCCTTTGTTTGCTTCTTCAAAGAGGTGGGGGAGGGGAATTGTACTGCACATCTTTAAGGGGAGGCTTTCTTATGTACATCATAAAGAGGGATTTGAAACCAAAATTGGTCTTGGCATCATTTTATAGAAAATAAGCATATAAAAAGGAGAAGTGTCTAACTTATCAAAAAGATCTTCACTTTTGTAGCTAAACTAGAAGTAACAGTATTAAAAAGAAATGTCTCGTCCAGCTACTCATTCAGGATCATGGTATTCCAGTCATGCCGATGAGTTGTCTCATCAACTTTTGGGTTATCTTGAGGCTTCTGGGAAACATTGCGTTCCAGGTGCTAGGTTAATTGTTTCTCCACATGCAGGATACAGGTACTGTGGTCCTACAATGGCTTATTCGTATGCGTCATTGGATTTAACAAAGCCACCTAAAACGATATTTGTTCTGGGTCCATCACATCATGTGTATTTTAAGAATGAGGTACTTGTGAGTCCGTTCAAAGAGTTAGAGACACCTGTTGGTAATTTGCAAGTAGATACAGCTGTTTGTAAAGAGTTAGTGAGTGATGAAAAGCACCAAGTGAGAGGGGCACCATTGTTTAGGTTTATGGATGAGGATACCGATGCAGATGAGCACTCTCTGGAGATGCAGTTCCCGATGCTATCGCAAACTTTACAATGGCGTAACATCAAACTAGATGAGGTTAAAGTTGTGCCTTTGATGGTATCACACAACTCTGTGAACGTGGACCAAGAGCTAGGGCGTGTGCTGGCACCGTACTTGGCAGACCCACAAAACCTATTTATAGTGAGCAGTGACTTCTGCCATTGGGGACGCAGGTTCTCGTATACAGGATATGTAGGGTCCACCGATGAACTCCGGGATATACTCCGGGATGAAACAGAGGTAGAGTTATTGACCACAAGAAGCAAACTATCGCATCACCAGGTACCGATCTGGAAATCCATTGAGATGATGGACAAGTATGCGATGCAGATCATCTCCGAACATCATACCAATCCAAAGGGTCTATATAATGACTGGAAACAGTATCTAGCTATAACAGGAAACACAATCTGCGGAGAACGGCCATTATTAGTCGTTTCCTGTGCCCTTGCGCAAACTGGCTACTCCACATTCCAATGGCCACATTACTCCCAGAGCTCAAAGGTCACCTCCGTGGCGGACAGTAGTGTTAGTTATGCAGCTGGGTACGCCTGTATCAAATAAAATAAGCTCTTATCTAGTAATAAAATATCGATTTAGAGTAAAGTATTCACCAGTGTTAATGATGTTTAGATGGTAATGATATACGTTAACTGCCACACGTGATATTAAATATCATATTAAACGTATTAATATCACATGACCCTTGGAATTGTGGGACATGTGATACCACCAACGTTTATGGTGATGCCGCCTTCGCACCCATCTTACTCAGCAGTAATTTCTTTAATTTTTTTTTTATATCACTTACAATTGAAACTGGATAATGGTAGTACAATATATTGTATTTATTTACCAGCTGCTATTGTTTTTATACCATAAAGTATCTAAGATGTAGATTATTCAACGTATGTCTCTTACTGAGATTTACATGGAGTCACCCGGAGTTTCCATCGTATTTGATGTGTTGTGTTAAGCCACAGTCTTAAAGCAGGTAACAAATCAAAGGTGAACAAAGAGCTATGGCTCTCTCACTCTCGAGGTTTAACTTCAATTCACACACTGTATTATGGGCTTTATTTACCACACCTTATAAGTATCATCCACAGCTTTTGTATTGTTGTGCCTGAATCTAACATAACGAAGTGCTCTGAAGAAATATATAAATACGCACTTTGATCTTGTAGAGTCTAATACCCTTATCACTAATTATTACTTGTTATTATTATATATCGATAAGATACACATTAACAACAATAAATAAGTAAATAAAAAACAATGCCTGCTCCTCACGGTGGTGTACTACAAGACTTGGTTGCTAGAGATGCTTCTAAGAGAGACTCACTTTTAGCTGAATCTGAATCATTGAAACAGTGGAACTTGACCGCAAGACAGATTTGTGATCTTGAGTTGATCCTGAATGGTGGGTTCAGTCCATTGACTGGGTTCTTGACCGAAAAAGACTACCTAGGTGTTGTTACGAAATCCCGTTTGAGCGATGGTACACTGTGGACCATGCCAATCACTCTGGATGTTCCTGAAAACTTTGCTTCTAGTGTTAAGCCAAACGAGAGAATTACTCTGCTGCAAGACGGCACCATCCCAGTGGCTATCTTGACCGTGGTTGATGTCTACAAACCAGATAAGAATTTGGAAGCCGAGGAAGTATTTAGAGGTGATCCAGAACACCCAGCTATTCAATACCTGTTCAACACTGCTGGGGAATACTATATCGGTGGTTCTTTGGAAGCTATCCAATTGCCTCAGCACTACGACTATCCAGGTCTACGTAAGACCCCAGCCCAATTGAGACTAGAGTTCCAATCCAGACAATGGGACCGTATCGTCGCCTTCCAGACCAGGAACCCAATGCACAGAGCCCACAGAGAGCTTACTGTCCGCGCTGCTAGGGAGACCAATGCCAAGGTTTTGATCCACCCTGTGGTCGGTTTGACCAAACCTGGTGATATCGACCACCACACGAGAGTGCGTGTCTACCAGGAGATCATCAAAAGATACCCAGCGGGTCTTGCGTTCTTGTCTCTTTTGCCATTGGCGATGAGAATGGGTGGTGACAGGGAAGCCGTCTGGCACGCAATCATCAGAAAGAATTACGGTGCTTCCCACTTCATTGTCGGTAGAGACCACGCTGGACCAGGTAGCAACTCCAAGGGTGTTGATTTCTACGGACCATACGACGCCCAAGAGCTTGTTGAGTCATATAAGAGCGAACTGGACATCGAGGTGGTCCCATTCAGAATGGTGACATACTTGCCAGACGAAGACAGATACGCACCAATTGATGAGATCGACACCTCAGTCACAAGAACTTTGAACATTTCCGGTACTGAGCTAAGACGTCGTCTAAGAGACGGTGGTGAAATCCCAGAATGGTTCTCTTACCCAGAAGTGGTCAGAATCCTGAGAGAGTCAAACCCACCAAGACCAAAGCAAGGTTTCGCGCTAGTTTTCGACGACGACTTGAAGGTCGACCGTGAACAATTGAGCACTGCGCTGTTATCTACTTTCTTGCAATTCGGAGGTGGAAGACACTACAAGGTCCTCGCCCACGGAGATGACTCCGCGATACTCTCTTTGATCCCAGACTTCGTCCAGTCCGGTACTGGTCTGATCATCCCAAGCAAGTGGAACAAAGACCAGAAAGTTGCATCCGCTAATGTGCACTACATTGGCCACACGCACGAGGCAGACATCAAGATCGCTACAGCTGACGATAGCATCTTCCATATCGTGCAAAAAGTTGTCTTGTTCCTCGAAGACAACCATTTCATTCAATTCTAAGAACGTTGGAATGGATACAGAAAAATAGAATAGAAGTAAATTTGTTTTTCTTCTTTATATATATATATATTATTTATATCTTGTGCTCTTTAATTTTTTTTATTATCTATTGTACATTGCAAAATTAGTTGTTCATTTGGTTATCTTCGTCTCAGCCCATTTCAGGTTGTTCTTCCTGTATGCGGGCAGTGGTGGCAAGGCAATCAACATCATAACAACACAGAACACGCCAAAAACCACCATCAAGTTGTACAACGACTGGGTGTAGAACCCATAGCCAAACGATACGAAGGCACCAGTACCCAATACAATATGAGTCAGATGGTCCAGCCTCTGCTGTGCCTTGAAATCAATTGGCATCACAAGATGCTGCTTCAATTCATTCAATATCTCCTGAGCACCATCCATCCTGTTTTATCTGCTTTTTGCTTTCGGTTATTCAAGTCTAAGAGCTGTGTGTCCTGTTATCAGTGATGCCCTTTAAATAAATTTTCATTTTTGGTGTTGCGAGGAGTGGAAGCCCAAAACAAAAATCAGTGTCGCCTCGTATGGAGTTACATTTAACATAACGTGGGTGTGTGGCCATGGGGGGGGACTTCTTTATCAAGTTATCTCTTGACTTTCAATTACTTTTGAATGGTTTATATAGTATTATTCCTGGGTTGGTTTGATTAGTTTTATCTGTAGCCATTGCAGGAACTTGATGAAGTTCTGTGGTTTGTCAATATCTGTGGTGTCCGGCAACTCGTAGTGCTGTAGGAAATCGTTTCTTATCGGTTCACACAATGTGAGTTCTTCGAATAGTGCCTTGTTGAAGCTGTCGAGCTGTTGCTGCCATGCCGGCAGCATTTCGTCCTTGATTGTGGCGATGAGCATTGACCTCTTGATGTTCACCAGCGACTGGTCCTGGTCCTGGCCCTCGGCTTTTGTTCCTGTGTTTGAGTTTGTGTAGCCGGGGATTGGCAGTTTGTTCCAGTAGTTCATGATGTTATTGTATCCCAGGAAACAGTTCTGCGCACGGGTATAAAGGTGTGCGTAAGATGGATCGTGACTCAGCATGGTGCCCAGAAACCGGGCCATGTCCAGTGTGGCCTTGATGTACAGCTTTGAGTGGATCCGTAGCACCAGCGACACAGGGATGTTGGGGTCTCCATCCCCCTTCTGCAGCTCGTTGTACATATCTGCGAAATCCGCTTGAGAACTGTGGAAAACAGACAGCACGGAGGTCCGCTGCATCACACACACATACCGTATCTCCTCCTTAACCACCTCTTGTTCTAACCAGTACGTACAGTACGCCATGTCCGTGGCATATTGCAGCGTATGGTATATGAACTGCAACATCGTCTCAAGCAGCTCCCGCTTGTCCTTATCCTTGACATTCCTCGCCAGGGTCAACAGACCATTCATAACATCCAGATCACTCATTATTTTATCTTAGTGGCAGTGCTTGTAGTTATTGATTGGTAGTGCTTTTGTTGTGGTGGTGATAGCTCATCGAGAAAAGCTGCGTGAAAAAAAATAAAAAAGAAATAAAAAAAAAAAAAGCTTGAAATTTATTGATGATTCAATTTTAAGAAGAGAGTCGAATTGGTTTGTCCTTGATTTCGTAGCAATCCAAACAAGAAAATATGGTATCTGAGGAGACATACTCCCGGGTTATGGGGTTTGTGGCCGGGATGTTCTCCGGTGTTGCTAAGAACACCGTGGGACATCCGTTTGATACTGTGAAAGTGAGACTTCAAACGTCCCAGGTCGGCGGTGAAGTTCAATTCAAGGGGCCATTGGACTGTGTGTACAAGACATTGAGGAACCAAGGTATCCGTGGTCTATACTTGGGGTTTACGCCGCCACTAGTCGGTTGGATTTTGATGGATAGTGCGCTGCTGGGTTCTTTACATAACTATAGGATGTTGCTGCACAAATATGTCTATCCCGCGTACGAGAAGCTGCCTTTATCCGGGTGTGTTATCAGTGGTGTCATGGCTGGGTGGACTGTGAGTTTTATAGCGGCCCCAGTTGAGCTAGCTAAGGCGAAGTTGCAAGTCCAATATAACGCCAAGACTGCCAAGTACACTGGTCCAATTGATGTTATACAAAAGGTTTTCCGTGAAGGTGTGGCCCAAAGAGGTAATTTATTCGGAGGTATCCGCAGTCTATACAAGGGTTTGATCAGCACGCTGATATTCAGGTCAAATTTTGTGTTCTGGTGGGGGCCCTACGAGCTGATCACGCAATGGTTTCAGAAGAACACCAATCTAAGTGCGCCAGCGATCAATTTCTGGGCCGGCGGTTTGAGTGCGTCGTTCGGGTTCTGGACTACAGCTTACCCAAGTGATGTTGTCAAGCAGGTGGTTCTTTGTAACGACAAGTACAATGGTACGTTTAAGTCATGGCGCACAGCAGTGCGTGATATCTATGCTCAGCGTGGTATTCACGGTTTCTTCAAGGGCTTCATGCCAAGTTTCCTAAGATCGTTCCCAGCTAACGCAGCTGCCCTTGCAGCATTCGAATTTGTCCTGCGGACAAGTGGTGCTAAACCATCATAAAAGCAATATTTTTTTTTATATATTCTCCAGGATACTCAGAGGAAGATAGATAGTTACAATTTTTTAAATTTGTTTTAGTGTATAGAATATTAATAACATATAGGGTTTTTTTACTCCCGGACATTTCAAAGAATTTTATTTCATAAAATCATGCAGACCTTCTCGCTGTGCTTTTGCCAGCTCATGTTCCATATCAGCCTTCATCTGTGTATTAGCATCAGAATCCTTGGTCTCTGCCTCTTGTTCCTGTTGTTTCTGAGCCATTTGCCAGGGTTTCAACTTCATTTCTACTGTACTGCTATCCCGAGGCTCCTCTAACACTATATCCGGTACCTCCTCCATCGGTACAGGCTTGTTATTTACAATGTGGTCCAGTACTTCCTCATAGCTCAGCGACATCTTTGATTGGCTTGGCCTCAGTTTTGGTATTAAATAGTAGAAACCCCTTTGTAAGAACTTTTTTCTTATAACAGAGCCTTTTTTAATGCTTTTTTTAGCTTTCCTCACAAAGAATGAACACAGTAAACACAAAACATAGCAAAAGGAACGTAATGATCAATTCGTGGACATTAGTTGGAGTGGCTCTCGTAGTCCGGATTGGGTTTTTCCTTTTTGGTGTGTATCAGGACGCCAATTTCGAGGTTAAGTACACCGACATCGACTACCATGTATTCAATGACGCGGCCAAATTTATGCTATACACTGGTAACCCTTACAAGAGGCTCACATACCGCTACACTCCTGTACTGAGTTTGATGCTGATTCCTAACCACATTTATGGCTGGTTTAACTTCGGTAAAGTGCTATTTGTGTTGTTTGATTTGTTCACTGGTGTGTTGATCCTGGGGCTTCTGCGTGGTAGTAACGCTACCCGCTCAATGTCCAAGTCCATGAGTAGGAGAGACCTTGTGATGGCTTCCATATGGTTGTTAAACCCCATGGTTATCACGATCAGTACCAGAGGTAATGCTGAGAGTGTGATGAGTTTCCTAGTGACTTTGTTCCTGTACCTGTTAATGAAGAATCAGTACCTATTGGCCGGAATAGTGTATGGTTTCTCAATTCATTTCAAGATATACCCAATTGTCTACGCATTGCCAGTGACGATCTACGTCATTGCCAATTGTTACCAAGGCTATGAGACCAAGATGAAATACTTCTACACAGCCTTTAAATTAGGTGTTCTAGGTCTAACTAGTCTCATAATCCTGGTGCTTTTCAGTATTTTGTTACTCGGTCATGATTTGGCAGGGGCTAAAGCCTATTTCTACCATTTCGTGAGGACCGATCACAGACACAACTTCTCGGTATGGAACATGCTTCTATATTACGACTCTGCATTCGTTGGAGATTCACACTTGTCTCATTACGTGTTCATCCCGCAATTAGTGGCTATTGTTTTGGTGTCTCTGGTACAATTGAAACACAGTAGCTCCTTCAAGCATCTGTTGAATGTGTTATTCCTGGAGACCTTCGCTTTCGTTACTTTCAACAAAGTGTGTACCTCTCAGTATTTCATCTGGTACCTCACTTTCTTGCCTTTCATTTTGAGAAACACCACAATCACATTAAAGAAAGGCCTAATAATGATCTTTGCTTGGGTGGTGACTCAGGCCCTTTGGTTACGTCAAGGATACTTGCTTGAATTCAAAGGCGAGAATGTTTTCTTCCCGGGTTTGTTTGTAGCTAGTATAGGGTTTTTCCTAGCCAATGTCTGGATTCTGGGACAATTCGTTGAAGATACATTGAAACAAACTGTCTTAGTGGTAGAATCAGTACAAGGAAACGAGGAAATGGTCGAGCCAGTCGACGAGGACGTAGAAGTGATCAAATCAGTTGATGAGGATGTACAAGTGATTACATCAGGTAACGATGAACTAGTCATTGAATAGATTGTTATTTATAGACATAGATATAACTATTAAAGTATGTATGTGTATAAATATAAGATAATGTCTTAAAACCATTAGAGGTAATGATTTATATCCACATATACGTAATATATCACATGATTTTTCAACCTCATCGCAAAATTTAAAAAATTTCGCCCAGTGCCGTAAAAAAACTTCAATTCTTACTGAAGTTTAGTAATATATAACAATACGCAATTAGTTCCACCATTTTGTCCTTTTGGTCTGCAATTGAAGTTGATAGAGGGAATCTCAACGAATATAATTGATATTGATTAAGAAAAATGCTTCACGAAGTCGTGTATTGCGGTGTGTGTACATACCCAGTTGATTACTGTGAGTTCTCAGGTAAATTGAAGAGATGTAAGGTGTGGTTGCAGGAAAACCATGCTGAGTTGTATAGCAAGATGTACGGTGGTGAAGATGCCGAGGTGGCAGCTGTTAGCAACAAGCTAGGTGAATCGAGTATTGGTGAAGAAAGAGAGGAAAAGTTGGAGAAGGATCTGCAGAAGTTGCAAACTAAGCAAGAGAACAAAGAACAAAGAGAGTTAGCAAAGAAGCTTTCTTCAAAGGTTATAGTTAAGAGAGAAGCTAGAACAAAGAGGAAGTTTATTGTTGCCATTTCAGGTCTTGAAGTTTTTGAAATTGATATGAAGAAATTGGCCAAGACATTCGCATCCAAGTTTGCTACTGGTTGTTCTGTCTCTAAGAACGCCGAGAAGAAGGAGGAAATCGTCATTCAAGGTGATGTTCTAGATGAAGTTGTCGCATACATTCACAGTTTGCTAGAAGAAAAGGGTTTGAAGGATGTCAAGGTCGAAACTATCGATACCAAGAAGAAGAAGAAGCCTGAGACTCCAGCTGCTAAATAGGTTATGTAAGATGATGAACTATTTCTTTTAATATACATCAATTTAATTGTTCAAATGGATATAATGTTTTAGTGATTATTTTTTGGGGTATACACTAAGAATTTCTTTTATTAGAATTTTTTAATATACTTACTATTAAAAAGATGGCAAAAAAGGCAAAACAAAATAAAAAAAAAAGAGTAGAGTATAAGCTAGAATTAGAGGGGGAAAAAAAGGTGCATTAAAATAAAAGTAAATGTTCAATGAAAATAAAATAAAAATAGACGAATTTAATTGGTTTTGCGGATTTTGGTATCTTTATGCTGACATATGCAAAGGCGTAAACGAAAACAGAAAATTAAAATAAGTGAAAAAGAAAAAATAAAATATTTACAAAAAGCTTAGTTTGTTTTTGTAAAATTTTTGTACTCTGCGGTTAGTGGTACAATGACTGTCTATTTGTCCAGAAATTGTTTGTTATCCAACTTCGATCAAGATTGTAAAATGATAAGAAGAATATGGTGCTGTATCAAGGAGGCCAAAAAGGCAGTTGAAGAACATTAAAAACTAAATTAAAAATAAAATTCTTTGATTAAACAGCTAGTAGTAGAAACAGGTGAAAATGGAATATTTGGAATAAAATGAATTCAATCTTACCTTACTCCTTGTTTCTATGATGGTGGTTGTGGTGATTATGTTTCTGTTGAGTCTTTAATAGGCGTTTTTGTTCTTTACGCTCGCGACGAATTTCACGACGACGTTCCTTCTCTTTTTCAACTTCTTGCTGTCTTTTGGCTTCCTTCTTGGCTTCCTTCTTTTTGACGTGATGCGAAATGAACATCATAACAAATGGGTTGATTGCTGTATTGGCGGTCACCCAAGCCACTAGAATACCGTAATTCCTACCCATTTGATGCTTAGAAATATCCAAAAAGATAACTCTGAATATTTGAACACCGTTGTGGATTGGCATTGCGTACCCAAATCTATAAAACTCGTTAATAAGTGCCAATGGGTACAAAGATGGGGCGATATTCAAAATAGTCCAGAAAACTAACCAGTACGACATATATGATGGACAGAATGTCAAAATCAACGTTAAAATATTTTCATTAAACATACCGACCGCACCCATAGTCAACCAGGAACTCATCCAATACACGATAAAACCTGCTCTTCCAAAGGCAGGTGTGAAGTCGATCTGGAAAATTGCAGAGACAGTACATGTAAACAATGATAAAAAGAAGAAAGTACTCCAGGAGATAATGATACGCATGAAGAACAGTGATCTCGGTTTCAAATACTTTGACATCTCTTTAGTTAATGGACCAAAAATAGATATAGAAAACACAGCGAACATAATAATATAGTTAACACCCATACTCAATGGACCTAGCAAAATACGGTTTGTATAGGGTCTTAGATCAATATAGTTCATGGCGAAATCTCCCAGTCCATACATATTCTGGATATTCACTCTGTCAATAATCCCCGGGGCGGTAATATTTCTAACAAACTCAGGGACAACTGTGGTGAGGTATTGATTTCTATAAATTGTTTCCAGCTTCTGCATAACAGGGAAAATAGAGGATTTAAAGTTGGTGGGGTCTCTACCCGTGATATAAACACCTGTGAAGTACTCTGATGTATTGAATACATTAGTGTCATTTTCCATCACAGACTTGTAAAAGGCTTCTGTGGCACCTGAACGAATGTTCAATGCCATCCAGAATTTTTCATCGTAGATCAATTTGGAGACCCTCGCATCGATTTCATCGACAGATGTCAAGTTATAGATGATCTGAAACTCAGTGGCATTCAATATGGTCCATGTACAGGGGAGGCCGTGTATAATGTTAGTAACATTACTTGTGATGGAAGGAATCACTGTGCCATCTTCTGCCGTGTATGGCTCATCTTGTATAACTGCCAATGCATGAACTCTGTACAAATAGTGGTTGTAGTTGTAAATAGCACCCCAATACAGGGACAATGCACCAATCACAAAGATACCCAATAGGAAGTGTGTAGACAGAAACTTGGCCAGGATCCGTCTTCTATGGTCACGCATCCTATGAGACATCAGCGACGTCTTCTTCTTCCACAGAGAGGCCTCAGAAGACACTTTAGATATGATATCGTCGTGGTCCTCGGCCATAACCGCTGGCGTACGGCTATCAAACACTGAATCAACATCAGAGTCGTCGTCAGAGTCAATGGACTCATCGGAATCACTCTCGTCGTCACTCGCAAGCTCGGCATTGTTCTTGTTCATTTTATTCTCACTACTACTGTACATCTGAGTCGGAGTGCCCGGATCATCTCCTTCCGTATTAACGTTGGGTGTCATTGGCTTCTCATTCGAATCAGAACGCCCATCACTCGAGGAGATAGTCGAGAAAGATGACAAAACTGTGGTGGAATTGCTGGAGACAGTCCCGTTCCCGAGATGTTCCAGATCTTTACGTCTTAACCGCTTCTCCCTCTCCTCATTCTTATGCACAGACCGCAGCCCACTTTCTATTGACTGCGCCAGCGTGTCGGACGGATCCTGCAGAAGTTTCTTATTAAACTTCCTGTGCTTCTTAGAAAGCTTCTTCTCAAACATGGCTGTTACTTCCCTATTATTCTGCCCTTTCTACTTATTTTGGGATGCCTTTTGTAAGAGATAATAAAAAAATTGACAGTTATATATTTGAATGTTTACAAGAATGATGAAGAAAATTTTTTTTATTTTGTTATTTTCATCCACGTCAATTGATTTGTCCTTGGAAACACCACAGGGGGGTCCCATGATCCGGACAAGTGTGTTATTTGTCGATATATCCACTTGTCCTGATTTGGGTAAAAATAAAAATTTTTTGTCTTTCTCATCACGTTGTCCACAGATATTCACGTACAACTACAACATTTCACTTTGTTTATTTGTCTTAGTTGTTACACCTTATCTGCCTTCTTGATTTTCAATTACAGGAATTAAGTTCAAAATACGCCCTTCTCTGCGCACTCCTCTGTGAGAAACTCCTGTTTTTGTCTTTTAAACAAACCCTACCCCTTCGGTGTTGGCTACCCCACTTTCTGTGTCTCAACGGATTTACACTGTGATTTTTTTTTGTCCCCCTCTTTTTTTTTGTTGTTGTTGTCTTTTTTGGTTTTGTCCATCTTCGCTTCTATTTATGGTAATACATTTTGCCTTCTTTTTTTTCCTTACTCCTAGAAATATTCGTAGACCCCTGGTGTTGTTGGTGTCCAGTGATTTCTCCTGTATACGGAGGCAAGTATTTCTGTTTTGTTTTTGTCCCTATACGGATTACCCGATTTGATAATAACAAAAAAAAAAAAGACATTTGGTGCGGGGTGCGTGCATTTCACTGGGAGCTGAGGGAGAAAGAATATAAATATATATAGACAAGTGCTCGTGACAGTACGTTCATGATTATATGATTTGTATTACCTATTATTATTAAAACTATATTATATAAGAGACTAAGATGGAGTTGCTTCGGCCTTGGCTGCGGCGATTTTGGCTGCGGCAGCCTCTTTCTTAGCACGGCTGTATAGAACTTTCATAGATAATCTGCATACAAATGGGAGCAGTAGCGTATTGACACCGACCCAAGCGGCCAGGACACCGTAGTTTCTACCAAGCGATTTTTTGGATATGTCAAAGAAGATGACTTTCTGGATGTGGACTGCGTTGTGTAGTGGCATTGCGTAACCGTAACGGTAGAAGATGTTTGCGAAACCAATGGTGAAGACTGATGGAGCCAAGTTCAAAATGACAAATGTCAGGATCCAAAACCCGATGTACGAGGGGCTTACAAGGACGATAAGCATGACCATGTTCTCGTTAGCACCTCCAACTGCCAACATCAGTAGATATATAGTCATCCAGTAGACCACGAAGCCACCCCGGCCAAACGCTCTCCGGAAGTTTTCATGGTAAATGGCCGTCACAGTACAGTAAAACAAGGAGGCAAAAAACATGATAGACCACATCATCATGATTCGGTAGATCCATATGTGTCTGAATTTAACTAGCTTTGCAACCTGTTGATGAATGGGACCCATCAGCAAAAATTGAAATAATGTCAACACTACACAGTATACAGCACCAACTTGGGTAATAATCAGATACTGTCTGTTAGTCACGGGTCTCACATCGTTGTACAAGAAACTCATATTACTAGCATCTGCTAGTTTAGTGGCATTTATGTTATCGGATGAACTCACGTTTCTAAGTAACTGAGGTAAATAACTTGCCGAATAGAACTGTCTAAATGCGGTTTCCACTAGTTCCAATGGAGGGAGTATAACCGATGGTATTTCTGTTAATTCTCTGGCTGTCTCATAAACTATTTCAAACAAATTGCTAGAATTGAAAGAAATATTGGAGTCAGGCTCCGTGAGTGATCTCACCAGGGTCTCGGTAGCGTTGGCCTGAACATTAATAGCAGCCCAATACTTCTCGTCATAAATTAATTTCTGAATACGGGCACTTATTAGATCAGGCGAACTGACATTGTACATTACTTGGAATTGTGTTGCGTTTAATATTGTCCATGTAAAAGGAACTTCCCTTATAATCTGGGGTAGAGCACCGGCCACTGGAGGCACCTCAAGAGTACCGTTGTATAGATAAGGGCTGTTACCTTCCTGAATCACAGCCAGTAACTTGGCCCTCTTCGCATAATCTGGAATCCTGTAGAGGATACCCCAGAACAATACAAGCACTGTAAAACAGAAAATACCAAGGAACAGAACTGTCATACACCATCTCTTGAAAACAATCTTACGCTGACCTTTGTTACGTGGTGAGAAAAATCTAGTCTTAGTCTTCTGAAGTGCAGCCATGGGCCCACCAGCTTCTAGTTTCTCAGACCCTCCTTCCTTCTGCTCCTCTGTCCGGCTTTGTGGATTATATTCCTGTATATCATCCGCTAAATCCTCAAAATCACTCGAGTTCATGCTCTCATTTTCTAGTTGCACAGAATCGACATCATAGTTTTGATTATTCAAATTCCCTTGTGTATCTGCATCCAACTCTGGCAAAGCACCATCATATATACCTCCATTAATAGTTGAATGGATATGATGAGTACCCAGCTTCAGGGCATTCCTCTCCTCAGCATTATTACCATTCATAGTGATATGGTTGTTGTATGCTATGTTATGTTATGTTATGTTGCGCTATGATATGTTGAATAATATGACTCTTTAAATATAGAGAATTTGAAAAAAAAAATAAAAGATTAGAATATTATAGAACTGGTTTAAAAATAACGATTAAAAATTTGCTCTATTAAAAAGAAACCTATTCACTCTGCTAATTAAAGGTGAAAGATTTTTTTTCCTCTTCATCGCCTTAATTTCTTATCGTAGTCCTTTTTATGATCTACACTGCAAAGTATGCATGAATATGTAAACAAAGCACATTTGTACAAGGTTTTCTGTGCGTGGACTGATCTTATTAAAATTTTCTTCTTCAGTGTTTGTTGTTGTTTTTCTTTCTTAGCCTTTTTGTTTTTTCTGCTTCTTGGGGGAGGGGGAGGAGTTGAAAAAATTTTATTTGAGACGGATCCGTTAAATTTATCTATTGGGCCCATCTTATATAGAATGTTCTAAAAATGAGTTAATTTGTTCTTATACTCAACACTCTATACATCAATAGTTTGGTAGGTATTATAATTATTCTACTACTACTTTTTTCTACTTTGCTGTGTACAATTTCATATATTACTCAAAAATGTTTCTTTTTTTATCTTCTTAAGAAGAGTGCACTTTCAGTAATATCTACACTTTCTAAAAGTTGCTTATTCATGAGAATGCAATGTTTTCCAGTTGTTTTTTAGTCTACTTCAAAAGATCATAAGAAATTGTTTTCATTTATTTATTTACTAGTAAATTTGTAAAAGCTGTCTATTGGCTACAGAAACATAAAATAAAAATCTAGTAAAGAATGTAAACAAAACTATAGATTAAATTAAATTATATTATATTATATCATGATTCTTATTGTATATTTATGCAGTTAAAGTTGGTAATTGAAAAGGGGAAGGGAGAAGAAGATTCATTGTCGCTTGGCTTCTTGGGCTGCTTTTACAGCACGCTTTGTAAGAGTCTTAGTAACAAACTTGGTGACAAATGGCATAGCGATAGTGTTCATACCTATCCATGCAGCTAAAACACCGTAATTTCTACCCATGTGTTGCTTGGAGAGATCGAAAAAGATAACTTTGTTTAGAGCAACGGCATTGTATAAAGGCATTGCATAACCATAACGGTAGAAGACGTTTGCAAAACCAATGGTGAAGAATGAAGGCGTCAAATTCCACACGATGAATGTGATCATCCACAGCGAGATGTATGCTGGTCTAAGTAATAAAATAAGCATGACCACATTTTCATTTAGACCACCAACTGCAAGCATCATCATATAGGTAGTCATCCAGTACACAACAAATCCAGCACGCCCGAATGTCTTTGTAAAATCTTTGTGGTAAACTGCAGTGACAGTACAATAGAACAAAGAGGTTAAGAACAATAATGACCACAGCATTAATAGACGATAAATCCATAATGACTTTGACCGCACAACTTTAGCCGTTTCACTATGGACGGGACCCATAACCAAAAAGACGAATAAAGTCATCACTATACAATAAACATTACCAATTTGGGTAAAAATAATGTATTGTATATCGGTAGCTGGTCTATAATCTAATGATTCGAAATCAATTCTACCTGCAGCAGCTATTTTATCAGGATTAAAGTTTTCTGGTGTAACAAGAGTTTGAAGTATTCCAGGCAAGTAATTTTTGGTATATACTTCTCTGTATGCAGCCTCAATGTTTTTCAGCGTGTCCAGAATAACTGTAGGAAAGTTATTTAGGTCTCTCCCGGATTCATAGATATATTGAAACAATGCTGTTGAGTTAAAAACAAGGTCGGAATCAGGGTTGGTTAGTGACTCCACTAATGCAGCTGTTGCATTTCTTTTAACATTAACAACTACCCAGTACTTCTCGTCGTATATTAGTTTTACAGCTCTTGCGTCAACCTCCTCTGGTCCCGATACCCCATATCGATCTTCAAATTCAGTGGCATTTAAAAAGGTCCACTTGAGTCCCACT
The DNA here is from genome assembly GCA_017309295.1 of Nakaseomyces nivariensis. Lineage (NCBI taxonomy): Eukaryota > Fungi > Ascomycota > Saccharomycetes > Saccharomycetales > Saccharomycetaceae > Nakaseomyces > Nakaseomyces nivariensis. The sequence goes on from JAEVGP010000011.1 coordinate 220,433, forward strand.
TCCTCTAGGATCTGTCTCAGCGGGCTTGATACAGATGGTATTTCAGTATTATCATTCACTTTATAAACTGGATCTTCCTGGATAAGTCCAAGAACTTCCACTCTTTTAACATATTTGGGGGTTCTGTACATCACACCCCAAAACATTACCAGCGAGACAAAACAGAAACATGCGATTAGGAAAACTGTCCATAACCACCACATCAACACAACTTTTCTCTGATCTTTAATCTTTGGAGAGAAAAGCCTAGTCTTAGTACGTTCTAGTACAGAAAAAGTGCCTTCAGATTTTGTAGTACCAATAGTTTCTTTTGTATCCTTTGCGTTTGTAGCATCACCATTGAATGACTCAATGTCATCCGCAGCTGACCTTGTACTTATTACTTCTAAAGAAGGGCTAGATTGCATGTCATTTTGATTATTCATCTCAGTCCTAGTTAATTCATCGATCCCACGGACGGTTCCATCATAAGCTTTCGGTGAAGAACTACTACTATCAGAAGTCATGTTTTTTGTTCCTATATAAATTCTCACAGAGCCCAAAAAAAAAAAAAAGAACTTGATATCACAGTAATAAAATTGAAAAAGAGTATTTATATACCTTGCGCTGTTTTTTATTAAACAAGTTGAAAATAGTAGGATGGAAAATTTTATCTCAGTCAAAAACTATTGAGCTTCTTAGTGTTTTAAAAAAAAAAAATAAAAAAAATAATGATGATAGCAAACCTAAGATATTTTTCAAAAAAATTTATTCAACGCAATCTCTGGGTTTATCGTGGAGCTTGCGGATCCGATGATCCCCTTCTCAGATTGTTTGTTTATTTATTTATTTATTTGTTTATTTTTCATTTTCTATACAACATTCCTACGCCTGCATAACAGCATCGCCTTAAAAAGGACTGTATTCCTTTTTCTTTTCGATGCCGTTTTTTCTTACCACTAGTTTATGGGTTTCTGAAAAAAGAGAGCCATACTCTCTTGTCTGATTCTCTTCTTCTTCTTCTTCTTGTCCTTGTCTAAAAGTCTGGAAAACCCTTCGTTTGTTCTTTATGGTGGGGTTAGGGATACTGAATTAGTGTGATTCGTACGTTGTATGGATGTTTCTCTACGGCTGAGAAAAGGGGGGCAGGACAAGAAATTAGTTCTACGATGCAGGCTGTGCAGATTACATTGAATTTTTTTTTTTCATTCAGGATTTTCGTAATAACTACAGAAACGCTCGTAGAAATAACAGATTTGTCTCTTTCCTCGAGGATTTTTATTGTTACCATAGTAACGATCTTAATCGAAATCATCCATCAGATTTTACATATGGGCAAGCTATACTCCCCCATCAAACAAATTAAGGTAGTTTAGATAATTAGATCAGATCTGAGAATACTATACTATGTCATAGCTAATGTGATGTATCTTTCTTTTTGAATGAAAGTGATTTTCAAGTTATTATTGTTGTCTTTATAACGAACTATATGAACAAAACTTTTATGATCTAATTAAAAGTGTACGATTTAACAACAATTACGGGATACCATTATAAAAAAAAAGTCCAAGTTTTTTAATTGTAATACTTTTTATCGTTATATTTAATAAAAGGAAATGGAATAGAAACGTCCCAATAAGAACATTCCCCATGCCTACCTTATCACTACAATTCTTCTTTGGTCTTTCATCTTTGCAGAAGAAAACAGTCTTGTTTTGTAGGGCCTTGCAAAGTTCGAATATGAAATTCTTCACCATTAGCATTAACATGAGTGGTTTATGAATTTTGGACTTATATTTTGCTATACGCATCACCTGCACATATCTGACATTATCTGCAACTGGGCGCATAATTAATCATCATCGGAAATCGACTCTAAATACAAGTTCTGATTATTAGTTACTTTCCTGAACTCTTCATGTACAACAGCATTATAAACAACATTATTTAATGATCATAAATCTCGTACATTGAGGTCATACTCCGGATTTTCCCTTTGTGCTTATATTATTTACTAATAGTAAAAACTTGTCGTTGCAATTTTACAAAATACCCAAAAAGTGTTTACTTATTTATCAACGATGTTATTATTCGGTGGTATAAAACTATCTATATACTTACAGAAAGATCCATAATTTCTATTCTTCTATAACTAACTTGTAAACAGAGAGCACTTTGAATCAAGATAGAAGTTGCTATCATTTTTATAAAAACAGACATTGTTTCTATTATTTTTAGAGTAACGTATTTGTACGTATATTAGTTTTACCAACTTTCAGTTTTAGACCATTCCTATATTAACATATGGCTACCACTCTAAACTATTCTCTATATTATTAGTAAACTGGCTACACCATTAATTAGTACTGAACGGCTTTTTTTTTTTTGTATTTACATCAGCAGATGAAAGTGTATGTTATAAATGCGTACAAAAATACTTCGCAATAAATGTGGCTGTTGGAATAAATCGCTCTAAGTATGCCGATTTATTCTCCATAATTTCTTTTTTTTAAATGTAGGAGAAAGTGACTTAGAAATTAATGCATAATTTAAATCTCTCTGCTTTTTATGTACTGAAACTCCTACTTTAATAAAAATAAGAGGGCTTTTTTCCCGATTTTTGGGATTATACTCTTTAGGCTAGCATAAATGTTATGGAAAAGAAACATTCTAAGCTCTCCCTCAACAGCTTTGTAGTATCTCTGAGATCATATTCGGGTGCCTAGAAACCTGTTTTAATATCTTTACTAATTCTCTAAGTTTGCCTACCGATTCGCGATCTCTTTAACGGGTCCGTCTCTAAAAAAAAAAATACATACAACTACAGACATCTTTGTTTACTTGTTAATTAATTTTTTTTTTATTAAAATATTGATTGTCCATTCCTATGGACTATTGTTTATTATATTACTTCGTTACAAGATAATAAATAAATGCTTGAAATAAAAAAGAGTAATTTTCTAAATAATGAGGGCAATAATTATGTGTGATTTCCGGGCTCACACTAATAAATAATATATTGTAAAATAAAAACACAAAAACAAAAAATAACGTATTTATAACTCGGTTGGTATTTTAGCTTGCATGTCTTCTCAGTAGTAAAAAGGAAAATACCAGTTTTCCATGTTAGAAAAAAATAAATAAATAAAATCGGTTAATATGAATTGAATGAGATGAAGAGAAAAATAGAAAATGTGTAAAAAAAGAAACAAACAATTCTCAGATAACACAGACCAATGAGGAGAGGAAAAAAAATTATTTTATTTTTCTTTTTGCCTTTTCTTATCTATTCGGCGTCAGTAACACAACCTAGAGAGGCATTTGAGACAAGTTTGGCATACTTAGACAAGGTACCTCTGTTGTAACGTGGAGCAGGAGCAGTCCATTTGGCCTTACGTTGGGCTAATTCAGATTCGGAGACTAGCAAATCGATCTTGTTGTTGTCAGCATCGATGACAATTTCGTCACCGTTCTGAACCAAACCAATTGGACCACCTTCGGCAGCTTCTGGGACGATGTGACCAATCAAGAAACCGTGAGAACCACCAGAGAATCTACCGTCGGTCAACAAAGCAACATCTTTACCTAGACCGTAACCCATTAGAGCAGAGGAAGGTTTCAACATTTCTGGCATACCTGGACCACCCTTTGGACCTTCATATCTAATAACAACTACAGTCTTTTCACCCTTCTTAATTTCACCGTTTTCAAGAGCAGTAATGAAAGCATCTTCTTCTTCAAAAACACGAGCAGTACCCTTGAAATAAGTACCTTCCTTACCAGTAATCTTACCAACAGAACCACCTGGAGCCAAAGAACCATACAAGATTTGCAAGTGACCACTGGACTTAATTGGTTGAGAGACTGGTCTGATAATGTCTTGACCTTCTGGTAGACCAGGTGCCTTCTTAGCACGTTCGGCCAAAGTTTCACCAGTAACAGTCAAGGCATCACCATGTAGGAAACCATTGTCGTACAAAAACTTAATTACACTTTGAGTACCACCGACCTTGATCAAGTCAGCCATGACATACTTACCAGATGGCTTGAAGTCACCTAGCAGTGGAGTTGTGTCACTGATTCTTTGGAAATCATCTGGGGTAATCTTAACACCAGCGGAGTGAGCAATAGCGACCAAGTGAAGAACAGCGTTTGTAGAACCACCAGTAGCGATAACGTAGGTGATAGCATTTTCAAAGGCTTCCTTAGTGAAGATTTGACGAGGAGTAATGCCCAACTCCATAGTCTTCTTGATAGAGTCACCAATGTTGTCACATTCAGCTATCTTCTCAGAGGAGATAGCTGGGAAAGCAGAAGAGTTAGGCATGGTGATACCCAAGACTTCAGCAGCAGAGGCCATGGTGTTAGCAGTGTACATACCACCACAAGAACCTGGACCTGGACAAGAGTGTTGAACCACATCATGTCTCTCTTCCTCAGTGAATTGTTTAGAGATGTACTGACCGTAGGATTGGAAGGCAGAAACGACATCTATGTTCTCTGGAATTTTGTTAGAACCGCAGGTTGGGTGACCTGGCATGATAGTACCACCGTAGACCATAATTGAGGGTCTGTTGTGTCTACCCATGGCCATCATAACACCTGGCATGTTCTTGTCACAAGAGGGAATGGCAATGTTGGCATCGTAGTGTTGAGCCATCATAATGGTCTCGAAAGAGTCGGCAATGATCTCTCTGCTCTGCAAGGAGTATCTCATACCCTTGGTACCCATAGAAATACCGTCAGAAACACCAATTGTGTTAAATTGCATAGCTTTCAAGCCGGCCTTCTCAATGGACTGAGAACATCTGTTGTTTAAGTCCAACAAGTGCATGTTACAAGGGTTACCAGACCACCAACAGGAACCGACACCAACTTGGGCCTTGCTGAAATCGTCCTTGTTGAAACCAGTGGCATACAACATGGCCTGAGAGGCACCCTGATCCTTTGGTTCAGTGATGATATAAGAGTATTTGTTCAATTTTTTAGCAGCATTTAGTCGAGAAGTTGAGAACTTCCTGGAGAGCAATTTGGAAGACATATTTAGTATCTTTCTTTGTCAGTACTTACTGTTTAAAATTCAAATACGAAATACAGGAAATAAAAATAAAGGAGAGCTTTAAATGTTCACTTAATATTGTAGAACCAAAAGTTTTTCAAAAAACTTCGATTTCCTGATTTTTTTTTTTTTTCACCTTCGCTGAGTCAGAAATCATCTTGGTGCCCGGTACAGGCCATTTTTGTTTGTTTGTTTGTTGCTGCCAACAATGGCCAATATTACCACATAGCTACAGCTACAACACGAATTTGTATTTCAATTCTGCAATTATGACGTATGCAAATTCTTAGTTTTATTTTATTGAATTATATATATGTGTTTTTAATCGAAAACTATGTACTTACTCATCTTCTGATTCAGAATCTGACTCGCTTTGTTGGACTTTACTGCCGGTGTACTTGCTAGCGAACTCTGTTGCTGGAGAAGGTTCTCTGATGAGTAGTTTCTTGGCCTTCTTTGTGGCTGGTTCGTCGCTGTGCTCGTCTTCGTCTGAGGTTGCAGACAATGATCCCAGTGCGAGGCTTCTTGGGATGTTCTTGTCACCGAGCAGTTTGGAGTACAGTTTCTTACCCAGTGTTTTTCTTAGTAGGATTTCACGGACCTCGAAATACAGGTCTCTGGAGGTATTATTCAGGTTGCCTTGGTTCTTCTTGAAGTATGACCTGAAATCGTTGATATGTTTTTTGAATTCAAGTTCGTTTTTCTTCAACCACGAGACGTTTAGTTCCTGTCTTGTGGCACCACGAGCGAAATTTCTCATTAGGTACTTGTCGTAGTCTCTAATAATCTTGGTGATTATATCACTCGTGGAGATACCACCTGTACGTTGTGTGGTCAAGAATTTACCGAGTTCTTTGATAGGCTTGTAGATATCGTCACTGTCTGTACTGACGTATGGAATATCGTCGTGAGCAACGTAATCTATCTTGTGTTCCGCTAAAAACTCTGGAGTGACACACCATGGTGCATCTGGGATAACTTCATCGACCCATTTACAATGCTTCAAAGTCTCACAACGTTGTTTGTCCGAGAGCACAGTCAAACCCTTAAGTCTATGCGTAACCTCATCGCTTGGAACACCGCAGACTAGCTCCACGTTTGGGAACGCCTTCTTACATTGTTCCAACTGTTTCATATGGCCCAGATGGAACAGATCAAAGATACCGTCGGCGTAAACACGAATTGGCCTATCCTTTGGTGGTAAATTGAAACGGAAGCCCTTGGGGCGGTACTTACGCAATTCCTCAGGCAACTCAGCATCTAGCTCAGCTTCGCGCTTCTCGAACTCCTGCTGACCTTTACTCATGGCACGACGGCGTTTAGGAGATGGCATTGCAATTTCTCTATTCTCCTTATCTGTGCTCTCATTATTGCTGGCACTAGCATTATTACTATCACTCTCATCCTCGTCTCTACTCCTCTTACCTTTAAACAACTTGGACAAAGAAGAATTGGAAAGACGTTTCTTCAATTGCGTAGTTCTAGATATTTTAGCCATCTTTTACTTATTATTTTGTATTTGTGTGTGTGTATGTGCGAGTGTACGTGTGTGTTTACAATGATCCAATTCAATTCAAAGAAAAAAAAAAGAAAAAGAGACACACAGTTTCTACAGCAATGACTACAACGAAATATAATTAAGCAAGATTCAAGAATAGACTGCATTGTTTAATGAAAAGTGTTTCAAAGTTCAATGTTTTTTTCTTTGTTATTATCGAAATCCTTTGAAAAATCTTTTGAAAGCCTCTCTACGTATAAAGGTATATTTTACAATATTTGTTCTTACAAAAGTTTATATTATTTGTATTGTTAGCACAATATCTATGTATTAATGATTGGAACCACAACTCTGTGTGTGTTTTTAGTGTGTTGCCCAGCCGGTGCAGTGCCATGTTTTTTTCTTTTATTTCTTCTATCTTTTTAACCCACACGTTTGATCAAATGTACACCACTATCTGACTCGACAATACCACTGACTTCATTGATCTTAAGAGCAAATGCGGCTTTCTCGAAGCTAGGTTGCATCTCGCCTCTACCGAACCATCCGAGGTCACCACCACGCTTGAAAGAGGAACAGTCAGACCTTTCTTTGGCCAACGCTTCAAACCCGTGTTTCTTCTTCTGTTCTTGATCTTCCTCGAGTTTCTTCTGGATCTGTTGCAACTCCTCAATGGCCTCCTCTTTCGTTATGGTGATGTTCTCTTGACGGTGAGATGCAGGTCTTCTGGAGTCCTTGTGTTTGATCAAGATGTGCAGACAACGCACACGTAGCGGGTTCTCCTGTAGGTAACTCACTAATTGGTCGTGGTTAGTACCCTCCGGTTCTTCCCATTGCGACTTCTTCGTCTCTGGATCAAAAAAGTACTCTCTTTTCTTGGATTTGCTATACCTCACGGTCCAAGGCTCAGGTAGTCCAGTGTTTTCGGCAGTCATCTCTCGTTCTTACTAAACTTCTATTTCTATAACAGCTCCTATTAATTCTCCCCAGTTCAGTCAAGACTTCAGGTGTACAGCTCTTCAACTCCTCTGTCTTTTAAAAGGACTGTCTTTGCTCTTTTCTATTTCTGGCTCTTTCTCACTTCCCTTGCTGGCCGCTCCCTGATTTGCTTTCTTTTCGGGGACCAAAAATGACAAAAAAACAGGACACACACACTTGAATAAACTGAATATTATTTTATTTTTACTTTATGTACTTCTGAATATATTTAACAAAGTTACATAGGGACAAGTTTAAAGATTACAATCTTGCTCTTAGCGATGCTTCAGAATCGTAGACCACAAAACCTTCTTGCGAGACGCTGGCGATGATCTCCCCTGTGCTGTCAAAGTATTCCCCTTGAACTAGATGCTTGTCGAAATTGGACCTTGGATTTGTGATGTCCAGGTGGATCCAGTCGTTGACCTGAGGTTGCTGGTGGAAATGTATCACATGGTCCAACGAAACGCTGAACTGATAACAATAAAGAGGTAATTTATGGAAATATGGGATGGTGAGTAAAATGTATGAGTCTGACAGGTATGCAAATGCAACGTAGTTGTAACGTGGGTCATTCATTGGAGTTACTCTATCCGGGATCTTGCCATGGCCGTGGAAATGGTGACTGGATGCATGCTGTTCTAATTGTTCTTGTGTTGCCTCTGCTAGTACTGGCGTACGGATACGAACGCAGTAATCAAGGTGGTCAGTTTCCGTAGCAGAATGGAAGAAATCGGATGGAAACCTATATTCCATCGGACCTTCTTCAAAGGATTCAACGTATTTGTCCAGAAATTTAACATCCTTGAATTTCTCTGGTGACATGTTTTGATACTTCACAAACTTCCCAATAACCTCCTTCTTAAACAATTCTGTGGCATCTGTGTATTTCTCTACTTCAGGCAACTCTTTCAATCTTTTCAAGTGATGTAGGGAGTCGTGTTCCTGGGATCTTTTGACTGAAAACAAAATCATAGTTGCAAAAACCAGCCTCTCATGCTGATAGGCCCTGACTTGCTTGTGAATGAAGTTCTTACCTGTTCTCAAGTCCTTTACCTCATACGTTATCATAGAGCGTGGATCACCACCATTAATGAAGTAGCAATGTAGTGATGTTGGATGGAAATTAATGGGTACAGTATGCAAAGACGCTAAGAGAGACTGAGCAACCAACGTACCACCGAAAGTACCTCTAGCTCCGACAGGAGCACTTGGTAATGCACGTGTTACAAATCTATTAGAGGTAACAGGAACTAGTTCTAGAATCTTTTCTAAGTTGAATTTCATAGACATTGCAGTTTTTAGACGATGTGCCATCTTTTTTAAGTAGCAGAACTAATAGAAATGTTCCTTGAACTAATAGTCTTCTTTTGAGATGTTAATCGGTATTTATATTTTCTAATATCTCCACTATTTACATGTGTCAAACACTACTTCGTTGCTTAATTTTAGGCTTAAATGGCTGTTCTTAACTTCTCTAAAGTTCCCAGTTTAGTCAAGGAGAGTGGAAGTGACTATGATTCTCGGCTTTAATTTTTTTTCGGTTCGATAGGTCAATTCTCGGAGTAGGGTCACATCTTTTCAAGGCTGTAGAATTTTGGAATGAGCGTCATCATCTGTAGAGCGAGACCCTTTTTCTCAACGGATCCGTTAATATAAATCCAATTTCAACAACGATATTGGAGAGAAATGGCAGGCATATGAAATGTGTACAAGATGAAAGGGACGGCTGATTAAGAACTTCGAGACAAGATGCGGGGTAGTGTAAATACGAACATATTCGGACGAATATTCGTTTTCTCGAAGTGCTTTTATGAAAACTTGATTTCCTTTCTTTTATTAAGCAGTCTCTTCATCATTTTTTTCCACCTACTTATTATAATAAAATCAACTATGCTTGGGATCAAATTTCGGATGTATAGTTCACAGGTGGCGGAGAAGATATTTCATCCCAAGGTATAATTGTCCTTGAGGTCTCTAAGTTACGGTTTTTAAAAACTTTTTTTTTCGATACTCTCTTTTGTCTTATATGTATTTTATCCTGTGATGAGCAAGTCCATGTAGTTCCTTCTAACTCCTGTGGTAATTCTATTTTCTTGGACATTTCAACAGGTTTCGGCACAAGTTGGACTAGTATCTTCTGTAGACTATCTTGAAATCTGGTACTAATAAGCTTAGTCATTGTTAACTCTACACTTTTGGCTACTTCAGTTTCTATTGTTTTTTGTATAACTCTCGCCACAGTCCTTTCGATACATCTCTCTAGTCTATCTACATCAGGTTCAGGTTCAGGTTTCTCGCACAAATTTTTTACTGATTGAGCTATAGCTTCTGTTTCACGGGCGATGTTGTAGACAATTTCATGGAGATACTCAATAGACCTGGCCACACCATTATCATCGTTAATTGCATCTTTTTTACTCTCTACTGTTTTTAGCATACTGACTACTTTCTCATGCTGCTCTTTATTCAATTGGTCCTTCACGTCTAAGTTCTGCATGTGCCTCTCTAAAAGTGTTTCAACGTTTGCCAACCTTTCAATAATCTCTATTTGAATAGAATGTTGAGTTAGTAAGATTGAGAAATTATAAGGATCAGGAAAGAATAAAAAATTGTAACATACCTAGTTTCGTTTTATCATTGCCCTCCAAGTTGGTACATAGTTTTGACGTCACCTTCGATAGCTCCAGAGAGTTTTCTTTCAGAGACTTGATCAGAGACTCAGACTTCTCCCTCAAATCAATACTCTCAAGCTCTAACTTCCCAGCCCACTCCATGATCTGCTTGTCAGCCTCACCCATCGGGGACCCCATCAAATCATCCGGATCTATGGAAGACGAAACATCAGTACTACCCATCTCATCCATCCTTGAAGTGGTTGTAAAGTTTACTTAAAGTATTGGAAATACGGTAGAGAGAGACTGGTTCCGGTTGGGTATTAAAATAAATAAAGTTGTTTGAGATCTGGTTTTTAAAATTTTGAAATTTTTGATTTTACCGCCGATCGTCGTGTACTAAGATCACACTGTTGAATCGTCAAGTGTAACAAACAAGAATTTTTTAGTGTGTGTGTGCCTTAAAATGAGAAGACATTAGGACCTAACCCCATACTGAAGTGATCATGTACAATTTGGAAGCGTTCTGTTTTGGAATTGATTGATTTTGAAGGTGGTTGCAATCAGAAGGGGGAACAAGTCAAATAATGTCGCCGATTTTGAAGGATTATTTGCAGAAGAAGGTTGTTTTAGTGACTACAGAGGGTGAAGTGATGCAGGTGGTGTTGGAAGGGTACGATAAATATACGAATCTTGTAGTGGTTGAGCAAGGGAAAGTGCGGATTCTGCGAGGGAGTGAGGTGGTGCTGTGTGGGCTGTTAGAGGAGGATATACCGGACCTGGGGAATGTACAGTGCAAAAATACCAAGAATAAAGTAGAAAACGAGCATCTCATATGGGCTAAAGTATGGGAGCAGAGGCAGTCACAGCATAAAAAGAGGAAACTGAAATGATATTTAAAATAGTTTTTCTCTTATATAAATATATAAATGTTTCATTTTTTTATGGTAATGGGATATTGTACTGGTGCATTTTAAGGGCGAGTTCTAGCAAGTAGTCTATGGCTTCGTTGTAGATCTTACACTTTTCGATGGTGGGACCCCATACGAAGATACCGTGTCTTCTGACTATCACCGCGACGGTGTCCTGGCTGTACTTGTCCAGAACATCGTTCAATTGGTCTATCAGCTCGTCTTCGTGTGGCATGTTCTCGATGATCGGGATCGTCAGCGTGTCGTGGTACCCGTGGTTAGGCATGGCTTTGATCTGCTCGATGTTGGAGATCTTGAACTCGCGCTCGAACAGCAAGGAACACATCACCGCATTCTGCGAGTGCGTGTGGATCACTGCACCACTGTTCCGCCTCTTGTAACAACTCAAAAACAAAGGCGTGCACGCACTGGGTTTCCTGCCTTCGGGAACAGTGATGTAGTCCCCAGACTTCAAATCCATCACAAATAGATCCTCGGGTTTCATCAACTCCTTCTGGACACCAGATGGTGCAATGTATGCGATATCACTCCCCTCATCTCTATCCCTGATGGAAATACCACCACCGGTTCCCGTACACCAGTTCAAGTGATAGAACTGCTTGCACAGAGAACAGATCAACTCAGCAGAAGCAGAAGACATCGTATAATATTTCGGGGAGATCGGTTGCTTCTTCTACCTGTGGTGCTCATCGCAATTGCAATTTTTACAAAATGCATTTTTTTCATTTTTTTTCAAAATTTTGATCAAAAATGGGAAGGATTGGACCTTTTCTGCGGGGTTTTCTGAGCGGTGCTGGAAAAAAAAATAAAGAGCCCGTTTGACAAAGAAAAAATAAATAAATAAACAAAAACAAAACGTATTGTTTTTGCGTCAATCGCAATTAGTATTAAACATTTAGTTATTGAAAAGGGTTTGACTCTTTAAATTCTTGTCTAAGCCAACTCAAATCAAAAAAAAAAACAACTGCTAAATGGCTGAGGAGGAAATTGATATTGAAAAGCTTTCTCTGGAGGAGAAGCTGGATCATAAGTTGTGGAAGGCGCGTTTACGTGGGTACCAGGACCTGCAGAAGCAAATAGAAGGTGATATAATTGATGGGCAGCTAGCGGCCAGGCTGTGGAATAGTCCGGAGCAGTTTGGGAAGTTTATACAGGACTCTAATGTGGTTGCGTTGGAAAGTGCCGTCGTTGCGTTGAATGCATTTTTGGATAAACAAATAGGCACACTATTAAAGCAAGATAAGGGTGGTGAGCGTAGCTTTTGTCAGAGACAAGTAGAGGCGTGGGTTCCTGTGTTGATAGTCAAGCCATTGAGTTCTACCAGAGCGGCCACCAAGAAGAACACGGCGGAAAGTATACTGAAATTGGCCTCGATGATGGAAAATCTGGATTACATTGTGTCTCTGATCCTGGAGAAGTTACCGGGTGTTATACGACAACCGAAGCCAACAGCGGCAATCATTAACATATTGGACCAGCTATTAAATGGCTTTCAAAGTAACCTCTTGGGGTCGCCGGATTTACTGAAACAGTTGTTGGAACCCCTGGGGAAACTGTCGAGTCATGCCGATAGAAACGTGAGGTCAGAGACAATGAATTTGATAGTCACTATTTTTCTCAATGTGGATGGTTTTCAGAATAGAGCATTGTTGGATGAACTGTTGCTGGGCTCCTTGAAACCAATTCAGGTTAAAGATATGGAAAAACTGATAGAAAAACAAAAGGATCAGCCTAAAAATCTGGGTCTGTACGTTTGGCAACAATTAGAACAGAAAAAAAATGAAAACTTCGCAGTAGATCAAGATGGTGACACCATAATGATGGAAAATAACAATAATGTAACAAACAACAGTGTAGCTAATGGTAATGCACTTGATGCGTTAATTCCCGGAGAGACTATCCTCGACAAATATCCAGAGGATTTCCATGTTAGAATATCATCTCAAAAATGGAAGGACAGAGTCGAAGCAATGGAGGAATATTACAACCAAGTTTTAAGTAAGCTGAAAAAGATTGATGCTGAGGCCAATGAAAATTACACAGAGCTATTCACCATCTTTGGACATATAATAGCTAAGGATGTCAATGTTCAAGCGGTAACATTAGCATCAGAGTCGGTAGATAAAATCTTGCATGCCCTGCCGAAAAAGAAAATAACTAAGCATTTGATTCAGTTGGTATATAACCCTCTTTTGGATAGAACCAAAGAAAAGAAACCAACTGTTATTGAGGCAATACGTGCTACTTTAAAGACTATTTTGAGTAATAACAATCCTCTGCTGCCGCAGAATGATGATCTCTTGATCAGTTTGCTACAATATATGGAGCATAGAATCCCTCAGATCAAAATGGAGTGTACAGCATTGTTCAATTTTGTTTTAACAATTGATACGCCAGGCACAGATTTGAAGTCTTCTTACTTATCTTCAAATATTCAGGATATTGTCCCAATTGTGCTAAAGGTTGTTAATGATACCAACCCAACAATTAGAAATGTTGGTTTTGAATGTTTCGCAAACCTTGTAGCATTGCTTGGAAAGAGACCTTTTGTAGATAGTTTAGATAAGTTGGACTCCCAAAAGCGAAAGAAGATTGAAGAAATGATTGCTGTTAAATCAAGACCTGGTACAACTAGAGGTAATGACAATAACAAATCTTCTACATTACTTCCAACCAAACGTCCTCCTACTTCACCTTTAAAGAAACCACCTACATCTGGTTCTCCTAAGTCGAGGGTCTTACTAACTTCTAGGGCTCTGACGAAACCAAATTTCAGTGCATCTTCTCCAGAAACCCAGACCGAGAATCAACCAGCTAGTAATGGTCTGGCACCAAATAAGAGGTTGAATAAGACACAAGAAAGCGCAGCCAATGGTGGATCTCAACCTTTAGTGAATGGTAACTTTAAGCAAGAGAAAGAAAAGTGGAATAAAGATAGATCTGAACTTCTACAAAAAATACATCAATTGGAAAACAGCAACAGAGAATTAACTCAGAAAAACAATGAGCTGGTACAAAGAATGGACTCGTTTGAAAAGGAAAAGGAGCAATTCGATCTGGTTGTTAAAACAAGAGATGGTGAAAATGAAAGACTTGTTGAAAAGATCAATGTACTAGAGAGGAAGATCAAAGAACTTCAAGAGAAATGGGAAACACCAGCAACTACTGGTAGGTCCTTTTCTTTCAATACTGAGTTTGCTATGCCTGAGTCACGTAGATTTGCTGAATCTAGCGATGATGAGCTACCAAAAAGAGTCAATTCTCTAAGGATTAATTCTAGATCCTCAACTATAAATTCTACTGATCAGCAACCGTTGTTTGCAAAGCATCAGTCTGGGAAGGATGATGAGGAGTCGTGGAAGAGGGCTGCAGAAGTTACAAGGAAGTTGAAGGAAAGAATAGAGACAATGAAAGCAAGAAATAGAGAATTAGGTAACTAACTAATGTTTTTTAATTTTTATCTATAATATTTTTAAGATATATATCTCTTTAATAATCAATTACGACCATTGATACAAGCCAAAGTGGCTACAATCTTCAATGTATGGTTTCGATTTGATGTGTCTTGAGATGGGTAAACTTCAATATAGCAGTACCAACATCTCCACAGTTTAGGAACTGATGAAGGGTTGGGAATTGGGGAGAAAAAGAGCTTGAAAATAATGCATAATATATCGTCAATTATTTCATGTGTATAAACTTTATAAAATATTTATATTTTTTTGTAACCTAGAAGAAAAATAGAAAAATAAACCCGTTATTTAAAATAAAAGTTTATTAATCAGTTTACTCTTGCTTGGCGTTGATGGAAGCAGTCAACTTAGCTTGTTCGATCAAGGAGGTTGGAGCGTCCATAACTGGCAACATAACTTCGATCATTCTGATCTTAGAGTTCTTGTTGAATTCCTTGTCTTGAGTCAACTTGTCCCATTCACCGGTGGTAGCAACTCTGTGGTTTTCGTAGTCCTTAGCACCGAAGGTTGGCAACAAGGACAAGTGGTCCCAGTTTTGGATGTCGTTGTAACCGGCCTTTTCACCGTGAATCAATCTTTCAATGGTGTAACCATCGTTGTTCAAGACGAACAAGTATGGCTTCAAACCCCATCTGATCATGGTGGAGATTTCTTGGACGGTCAATTGCAAGGAACCGTCACCAATGAACAAGATAACTCTCTTCTTTGGGTCAACTTCTTCAGCGGCGAAAGCAGCACCCAAACAGGCACCAGTGGTGAAACCAATGGAACCCCATAGAACTTGGGAGATACCGTAAGCGTTGTTTGGGAATGGGGTTTGGTTGATACCGAAAGCGGAGGTACCGGTTTCAGTGATAACAACATCACCTTCTTGCAAGAACTTGGAAACTTGGTTCCACATCCATTCTTGCTTCAATGGAGTAGCAGCATCGCAGGCCTTGTTTTCTGGAACACGGGCTGGGACTGGGACTGGCTTGTAGTCCTTGCAGACGTTAGCGACAGAACCCAACAACTTTTGCAAAGCGAACTTCATTTGGACACCTGGGAAGGTAGCGTTTCTGATCTTGATGTAGTCAGAGTGGAATTCGACGATGTTCTTGGTCTTGTAAGAGTAAGAGAAAGAACCAGTGTTGAAATCGGACAACAAAGCACCGACAGACAAGATCAAGTCAGCACCTTCAACGGCTTCCTTAACTTCTGGTCTGGACAAGGTACCGACGTAGACACCACCGAATCTTGGGTGTTGTTCGTCGATGGAACCCTTACCCATTGGGGTGACGAAAGATGGGAATTGAGTGGCGTCAATCAACTTCTTGGTTTCAGCCTTGACGTCGTGTCTGGAAGCACAAGCATCAGCCAAGATAACTGGGTTCTTGGCATCCTTGATCAAGTTCAAGATGGTGTCAACAACTTCAGCTTCAGCTTCTGGGTCGTTTGGCTTCAAGGACAAGTCAATTGGGGTTTCCAAAAGCTTGGCTGGGACCTTTAGGTCGACCAAGTTAGCTGGCAAACCCAAGTAGACTGGTCTTTGGGTGATGTAGGTGGTTCTGATACATCTGTCAATCTCAGCTGGAGCGGTGGAGATGTCAGTGACCATAGCGGTGGTCTCAGAGATGTTAGCGGACATTCTGTGGAAGACAGTGAAGTCACCGTTACCCAAGGTGTGGTGCAACAACAATTGCTTAGCTTGGGAAGAGATGGATGGGACACCGACAACGTGCAAGACACCGACGTGTTCAGCGTAAGAACCGGCAATACCGTTCAAAGCGGACAATTCACCGACACCGAAGGTGGTGATCAAACAGGACATACCCTTGATTCTAGCGTAACCGTCAGCAGCGTAAGCAGCGTTCAATTCGTTAGCGTTACCGGCCCATCTCATACCTTCAACTTCGTAGATCTTGTCCAATAGGGACAAGTTGAAGTCACCTGGCAAACCGAAGATGGTCTTAACATCGACTTGGTTCAAACGTTCGAACAAGTATCTACCCAAAGTAATCTCAGACATTTTTATTTAGTTATTTGTAATGTGTGGATGGTTTTTTTTTTCATTCTATAAATTAAATAATAAATAAATTACAATGACTACAATTGATAAAAATATATATTTTAAACCCTTTATATACTTTTTTTTTTTCAATGGAAAGAAAAATTTTTTTTTGGGTTACTTTCTTTCAAGAAATTGGAACAAAAAAGTAATTATTTCTTTTTTTCCCATTGAGATGGCAAAAAGAAATTTTTAAGATTAAAAGATGAAAAGAAATTAAAAAAAAAAACAAAGGTGGAAATACCAAACTTCATTCAAAAAAAAAAATTATAACATCGTGTCGCATCAACAAAAAAATTATAAAGGGTTCTCCCCTTCACAAAAAAAAATAAAAAAATGAATGGGGACCGTTAGAATATTCCGTAGCGGCTTGTAACTTCGTTCTGCTCTTCGTTTTTGCATATCTCGTGCCCGAGTGGCTGTGTTTCCAAGTACCTTCTACGTAATATTCTAGCGGGCTGCCCAAAAACCAACGGATACGTAATATTCTAGCGGACGTATCTCCGTCTTCTTTTTTTTTTTTGATCTCTTGTGTTCGTTAGAATATGTCGTGGACCGCTAGAATATGTCGCTGACGCAATGCGGTTGCCCAGAATATGTCGTGGATGCAAATAGCCCACTCCTAAAAATAAGTGCGAAGACAAAAAAAAATAATGAACTCACAAGACGGCCTCTTTTTTTTTTTACTGTAAATTTTTTTTTGGTTTCTCTCTCTCTGTGCATCTGGAAGCTGGGTGCAAGGGTTTTTTTGGGTTTATATGAAAGTTTTTTTTTTTTTATTATGCTGATATTTTACCCGGATGTATATGTATATGTATTGTACTCTTATGTATTTGGCTCACACTGCGAAAGATTCACCGTGGAAACGGAGGCCGGAGTCTGTGGCCCATCTCGATGCGGTGTCGATTAGCGCTGGTGGGCCAGCGGCCATGACCCAGCACTGGGCCTTGTGCTCGTTGATGTCGTCGTTGGAGTTGACACCGCATTCGCGTTCGTTGACGCACCAGTCGTAGTCCTGCTGAGAGAGGCGGGGTCTGCCGAAGTAGACTTTGACGCCGCTGGGAATTTCGATTCTCGGTTGTGCTTCTTGCTCGGACGGTTCGCGGATCACTGAGGGCTCACGGAAGATGGTCGTGGGGACCTTGAGGTCCTTCCGCTTTGCTTTCGTGAATGTCTCGGTGAAGTCTATCTCGTCGTCGGTGTTGTTACGGGCGACGTTGCGGAGCCCGTCGTACTCCTGCATGGCGGATGTCATGTAGTTGGCGGTGCTGCTGGGCGTGCCCGGAAGACCCTTGAACATGCCGTCATTCACGTGGTGGTGTGACAGCAGCGGTGTCTCCTCGCTCTCTTTGTAGTCTATCACCAGGTCTTCTTCGCGGGTGTCCTGCGAGGTGATGTACACCTCCATCCCTTCGAAGTTGTTCTTGATGTGGTTCAGGATTTTCAAGTCGCGGAAGTCGCGGATCACCCACTTGAGCCGCACGAGACACCCGTTGAAGTTCAGGATACGCAGCAAGGGGAGCCCGAACGATATGCCCGTGCCGCCCACGAGGATCATCACACGCTGCGAGTCCACTATGTAGTTCAGCGGGGACTTCAACAGCGCCTGGCTCTTGAACCTGAAATTTCTGTACTGCGTCAACGAGTCCTGCAAGTTGCGCGGCTTGGTCAGGAAGTTGATCACGGGCTCAAAGGCACCAGTGACGTAGTATTTACCGTTGTTGATCAACGGGAATTTGTTACTCTTGATTATCAACTGTATCTTGTCGTCATGCGGTAGATTCGCTATAGTGAACGGGTGCTGTAAAGGCACCATAAACCGCTTGAAGAGGTTGACTATGAAACTACGTTCGTGACACAGACTTAGCCGCACATGCGCTGCCGGGTACTTGGGCTTGACTACAACACCCTCTATAGGAAATTCAACCAGTGTGAGACTAGGCGATATCTTGACTATGGTGGCACGGGATACCCTCGTGACATGCAAACGGTATATTATCTGGGCCACAAGTATTGCTGCATTCATGGCGGTGTAATATGGGACCCCTGGTCTTGCGTGCTTATGGATTAGCACCACAACGAGCCATGTGCTCACGTAGTGGATGTAGTAGAATACCTTATACGTCTTACGTCTGACCATACTCACGGAAGAAAATACAATAAGGATAAATAGACACATCGCTGCCAGCCCATACAAATTGGCAGGCTTTTTCATCTTCTCAATCAGGACATGGTTACTGTACATCACGTATGCATAGAAAACGGAATGCAGAAAAGATGCCAGTACGACTATCCTTGCAATCCATTTGTGGAACGGTAACAACGCCAAATACAAGGTGTTCGGCAGAGGAGATGGCCTCAATGTCAGAAATAGTAAAGGTGGCATTAATGCCACAGACAACCTCCCGAGCTTCTTCGTGATAATGTAAAAATTGCCCTGGGATCCGCATAGTGTGAACAAATATACAAAGGTGCCCCAAAACAGGAACTGCTGTAAAGATTGGTTATGATACACTCGCAGCCTGTGTAACCACATCATATGTTTAAACACAAAATGTCGCCTGAAATAATGCATAACCTTGAAGTACCGTTGTGATAGCTGCACCCGTTTATACACGGGAATCAGCACACATAGGAGAATCGTGGCTGTAGTAAAACATATCCTTGCATGTTTCGCAGCAAGCAGAGACTGTGCTATCTTTTCTGGACTCTTCCCTACCGAAGTACCATTATTAGTACCCATCTTTTTTCTTCTTCCCCACCGAAGATAATGCTATTTTTGCCAAAGACTCTTGTGAGGCGACTCTGAATCGTATTTATATGAATATTATCAAATAAACTAGTAAACGAAATTGATTTCTACAGTTAAGTAGTCTTGAGAAAAGGCAAAGAAAGGTGCATTTACAAATAAGCCCCAGTCAAATCCTCTATGGATCCTCTTTTTTTTTTTTTTTATGAAAAGACACCCTAAAATCAGATAGCTCATCGCTAAAAGCTAAAAAAAATTCAAGAATTTGTCATTTCCCTGCTTTCTTCCTCTACGGCCTTGTCTAAGCCAGACACCCCTTCTAGAATCCGAAGAATTATTTTCATCGTAGATCATGAAGAGGAGAGGTTGTTATAGTTAAGATGTCGATTGTAGTAGACGTAAGATCATTAGAATGATATTTGAATCTGATTGTACATGTTTAGATATGATTTTAGACGTTTGCATATGATTGTACTGGTTTGGATATGACTAGATATGTACACTAGGTTATAGTTGTATTTTTAAGTAACCAGAATCCAACCAAGGATCATCTTGTAGTGTCACTTTTAAATAGTAATATCATTTAAAGAAAGCACAAGAGGAATAACTAGCAAAAGATCATAGTTTACTTTTCGAATATTCTATGTATTGTTTCAATACCATAACAAAACGTTAAAACTGCATTTTCTCCCGAACTGTGCTTTCCATACTTCGTTGAAAGTTATAAAATGGGTTTTAGAAAATAAAAAAAGAAATGCGCAAGCCCGGAATCGAACCGGGGGCCCAACGATGGCAACGTTGGATTTTACCACTAAACCACTTGCGCTTGTTAATTTGATGATTAGGTAATGGTTTATTGGCTACATAAAAAAGATGTTCATTTCTCATGGAGGTATACTGTATACTGGTTAGTCATCCCACAGTTCACCAGAAACGTATTGAATATTTTTATTAAAAAACAAGCTTAAACATAAGAACAAACTGGTATTGCGTCTTTACAGACCTTTTCATCAGATTACAATGGCAACTTGGCCGAGTGGTTAAGGCGAAAGATTAGAAATCTTTTGGGCTCTGCCCGCGCAGGTTCGAATCCTGCAGTTGTCGTTATATTTTTTTGTTTTTTTTTTGTTACACAAATCAACTTTATTTCAATATAACAATCGTTTGTCCCTAATTCTATTAAACATCAATAACCAACTACATAGTAGTATTAAGAAAACACCATCCCATCCCAGGCACGCCCAACTTTCATTTTACTTCACTCAACGAACCTCCCACCCCTTTAAGGAGAAAGCCCTAAAGACAAAACCCTAATGCTTTCTTTTTTTTTTTCCCTTTTTTTTTATTTTTTCATGGTAATAGGGGAATTTGATAATTATTAAATAATGGGTCTCACAAGCAAAGACTATTTGATGATATCATATACAAGTATACATAAAACAGGAACTACCACAATATTATTATTTAATTTATCTTGAATTGTCCTTGTATTGACACTTTTATTTCTGTCTTGTTCTTCTTTTTTTCATTGAAGCTTTTTAAAGGCAAGTCTCAGTGGAAAAAAAACCGTAAATCATTTTTTTGACACATCAATTTTTTGTTGTATATTCAACTCTAATTGGAACTGATCATGGAGTTTTTACTTGATTCTGATAAGTCTATTGATATACAACGCTATGATGCGGTGGTTAAGGCCTTCTATGAGGGGACTCCTGATGAAAGAGCCAAAGCACAGGAGATATTGACTAGTTTCCAAGGGAATCCCGATGCATGGCTCTACGTTGACAAAGTTTTACAGTACGGTACCAACCCTTACGGTAAGTTTATCAGTCTCTCGGTTCTCGAGGATATGATTGGTACCAAGTGGAATGTGTTGCCGGATGAACAAAGAGTTGGTGTGCGGAACTTTGTCGTTGGGATGATTGTGTCGATGTGTCAGGACCCCCAATTGTTTCAAAGGGAGAGGACACTGCTGAATAAGGCTAACCTGGTGCTTGTACATATCCTGAAGAAAGAGTGGCCTGACAGGTGGCCGCAGTTCATGGATGAGCTTATTGGAAGCTCACAGAGCTCTGTTGAAGTGTGTTTGAATAACCTGCTGATATTGAGACTTCAAGCAGAGGAGATCTTTGACCCTTCGAAGGTAACACTGACTAAAACTAAATTATTGCATTTAAAATACTCTCTGGGCAAAGAGTCTAGGAAAATATGTCATTTTTGTACCGAACTGATCAAGACTAACCATTCCGATGAGCTGACTAACAAAGCACTGGAGACGTTACAACTATACATTACTTGGGTGCCAAAGGATTTCCTGGGATCAACAGATACTATCGATGTAATCAAGCTTGCATTCAACAACAACCCGGAAACAAGATACTATATCTACCGCTGCATACTACAAGTCCTTACATTCGACTTTGATGTGTCACGTATAGAACAGATATCAACCCCACTGGTACTAAAAATAACTAATTGTTTCAATCATATCCTTACTATAATGTCTGATGATCTCATCAAGGCAGAAGGGGAATGGTATGCAAAATTTAATAATATTCTTGGAAACGATAGAAACTACTTGTTAATACTTTGTCGTTTCCTCACAAAAATACTTTACAACTTACGGGCTGCATTCGAATCAACTCCTAATATGGGTGGAACTATAAACCTTGCACATAGATGTATTTTGAAACTTACCGGGGTTCCAAATATAGAAATTCAAGAAGAAGCTTACGAGTATTGGCATCAATTGGCCTTGAAGGCAATGACAAGAAAACAAGACATGGACTCAAATTTCATCATGCCGACCCCACAACATTCGCCACTAGCACCAAGAAGAAACTCAATTGATAGAGACAACGAGGCTTTTTTTGAAAGATTAAGAGAATATCTTGTATGGAATATGATGAAGCCTGATGATCTGGTTTACTATTTTGCTTCTGAAGATAACTTGGAGGACGAATCAGAACAATCTCACCTCTACAAATTGCAGAAGGAAACATTGGCATACCTGACTAACCTAGATTCGAAGAAGACTACTTCAATGCTCCATAACGAAATGTTGCAGTGGTTGAACTTGCCTAATACTGATGTAAGACACATGAATTCAGTTTGTTGGGCCATAGGTGCAATTGCCGGACAATTGCAAAGAAAAGATGAAGAAGATTTCATCATTGAAATTACCAAAATCTTAATGGTTTTAGATGAAAGAGCTGTTACTCAATCCGAAAAAAATAGTATTCAGTCAAATATCATGTACATCATGACAAAATATACAAGATTCTTAAGAGATCATTGGATCTCGCTAAAAGCTATTATCCAAAGGCTAGTTTTAGTAATGAAAGGGACTTCTTATGAGCTGAAGGAACAAGCGTCATACTCCTTCAATATTCTACTTACAGAGTGCGGTGCTTCCTTTGTTTATATCCAGGAAAATGAGCAAGATCGTTATATTGATGTCATTATAGACCAAAAGAATGAAATTATCAGCACTCTTAACGAAAAACAATCACTAAGGATTATTGATGCTATAGCAGGATTGATCTATCTTGATGAGAGAACTGAATTAAAACCCACTCTACTCTATAACCTATTAAGAAACGCTAATAATCAATGGGCAACAACTATCCAAACTATAGCTTCTGATAACTCTGCTATTGCCACACCAGCAGTTAGATCAAGTCTTCACTATCTTTTGGCAGTCTACCAAACAGTCTGTAAACGTGTTAAGGACAGCTTTTCCACAATTTTCAGTGAAATATTTGGTGATCTCTGCTCCTTAATCAAGTTTACTACAAATTTTATAACAAACCAGTGGAAAAAACATGGTCCATCTTCGAAATCAAACGAATACAGCTCAGCTCTTATTAAAATCAGAGGCGAAACGTTAGCTTTATTCAAAGATTACTTTTTGCTTGCTGTTGTTGAAAAAAACAATCTTGAAATAAAGCAGGCAATTGGTTTTGGTCAATTATTATTGGACGAATTTAGCGAAATTCCAGATCAAATCAGAGATTTTGAGGAAATAGTATGCATCAAGTTTCTGATCGAACAATTTGGTAAAAGACTAGGTGACTTATTAAAATGTTTGATTCAATGTGTCTTGGATGTTGCTTTGACTTTCGATTCAATAAATAATCCGCACAAATTTACATCACTTTTTGAAACAGTTCAAATTATTATTGGGAGAAATTTTGATGTCATCATACTGTTAGAACCGCCACAAATTAACAATATATTTTCATTTATTGTAGATAACACTTCTAATGACGTTGATAACATAAAAAAAGTAGCCTGGGAAACCACCAATTCACTACTATTGAAAATTGAAGAAATTCAAGACGACACTTTTAGAATGAACTTCTTTAAGGTATTCTACTTTAGGCTGCTGAGGATTTGTTTCAGTACTATTACTGATTCCTCCTATCAGAATGTGTTTGGTGATCAAGTTAACCTGCTTTATAAATTGCTTTCGATTGCGGATGGGAATGTTGTTTTATTATCAGAACTTCTAGGGGAACGGAATAAAGCAAACATTACTATTCTTCACGATTTCATCGTCTTTGAATTATCTGTTATGTATCCAAATGTTCAAGGAGAAATCTTAAACACTTTTGCGTTGACATTAATTTCGAATTTAGATGATAAGGAAAAATTCAAACATAAATTAAGAGATTTCATTGTGCAAGCTAGAGAGTCTGGAGGTGATTCTTCTGCATACCTGTTTGAAGAAGAGAAGTCGATTGAGTATCAGGAACATATGAAGCTGGAGAAACAACGGAGAGATGACACCAATGGCTGGGACCACTCCGAGGTTCTATTGAGTTAAGTATCTGATTTATTTTTTAAATTATTTACGGCCTCTATAATACACACCATGCATTGTTATAGATATTGAATCTTAATTTGGAATATAATTTACACGTGCAGATATATTATTTTATATACGAATTTTAAAATATTGAAGACGGACGCCATATATATATACTTGGCACTTCCTTTTGTATTTACAGGGTCAATGCTGATTATTCCCTTAATTAACATGTTCTTGCGTTCATATTGAGTTAATCATTTAACTTTTTTAGCCTTCAGCTTAATAGTCTCACCATTGACATATATACCTTTACCTTTATAAGGTTCTGGAGGATGGAAGTCCCTAAGTTTTGCTGCAATCAGAAGGACCTGTTGCTTGTCACTACCTTCAATAATTAGAGAAGTCAAAGATGGAGATTTGACCGTAATGCCTTCTGGCACATCCAATCCTTGCTTGATAGATGCACCAACCTTAACATTAACAAACTTACCATCATTCTCCAAACGTGCACCATAACCAGTACCTACAAACTTCAGAATGGCCATATGACCTTCAGTAACACCAATTACATGATTATTCACAAGTGATCTCACTGTCCCCCACATAGACTTTTGTATTTTATTCTCTGTGTTTGCAACACTCACACTAAGCTTTCCTGAACTGTCATCCTTGCTAATTGATACAAAATCAGGTACTTCCAGTTTCAAAGAACCCTTAGGACCTTCAACAGAAACCTCCTGAGCAATAGAAAACATACTCCTACCCTTTCTGATAGTCTTCTTGTTCTGCATAGGTGTTATACTCACCTTAACTTCCGGCCCAACGTATATAGGCGACGATCCAACATGAGACCGTAGTACTCTCCCCGAACTCAGAAATCTTCTGCCAACCTTGCTAGTAGAACTCATCACACCCGTTTTTCCTTTGAATATTCTTATTTACTGGATAGTTGGCCAGAAATAATCCTCCAGAGATGGTTTCAATACTGGACTACTGATATATGATTAAAAGAATGGGCCCTGCCCTTTCTAAATTTCGTCAAAACGAGAAGAGAACCTATATGTCAGAAGCAACGAAATAAAACGTGAAGAAACGTACAAGGTAATCTGCTCTTACCCGGAATCTTTAATTTTTTTTTTTTCAAAAAAAAAAATTTTGTCAAATTTCCATTCAGCTTATAGCTCATCGCGATGAGCTGAGCCAAATACTATTGAGACTTTAATAATACAATGCTGTGCTGAATAAAAGGTTGAGGACTATTTAGCTTTATTTTAGTATAGTAAGGACCATATTAAAGTAAGATATAATCAATTTAAGATGGTAAGGAAATTGAAGCATCATGAGCAGAAGCTGCTGAAGAAGGTTGACTTCCTTGAATGGAAGCAGGATCAGGGACACAGAGACACGCAGGTTATGCGTACTTATCACATTCAGAATCGTGAGGATTATCATAAATACAACAGGATATCTGGTGATATACGTAAGATAGCTCATAGGTTGTCGTTATTGCCTCCTACGGACCCTTACAGAATAAAACATGAGAAGATGCTTCTGGATAAGCTCTACAATATGGGAATATTGGCCACTAAATCGAAGATATCTGATCTCGAGAATAAAGTCACTGTTAGTGCCATATGTAGGAGGAGACTACCTGTTGTTATGCATAGACTGAGGATGGCTGAGACGATAAAGGATGGTGTTAAATTCATAGAACAAGGTCATGTGCGTGTAGGTCCTAATCTGATAACCGACCCAGCCTACTTGGTTACCAGAAATATGGAAGACTACGTTACCTGGACTGACAACTCCAAGATCAAGAAGAATGTATTGAAATACAGAAACCAAATCGATGACTTCGATTTATCATAAGTCTACAATAACAGTTTGTATAGAACTCTTTAAACAATAAGAAGGCAATAAATAATTCATTTGTATACTACTGAAAAATATAATCATAAAGATATGATTAAATATCCGTAAAACTAGAATCATAAAATTTTATTCATTATATATGAGATATATACACATTTCACAAGATTGCTTATATGGTAATATAATAAGAAAAGGTTTCACGATAATTCAAAACATGTGACATTTAATGCAGTTCCTGATAAGGCTAATAAAACCAATATTACATTAAGTAAGCAAAAAAGATAAAATGGACTTTATTTTTCAGAAAAATTCAACACAAATAACAATCTCAAGGAATATTAAATTTCAGGCAGAGTCAGGGAGAAAATTGACATTAATAAATAGTGACAAGATGCAGTCCATAATTATAAAACAACAATGCCAAGATCATGAGCAATTCTATTCACAAGATCAGCAACCAATACAAAACTGGTATAAAATTGTAATCTAATAAGCAACTATTTTCTTTAGAAGTTATAGTTGTTGGAGGAACCAAGCTGCTTTCTTAAGTCATCACTACTACCTGTGTGAGGTAGGATATTACCAACCCCTGGAGGTTGTATGACATCTGTGTGATCCAATATACCACTCACTCGGTTCTGATATTGTTGCTGATATGGATTGTTTTGGGTGGTTAAGCTATTGTTTCTTGAATTGGCATTAACAATATTTCTGAATGAACCAGCAGGCTTATGAACCTTATTAACAGAAAGATCTGATGGATTAGTCATTACAATACTTTGACGCATCTGATAAGGCAAAAGTGCACCTGTCTTCTGCGTAGCATTTGTATATATACTACCACCAGGTTGTGTGTTATTCAAGTAAGCATCTGTACTTTGTGAATAAAACATTTCAGGATGGTCCATTGGATTCAGAGCTGTACCATTTAATCTAGCTGTTTGAATTTGGAATAATTGCTGTTTTGTTGGCTTTTTGAATGAAGTCAATGAGTGTGTAGATTCCGAGTTTGCCAAGTATGCAGGTGTTGGCAATTCTCCTATGGTTTCTAAGTTCTGAGGGTGATGGAATTCTCTGCTGCTATTATAATATTGAGGTTGTTGGTATGGCATATTGTATTGGCCTTGTTGGTATTGATTCTGAGAGTATTGAAGTTGATTGTATTGGCCTTGTGGATACTGTCCTTGTGGATACTGACCTTGCGGATACTGACCTTGTGGATACTGACCTTGTGGATACTGACCTTGTGGATACTGACCTTGTGGATACTGACCTTGTGGATACTGGTTTTGCGGGTATTGACCTTGTGTTACTTGCTCTTGATAATATTGAGATTGTTGATATTGTTCCTGGGGAACGTAATTTTCTTGTGGGTATTGTTGGTTTACTTGTTCTTGGTTGGAAGGAATATTATTATTTAAAATGATGGAAGTAGCTTGTGAGGGCTTCGAAGAATGCATTGGCATTTCAGAATACACGGAAGAGGCAACACGTCTGCTCTTTTGTTCATCTACCTGTAGTTGATGGGAGTCCACAATTTGATTCGTCGTTTCTACCTGAGCAGCACCCGAGAAGTCTCCTCTTTGTTGTATATCATGATTAACTTGTTGGAGATCAATGCTATTTTGAGGAATACTATTACGCTGAACATCGTTCTCTGTGACGTCGACGCTTCTATACTGTGCGTTATCAGAGTTTGTGACATTTTCCATTTGATGTTCATTTTCGTTTGTATCTTCCTCATAATGGTGCCTCGATTCGGATAACCTGTCGTCTTTATCAGGCAGCTCAGGCAGTGGGGTTTCATTCTGCTCCTTCATTGTTTTGCTTCTATCGAGATAGACCTTATATATGCTCTTCATTCGCTTTATATTTTCCTCTTCATCGGGACTTAACTCAGGCACGTATTCAGACTTGTTGTCGTCATGTTCGAATTCGAACGAGGTTTGTCTCTTCAGCTTCTCCTCTTCTTCTTCTAGTTCTGGACCAGAGGTTGTCGCCGTTGTCGCGTCCTCCATGCTTGATGTCGCGTTATGTCTCAGCGAACTAGTAGAGTACTGCTGAGGCATTGGTGGTCTGACCATGGGCACCCTGTTGTACTGCGCCAGGGACACCTGGGATCCGATACGCGAGCCCTTGTTAGAGCCCGTGCCGAGGAGTCCACCTGTTGAGGAGGCCAACTCGTAACCCCCGAAGGCATCGCTCTGCACACGTTTGGCAAAATCACGTAACGGGACACTATTTTCACCATCTGGCAGCAACTCAAATGGGTCTAGGGCCTGCTGCATAATCTCCTTCTGCTTGTTCAGCGCACCGTGCCTGGCCGGCACGTAAACCTTATTGTCAGGCTCGAACTCGGGGTCAATGTCCTCCTTCTCCTCACGCTTATGCCTCCTGTACACAACGATCAGTATACCCGCCAGAAATATCAAAATCACACCAACCGGAATCGCAACAGCAATCCCAACACGCTCACCGTTGTTGTGGTCAGTAGGCAGCTCACACTGCTGCTTACTCCCATCACACTTAGCTCTCCTAATAAGCATTTTTTTTTCCCTGTTCACCAATAGTCCCCTCTACCCACTCGCTCACAGTATGAAATTGACTTATCTCTCTTTTAATATTGAAATAATAATTGATCTAATTTGAAATTTATGAAATCGATCTAATTTGAAATTTATGAATGATTTTATTGAAAATGTCGATTTTCCTCTTTGTGAACTCTCTTCTGCGTATTATGGTGTCTTTTCCCGATTAGGTAACCTTAAAACAAAAATAAATATTGCTGGTTCTAGAAGCAGAAACCTGGTTACCGGATCGGGCAAAAAAAAAAATCTTTTTCTTTCTTTTTTTTTTGATCTGCAACCCCCTCCCCCCCTCTTCTCACCCGTCAGGGTAAGTTTAATGAAATATTTTTTAAGAAGCGACCCGGGTAATTTCAGTGTATTGTTATATACGAATACATCACGTTTAAGTACGTTAAGTATGACGGTAGGGTTTAAGATGCTGCTAAACTCCGAATTGTTCAAAAGAAGAAACCCCGATTATATAAGAGGGTCAGTTAAGA
Source organism: Nakaseomyces nivariensis (assembly GCA_017309295.1). Lineage (NCBI taxonomy): Eukaryota > Fungi > Ascomycota > Saccharomycetes > Saccharomycetales > Saccharomycetaceae > Nakaseomyces > Nakaseomyces nivariensis. The sequence goes on from JAEVGP010000011.1 coordinate 249,515, forward strand.
CTACTTTATTACAATTTGTGGGGGGAAGAAGGAAATAGATCAAAACACTAAGGGCTGTTTGTTATAATAATAAGATATGGCAGATTCTATGGTTCGTGGGTATGTTAAGCGGAAGTACGGTCGAGTAGTGGATCAGCTTCTTGAAGTTGAGGAAGGGTTGATGGTTAGTGAGAAGAAAGATAATTTGAGTCAGCGGGAGCTGGTGCAGCAGCTTATGGGTGTATTGGTGGCCACGTCGCTGGAGAAGTTGAGGCCCAGTGAGGTACTAGATAATGGTGGAAATTACTCCAAGGAGGTAGAAGAAAGAGAGTTGGAGGAGCTGAAGGAGTATCTGAGGGACACCGCGAGGTCGACGAAAGCTGGTATTTCAAGCCAAATAGAAGAATCTTCCTCGTATTTCCTGGATATATTTGTGGATAAGCTGGTCTCGAGACTCATCCCGCTGGATAATTTACCTGAAAGAGAGCATTTCAGTCTCGATGAAGAGGAAAGCAGGGGAGATGAGCATGGAAGGCCGCCGTTCAGCGCATCGGTGCTCACAGGAAACATGAAAAAATTGTCTGGGAAGATGGACGGAATCTTTGAGTTTCAGGACTCTGTAATCAGAGTAGTCACATGGAAGACTCCGACGGCAACTTTGACAGCATTAATCGTCTTCACATTGATCTGCTTCAACCTTATGAACCTGATACTATTCCCACTTCTATACATATCCTTGGGGGTGATGGTTCAAGGCTATGTCAAGAGACACCCTATTCGTAGATCCCTGTACTTGAAAAGGCGAGTATGGGGCAAGTCTCTAATAACAGATGTCTTCCATGGCGGGAAAAGTAACACACCATGGACTGACGAAGATAAAAAGAGTAGAGAAGATGATGAATCCAGTAGCGGAGTTGGAATTGATTTTGCTGGTATTCCTGCAGAATATCAAAATGATACTATCAATAGTTATAACTTAAATCATGGTGCCAAAGTTGTGGTTACTTTAAGGGATATTCAGAATATGACAACTGGTACTGTTCACTTAATGGACACTATTGATAGATTTAATAATGGAACAGCTGCCTTTATCGACGAGCTGAAATCAACGTCAACTTTTTTTACATTGTTGATCACTGCAATTATCCTAGGCTTAGTTTCCCACTATGTGAATTGGAGTTTGGCGATTGCTGTCAGTGGTTGGGTTAGCATATTATCAATTCACCCAAAAATCCATCCCTACATAAAACGCATCAAGAGTATAGGAAAACCAACTACTAAAAATGAAACAACTGCGGTCATAAAACCTCAATATAATCATGAACTGATTTTAGATGAACCGCCGGAGGTAAAATATGTGGAAGTCTATGAAATATATAAACGAGGTATCTTACCGACTGACTGGGAATTCTACAAGTTTTCAAGTGTAATATTTGATCCTTCAGATAGTTTTAGAAAAGCCCTGCAACCTCCACCTGGTGTGGAATCAATTAACGAAATCAAAGCGCCTGCTGGTTGGGCATATGATGACAATTCTAATTGGGTTATTGACAAAAATCCGGGTATTTGGAGCATAGAGAGAGGAATTCATTTACCACACGAAGATGAGTTTCTAGTTGATTCTATGTTTAAAAGAAGAAGGTTGGTTAGAAAAGTTATTAGATATACTAAACCGATAAAAAAACATGCTAAATAGATAATGTAATGAAATTAGATTAGTAATGAATGCATATGTAATGTTATTTACACCACTGCAATATGACAAAGTTAAAGCTGATATTGAGATATCATTTATATAAAAGATCAAATTAAAAAAAACAAACAAACAACAAAAAATACCACAATAATCAAATTAAGAAGGAACCCCTTCGGTCTCCGTTTTAGCGTAGTTACTTACAACTTTATCCCATTTATGTCTATTATCATTAATAGGCATTCTTAGCAAACTCAAATAAAAAGCCAAACAAAGTAACAAAAACGCACATATAGTAACAGGCACCATCATGGCTACAAAATTTCTAGTTGCAACCACTCTCTGATAAGGACATTGTGCATACGAACCACCAGACACCCAGCAGTTCGCCACTGAAATTGAATTTAAATCTATCCAAAGAGATCCATCAATCAAGTTTTCCTCCTTTAGATACATCATAATAGCGCTCTGTTCTAATGGGGTGCCAGGTTTTGAAAATGAATAACCTATTGGACACTTTGTTTCACCACGATAACCATCCATCTCAAAATAGGCGTCCTTATTATTAGTTACTAGCCATTCAAAAGAGTTATTTTCTGAACGACACAATGCACGCTTGTGATCATAACAGTTTTCTACAACCCATTGTGATGTAGAATTAAAGAGCATATAGTCGAAAGCTGCACAATTTTCAGCGGTAAGATCTGTTACCTTTCCATGATGCCTACTCGAATTCGTTTGGATAGGCTCATCTTGCCCCCATGACCAGATTATTGCGGGGGCTGTTAAATTCTGCAGCATTGATATATTCGCAGTCGTATATTTATTAGAAACTATGGGGGAGTATCCACAACTTACCTGCGACTTGATATCATTTTCATTAAATTGGGCCTCTAAATATCGGAATCCAATTTTTGAGGTTTCTAGAAAAGAACTGACATCATTTGGACAAGGAATAGTGCCATTGCCTTCATCATAGTGTAATATTGAATTATCAAAGACATAATATGGATGCACTTTTTCAAAGACATCAGTTATCTCAGCCACGATCATTCTCTTCTTTCTATAATAGAGAAATGTTGTTAATAGTGGCCAATAAGTACTTGCATTAAGTCTGCTAGAAGTTGATTGAAAAATTCTAGCTCTATCATCAGCTAGATCAGACGGACTATATTTATAGTTTCTTGTTGCATTAGAATCCAAAATTGAAGATATATTTAGATTCGGATATTTCGTGAATGTGTTATTATCAAAATTTATTTTGGTTCTAGTGATGATTGGTTCAGTTCTGTTTGTATCGTTTCTTCTTTCAACCACTTTCATGACCGGATCTACTTTTAGAAGGATTGTTACCACATTTGCTAGTAAATTAGTATCTGTTGATACAAGGAAATCATTAAAAAGAGCCATTATATCAGCAAACTCATAGTCTGTATCCTTAATAACCCAACTATAATTAGAACTTACCTGTATATCAATGACAAATGTTTGTATTCCCCAAATTAGCATGTCTATTAACAATTCAAATTGAGGAATATATGCTAAATTTTGATCTAAACTTTTATTTGTATCAATAAAATTTGAATGGAACAGAGCTTCACTAAGAACTACACCAACCTGTGGCAGTTGATCTATGTACACCTCATTCATGCTGTCTCTCTGTGATCTTATGGCAATGTCGTGTACATCTGAGTTTGATACCCATGATGATCCTAGATCAATATATTCTGAATAATTACCATTCTCCATAAGAGTGCTGTTGCTAATACTTCCAAGATTCATGGTAGCCAGTACATTTCGTACTATGCATAGGAGCAAAAGTAGACTGAATGAGAGCCAGCTCATCTATGTGTAATTCTTTATTTCCCCCTAATATCTTTCTTTAACCACAACAAAATCCGAATCTCTTGACTGGTTAGATGAAACCCACAATATTATATTTTTCTGTATCAAAACGTTCTCTACCTTATACCAAAAACTACTTTTGGAGTTATTTCTGTTTACCTACTGTTGTTATCATTTTATGTTTTCCGGAATTTTTTGTTTTTTTCCTTAATGTTTTTTTTAAAGATGGGCAGCATCGCTCAATGAAAAAAAAATTAAAAAAAAATTAAAAAAAATTGGAGCTGCAAAAATTTCAAGAGAAGAAGCTGGAGAAATCAATTTAAATTATCGAAAGGCAGACCTAATGAAACTTAATTAGCTACAATGCAGAACAATTTCTGTTATTATTTTTCAAAACGGTTATATTAGAATATTATCTTTGATAGAGTTACTCGCTAACCTACTTTTTAATAAAATAACTCTGGGCTCTGGCCATTAAGATCGTTAGTTCTACGTGAGAAGCTTGTTTATTCTTTTTTTTTTTTTTGGTTGAAGTTGATAATAAACTTGACCCCCCCATGGTATTTTGGACTATGCGAACAATATGTAGGATTAGTTACCATATATTCGTTCTGAACCTGTCACAAGATTGTTTGCGATGAGATAATATTACGGAATTTCTTGCCAAAAACTTATCACTATCAGTAAATACCCTAATATTCAGATCGAGAGCTGTAGTCAGTTAGAACTGTACAAAATAGAAATATCAACCGTTATAAGCATTACGTCATATAGGTTCACCAAATCCATTGTAGGAATTCTCGGTGTTTGACTCAATTTTCTTTTTCTGCAAGGAAATTCAATATTTTCCGTAAAGGGAAAGATATAAACAAAGGGATTTCTTAAGACGTCTAAAAATTAGCAATGACAGCAAAGCAGTAATTACCACAATGGGAATAAATTATTGAACCCTCAATCAAAATCCAAAACAGATCAGTGCATTCTTGAACATCCTAACTTTGTTTGCTATTACTCGAAATGGATAATTAATTGATTTTTTTTTTCTTTTTTATCGAAAAATAAAATCGTACTATCTCGAACTTGCCGTTACACTAACACTTTTTAGTGGTGCACAATTAATTCTGTTTATTTTTTATTTTTTATTTTGTTAATTTCTTATTGCCATTACTTGATCTCTAGTCAATGGCTGCAGAAGCGTATTTGCGATTCTGTCCTTTTGATTTTTTTATTCTTTTTTTTTTCCATTCTCCATTTAAGGCTATTGCAGATCATTTTTCTTCCTTTCTCGACCTCAAAACTCGACATATAAGAACCGCTTCTCTTTACCATACTTCAATAAAAAAGAATTGTTGTCTTTAGTTTTAATTTTTCTAATCTTTTTTTTTTTTTTTTTTTTTTTTAATCGAAGTTGAAGATAAACATCAAGACCACTTTATATCTTTACCAGCATCAGACGTTCAATTCTAGCAAATGACATCTTCTGACAACTATAGAGACTCCAGGAACAATGAATATCATCTAATGCTTAACAATGAAACTAATGAAAACTCTACCGCTGCTCCTTCTAGTTGTAACAACAACCCAGAATCCTTCGAAAAACTGGGTTTTACCATGAAGCATAATGAGTCCGTTGGTTTGCACAAGTCATTATTCAAGTCAGGAGATAATTCTGGATCTCGTTCGAGAAAAGCATCCTTCTGTATCACAAAGGACAAGGCCAATAATGGTGCGGGCCACCATCAACTAGGATTTGACAACTCTAAAATTCCAAAATTGAGAAATAAGTTTGCTTCGCCAACTGATAGATTGTTATCACCTTGTTCTAAGAAACTTAGTGACCACAAGGCAAAGATATTTGGTTCCAAAAGCAAACCTGTAAAATTAAGTTTTTCTGAGGCAAGTAATGAAGACTCAGATGATAGCTTATAATTGCTGCAGTATGCAATAAAGCTCATAATAAGAAAAAACAACAAATACCCGCCATCATTACACTACAAGTCACTTCATGGTCCTTTAATATTATTCTTTAAATGGGACATCATAATATCAAACCTTCATTTCGAACTATTCTCTTCTTTCTACTGTATACTAATAAATTTCATTCAGTGATTATTTTTTTATAATTTTAGTTTATTCTCTATAATAATGGATTTGCATTTTTGTTATCTTTCCCTATTAGATATTTCAATAAGCGTCTCTTTCAAACAGTACCTCTATAAGTTCTTCTAGACTAGTGCAAGATTCCAATAAAAGCTCTATCTCGTTTTCTGTCAAATCACACTCTTTAAAAATGTTGAGTAAGATATCTTTTATTAGAGATTCCTTGAAATCTGGATCATAATTATAAGCTTCTAAGTTTGCTGCTTGACTTATAAATTTTTTACAGTTTGCATTGCTTTTGGCATAATTAATAATGTTCTTGATATCCGTGCTTTGTTCCTTCTGACACAATAGTATATCCCTTATTCCGTAATGAGAACTCCCAGAAAGATATTCAAATGTAACCAATTCCCAGGATTCCATGCTTAGATCCATGTTATCCAAACATAAAATTAGTAACATACCTTCTAAATTTCCACTTATTGTCTCCTTTACATATTGTACTAGCTTAACAAGTTCTTTGAATACATATTCCCTAAGTTGGTTCTCAGGGAGTCCCCTAGGAAATCCAATACTAGTGCATTCAACAACAACCATCTTAACAGTATCTTCAAGAACCTGAATAGTAGATACATCCATGATTTGTTACTAACACAAGAATTTCTATAAATCAGTTGTCAAAACAAATAGTAAACATAACATTTTTTTCTTAGTGGGAAAATTTGCTTATAATTTTAAACTTGCTTAGCCGCTGACCAAAAATGAGAAGTCACTCTAAAAACAAAAGAAAGAATAATGGATTTGAAGCCACAAGTAATTATAGAGAAAGAATGAATAGATAGCGACCCAACCACTTTTCTTTACATAAAATTAGTTTATTTATTTTATGATGCTGTTTTTCTTACTAAAGAAGGCTTTCAAAGAAGGTAATACTATAAACTTAAGGCTTAAAACATACTAAATCAGATATGCTATTTATTAAGATTTATGAACAAACTGCTATTCACGTCTGTGAATTACTTTCAAACGATTTCCCAAATAAATTTGACGGTATTAGTTAGAGTTCTCCAGTTCCAACTAATAGTTTCCAACTAAACAGCATTTTAGATAAAATAATATAGATCATATTCTATATCGATAAAGACATCACTATCCATACGATTTGAGTCAATTTCAGCGTATGATTTAGGTTATTGACATTCATATCACTATAAGTTTTTTTACGCGTCAATGTTACGCGTGAAGAACAAAAGTGTCAACAAAGAAAAAGATAACCACAACAGCCATGCGATGAGGTGAATAGCAACTTTAGTAGGGTGATTATCAATTAGCTATAAGAAAAACAAACTAAAATACAAATAACTGCAAAAAAAAATTACTAAAAAAAGCGAACAATAGGATTCATATATTTGGTAAAGGGCATAGAAGTGAAATAAAGAAGAATATGACCGTGAATCCAACTGAAACTAGACAGTCAATCATATTTGAAAATCTCAACTTTCTCGTCGTAGTAAATAATCCTAATGAAGTTGAGGAATGTAACAGTATTGTGGAGTTAATTAAGAAGAATGGGAGTTCGAGTTGTGAGGTTTATCACACATATAAGCTGGAGTATCAAATACCGAGATCCGCCAATCTGAGAAAATGGTTCTTAAAACAAGATTTTAACAAGAAGGAAATCCACATTGTTGTTTCAAACTCATCAAACTTTCAACTTTATCCGTTATTTGAATATGACTTGATGATCCCAGTAGTTACTACCAATTGGGTATCACTTTGTATTGAATCCCAACGACATGTAAGAACATCAAATTTCAGTCCAAACCCAAAATTAATCTTTAAAGATTTTCAAATGCTAGTTTCAAAGAATGCTTTTAGCCAAGCTGAATATTTTTTGCTATCTGAAATAATACATTGTCTGGGTGGTACAACAGTTGATTATATTACGAAAGCCACCACTCACATTGTAACAACCAACCCAAGTGATCCTGCAATAACAACAATAGAAAGATATAGAAGTTCAAGGACTGATAGTAACGAAAGTATGAATATCCAATACATACTCCCTACGTGGCCCGCCCAGTGTTTCCTCGAAAATTATCTAGTTTCAATTAGTGACCATCTGGTGCCCCCATCTGCAGATAAAAATGAAGTTACAGAGAGACAAAATGATATATGGGATGATATACATGGGTTTGAGAGTTTGTATAACAATAAGAAAAAGAAGGTACTATCGGGAAAGAAGTTTAAAATATCTACAGACATCGAGTTGAGCCCAAAGATATACAGATATTTTATCTCGCTTATCAAAATTCTAGGAGGGAATAACATCCAAGATAATAACGAAGATGAAGACGAATTACCAGATACTAGTAAAGGGTATCTAATAATGAATACTGAGAACAGCGATGATGTTCTTCCAGAAGACAAACATGCCAGGGGAAATTTGCTATGGATCGTTAATATTTGGAATAGAAACAAATTTCTCCACCCACAATCTAACATTATGTTTGCACCACTCAAGAGGAAAGTATTCAAGAAAAAAGATCTTATAGTAACATACACAAATTACTTCGGAGCTCAGAGACTTTACCTACAACGATTAATTGAATTTGTTGGCGGTTCAGCAACAATGGAACTGTCAAAACAAAACACACATTTGATATGTAATATACCATTTGGCAAGAAATATGAAGTAGCAGAGAAATGGGCGAAAAATGGATCAACTATAAAAATATGTAGCCATCGTTGGCTTGAAGAATGCTACAAATTAGGGAAGAGAATAGATCTAGACTCCAGCGAGTTCCTGAATCTCAACAGATTAGATAATTCCTATACTAGCTCTCTTGGTCAATTAAATTTCGAAAGTAGTGAGCTAACTGAAGAATCAGAAGAGGAAACTGATATAGAAGACAGTCAAGCAAATCCCTTCCAATTTATTGCAAACTCGCAAATGAAAAACTCACAAAGAAATGATGATAGTATTTCAGGTGAAAATCCAAGTCAGTCCGAATCCTTGGATACAGCAGATATCTCTAAAAAAACCGCCATTACTGATACGACTAATGCTGTACTTAATCAGGAACCTATTGATAATATTAATGAACAACAGAAAAGCTCAGATCCACCGACAGTAGAAAACCCGGCAGTTATGGAAATGAAACATTCAACTATAGAAAACCCACTACAACCATCCATTGCCAGTAATAAGGACACTGAAACAAATTCCGAACATAAAGATACTTTCACGAATGATGAAGTGTTTGACACAGCTCCTACAGCACCAGCAGAATTAATGAACAATATTCGCATCTCAAGAACAGCTGTTGGAAATATAAATGGCGTGAATGATAACAACAAAAATGATTCGAATCAAATTGAAGAACAAAACGAAGAACCTAATCTTCAGATTGCTTTAAATAATACTGATCCAAATCATAATGAAAACGATATTACAGACCCAATACGGGAAACTGAAAAAAATAAGGATTCTAAAGATAATAAGCAATTGTCAGAGTCAGATAACAGAGTAAGTCAAAGTCCCTTTGGCGTGAATGCTATCCAAGATGATGTATTTGCGGGTATTGGTAGTAGAAAAGCAAAGGCACAGGCTGCCAAAAGATTACATCAAGATATCGAGTCATTGAATGAACACGAAAAAAATAGTAGCAAAAAACGTAAAGTCAGAGATAGGAATGGTGCTCTGCTTCTACCCGAAGAGATCAAACAACTTGAAAGAATAGAAAAATTGAAATCAGAGGCTAAAGATATCCTGTCAAAGAACAAATATATTTTCAATGAGGAGACCAAGCAAATAGTAATTCAGTTTAATATAAATGCAATTTGTACTGGCTTTGCAGTTAACGATTTGAGTGATGTTGACAAACAACTACTTGAACTTTTAGGTATTCACTTACTTCACGATGATATTGACAAGCATCTATTCGAAGATCAACGTATCCACCGTGGTAAAAATAGAATCAACACTATAATATCCCCAAAAATGGCTCGTACTGTCAAGTTTTTAAAGTCATTCAGTCTCACCAGTTTAGCAAATTTCTTGATACCACAATTTCTGATAGACTTGATTGATGATGCAAGAAATGGCAAAAATATAGAAAAGTACAGAACAATCCCACATAAATATATGATAGAAGGAATAAAAGAAGAAATGATTGAAAAAATCAAAGGGCCTAAAGTGTTCGATAACTCTTCTATTCATGAAATCAATGTTGTTAGTGACATAAAAGGTGGCCCTCGAGTGATTATTGACATATTGAAATGCCACGGTATAAAAGAGGCATCAATACTTTCGAAGACATATTCACTAGAAGATGTCAAACGCAATAGAAAATCACCAAATTATGTTCTACTCGCCTCCACCAAAGCACAAGCAAATAAGTTCAAAAAAATGTTAGCTGACACCAATGCAACAGTATTGGTCGTAAACTGGGATTGGTGCGTCAACTCCATTTTCAATTCAACAACTAATTATGATGACAAACAAAATATTTTTTACTCCAGGTTAACTAATTGATTTTACAATAGTTCCATTTTGGTTACGAAGAAATAGAGATTCAAATGCGATTACTACATCAACATTTATTATGAAAAAAAAAGAAAGAAACAAAAAAAGGATCTTTCAACCGAATAAATGAAAGAGTCTTAGCTTATTGTAAAGGGACAAAAAAGAAAGGAACACTACTTTAACTAGAAAAGCCAACACCCAACTGTAACACATAGCTTCTCGAGGTATACTTTTTTTTTTTCTTTCTTTGTTTATCTTGCTGGTCAATTGATATAGGGGGTTCTCTCGAATGTTTTTTTTTTTTTTCAAAAAATTCGTAAGAGAAGAATACAGGCAGGGAAAGAACAAGTATTACGTATGAAATGTTCAAATAAAAAGAGTCCTCCTTCATCCCCTGAGATTGAATACACTCTCAGACGAAGCGTAGGTGGTCGCCAACAGTTAGCTCATCTTTCTCTGATGCCTCTCCCTCCACTTCTAAAAAATATCTGCCCCGTATTTTTTCTGTCTCAATTACACATGCGGATCATAACGGAATAATGCATCATAGTAGTTGTCTGCAAACCTTACAGGGACTGGGAATGGTAAGGTAGGGACATTTGAGCTAGGGAGGACAAAAAGCAGTGTAAATAAGATAGATGTGAAAAAAGGATTGACCGGTAATTTCTAATATTCCTATTCTGTTTAAACCAGCTTTTGAATTCTTTATCTTGCACTTGCTTCTATCTTTTTTTTTTTTTTTTATTTTTTTTTTTCATGTTGAAGGGGGGGATGTTATCAAGGCGATCAATTTTTGGTATCTTAATTTTGTTATAAGGAAAGTAGAAATTTTTTTTTAATAAACTTTTTATTTATCATTGTCGATCTCAATATCATAATTAGCATTTCACCAATTGTTGAAGAGCTAGAATACTCTATCTTTTATTCATTAAGAAAAACAACGGTTTGCTGGCTGCAAAAAAAGAAGGATATTTTATTGACAAGTTCAGAAATAGAACAAAAAGGCAAACTAAAGGAAAAAAATAAATAAATAAAAAAAAAAAAGATAGAAGGCAATTATTAATAATAGCTTATATTATACCATCAATAGAGTGAAATAAAAACAAAGATGAAAGCAGATCCAGCAGTTCTGCCTCCTGTGCCCGGTGCTAACCGTGACAGTCATACCAACATGAATCAAATCCAGATGAATACTGTTATGCTAAGTGAGGCTGCCATGGATTCCCCTACTTTTAGAGCTACTGCAAATTACTTTGACTCAAGAGTCAGATACTTGGATGAGTGGATTAATGATACTACACTTTATCTGCAAAACAAGTATAAGCCGGCCCTAGCTGATTTTAAGAAAATTCAAAATTCATTGCTCCAACAGTTACTACCAAACCCTAACATGGTAGCCAATGGTATGCTAATCAATCAAGCATTTACACCTACCTTAATTGACTCATTCAATAAGGATTTTGATCATCTTGCTGGTAACTTGTTATCTATTGTATTAGGCGATGAAGTTGCTTGTAATAAGTTTACAAGCATGCTTGCGAAGTTAAAGAAGGACTCAATTGTGCCTTATATGGACAGAAAGAATACCTTTGATTACTTTCAACAGAAATTTGATAGCCATAATTCAAAGTATAGTGCAATTGAATCATCTAGGAGTGTTGCCGGATCGTCTAGTTCGGATGTATCAAGTAATGGCTCCAATTCTGCCTTGGGTAACCGATTGGTTGATGTCGATCCAGCAGTTCTTCGTGATGAGCACTTGAAATTATTTGAATCACGGAAGGAATATTTGAAAGCATCTTTAGATTTAGTTGGTGCAATGAGCACATTAAAATTTAGATTAGATAAGGTTTTAGTCGATATTATCGATGAACTGATCTCTAAAAACACTGTCACAATCAATGATGACTCAATGAATGTGGATGGTATTGAAATTGGCAGAAGAACAATTGACCTCTCACCAAATATATCTAACTACTTGAAAGACTATAAGAGGTGGGTTAGCGAAGTTATTGAGGCCTCACAAGTGCTTGAAAATAACATGGAAAAAACAATCATCGCAACTTATACCAGAACTGTTAAAGCTAGTGGTCCTTCTAAAGATTTACAGGATTACAATAAGTCTATTGCTGAAAAGGCTATTGAACATATTGTTGGTCCAAAATTGGGAACACCTCAAAAGAATATTGCACCTTCTACAATGCCATCTAAGTCTGGTTGGTTGTATATGAAAACATACTCATCATCAATGCCTCGTAAAGAGATGTGGGTCAGAAGGTGGTGTTTTGTACAAGGTACTATTTTTGGTATGTTTTCCCTATCACCATCGAAAACTTCTGTGGAAGAAAGTGACAAGTTTGGTATATTCTTGACCAGTATTAAATATCTACCAAACTATAGCAGAAATTTCTGTTTTGAATTGAAAATTATTGGCAAAGATAATCCAGAGAGCGATGTCTTGGAAAGAAGTAGTGACATTGACATAATTCTCCAAGCTGAAGATCTGAAAGAATTGAAGTCATGGATAATGACGTTTCACAATTCAAAAAAATATATCATGTCGCAGGATCAAAAAGGGTTGCAATACGAAGTGGCCTTCAAAAGATTTTCACCACAGTATTTGGAATTCGCATCTAGAGCGAATACAACGATGGATAGACTACTTACTTCTGATGATAATGATACTCTATCTAGCAAGTCTGGTAGCAGAAATTTACGTGAATCATTAACGAAGTTCTTATCCAGTGAAGAGTTAAAAATCGTGAAGGATCACAAATCATACCTATTTGAATTCATTGGGACACCAATTGCTACGGAGGAGACCAGACTGGCGTTACTTTCTAACCTTCTAACATCAGATCACAGTTTTCCTAATGCAATTTTGGCCAATTTATGGGGTATGACTTCCTGGAATGATTTATCACATTTATTAACAGACGACACTGAGAAAACTTCGATTCTGAAGACATTACCTGCTATCAATGATAGTCTTAATGATATTGGCTACCCCAACTACTATTCAAGAAGCTTAAAAATTGCTGATGTTCAATTCAGATCCATTTTCTATTCCAACAATCGTTATTCTTATGATATTCCAAAACAATTCCTTCTTCTGAGATTTGGTTCTATTTGGCAACCAAATAAAAAACAAAAATTTGCCGCTATTTGTTTTGCATCTAAGGACTATTTCCATGTCTATATGAATTGTCACGGATTTACATATGCAGGAAGAATGAATTTTGATGATGTTGCAGATGTTGAGTTCAGTAAAAAGTCTGAAACGATTCATATTATAAGACATGATGGTATCAAATATGATTTGCATGCCTTCTTCACTGATGCCAAATCTGTTACTACGAAGCTAAAATTTTTAATTGAAAATAGACTGAGCGAATTTCCAAAGAATGAGGGGGAAGTGCTAGTGAAGTTCAAACAAATTGATAGGGAATTTGCTCAAAAATCAACAAACGAAAAGCTAAAGTCCTTTATCGGATCAGGAAACATTAATAATACGCAAGAGAACCAATCGTTAGCTAAATTGAACTCATCCTTATGGACTATTGATGGCAGTCTCATTGACTTATTGAAGAGAAGGGCCGATCTTCAAAAAGAATACTCAGCGTCTTACAAGTATTCTTATGCAATTCCATGTAAGGGGTTACTGCATCTATTATTTGGGCAGAAATCAGATGCCTTTCCACGTGCTTTGTTTCTTGCTCGTAAAGGTAGCGATTATAATGTGACTCAATATTGGACTCAACGTGAGATGAAAGACAAGACCACTGAATTGGTCAGAAAAATTCAGTTTCAAATCAATAGAACATCAAGTTTTATTTACGAGAGTGCGCAAAGTAGAGAGGAGTATCTAGCACAACAGATAGTTGTGGAACAAAAAATGATTAAGATGATTGACAATACATACTACGAAATTGATCAGGATCCTATCCTTGTTACTTTCCCTAATTCACGTCCAATGAAAATTAGCTTGAAATTTATTATAAGCGAACGTTATGATCACGACATGGATGCCGCTTCAAGATTGATGTTATCAACGAACCATTCCGATTTTATGACCTACTATAAGATTGACTTCATTGAAGATATTCAACATGAGGATAAAGTCGTCGAGAACCTAACTCTATGGGAGCAAATAATTTTAGGATGGACTTACAAATCAACCAAATACGAATTCCAATTAATGAAGGACGTCATACAATCTTATTTGGATAAAATTGGTAACCACGGAAAGCTGGCAAAAGCCTTGAAGATTGGAGGAAAGCTTGGTATATCCAATACTATTGAACGTGATGGAACAGATGATACAATGGTTGCTGAATCGGATCAATTAGTCGAAAAACATTCTGAGAAAAAAGAGGAAAAGAAATCTGTGGATGCTCCAAAATGTATTTGTATCAATTACACTTTCTCTTTGTTACTAAAAGTGCTCGTTAAAGTATTCGTTTTTAGAGTGACTAATCTATTTTTCTTTTTTTTCAGAATATTTATTACTCTTGTACAATTAGGTGGCAAAACTTTACAACAGATTAACAGAGTCTTACTAGCTGGGCTAGCGATCTCAATTATATTCAATGGATTTTTGCTAGGCCGTTCTACTATCAATTACTGGTCTGTTAAACGAGCAGAAAAGTCTTTCAAGTCACATATGGAATCTCCACACAATACAAACATGCAAAGAGCTTTATTTGTGAAAGATTTGGATCTTCTTACAGATCATTTGGTCAATGGTTACGATAACCCTGTCTACAAAAAGTTTAATGAAGAGAACTTTAATGACCAATTGAAAAATTTCAAGTATAAGGATACTAGACAAGAGATAGCAATCCGTAGAAATGAACTGCTGGTCGAATTGAAGATATTGCAGAATATGGAAAAAGAATTGGTAAAGGGTGATTACAGGCAGTTCTTAATCAATGAATTAAACCAATGTGAAACTGTTGCAATCCAGCTTCCAGATGTTTGGGAAAATGATGAGAATTTACTAGAATACTGCCACCTAGCTAGGGAGGAATTTGGAAATATGCTATCATTGTAATTTTAATTTCTACATAATAAACACATATTCTAAGTGTTTATATTTGAAATGTATTTTAATATCTAGAACTTTTGCGATTTAAATATTCAGAACGTAAATAATAATGTACAATAATTTTTACTAATACAATCTATCAGTATATATAGACTTATTTCTTTATTTTCATAAAATCTATTGTGCTGATATGTAGCCAGTTATCGGCAGTATCTTCGTCATCCTCAATTCGGACTAAAACTCTATCCTTAAAATAAGTATTCTTCCAATGTTGCATCTCATAACAACTAAATGGGCCATATACTTTATCTTTGCCAACCCATCTATACATCCAAATTTTAGACTTCAACGGATCTATAAGTACGTCTTCACCAAATGCTTCTTCCTTAATTAAGACACCAAATTTTTTTCTATTACACTCATAGACATTCTCAAAGCCTTTTCTTTCCAAAATATCAACACATATGGTGATAAGGTTAATAGCGTTTGAGATAAAGGGGAGGACATTAGTAAGGTTCTGTTTCTTAAATGTTTTCTTCAGTTTATTAAGGTTTGCTAACGTTAATAAAACGTTACTATGTTCTGATGAAACTGATGAAAGAAAATATAGTCGATAAAGTGCTTCTAGTGCAGTAAAATTTACTTTTTGGATCGTATCTTTAGTCCTCACCTGAGCAATATCATGTTTTTCAATACTCTCTTTGAGCCAGAATTCATCCTCATCGCTATCCAATCGATCACCGTCAAGCGATACCCTTCTAATGAAGTTCCCATCTTTATCAAATACACCTGATTTCAGATCATCTTTTATGTCAAATGCCTCCATTGCTACACTTTCTATTTTAGGATCATTGTCTACACTTTCTACGTTGCCATCACTAACAGCTTGTCGAAGATTATCGTCATTCTCATCCAAGCCTTCCCTAAATTCATCAACATTTAAAAGGTCCTGTCTTCCACCATCGTCATCTGAGTCCAGTTCATTATCCAATTCCTCATCAGAATCTTCTAATGTTGCATAATGTTTCGCTTGTTTGGTGCTGATATCTTCGTCAGTATATTTCCTTTTGGTTCCCATCCAGAAACTTATAGTCAATTCAATATTATAGTTCTATTGCACAACTTGGGTATTGTCTTGTATTCTAATTCAGCTTCGATAACTGATGCTTGTCGTATATATTGCAGCCGAAATGAACTTTAGATGATTTTAGGGTAATTCGTTCAGAAGAAGATTCCAAAATTATGGAGTGGATATCTAATCGAAATATTAGCCATTTTCCGTGTTTTTTAGTTGAAATATATGTACTATCTAATTTACAAAACGAAAGAAAGGAAATATAAATAAAATAATGCACTTATATTATACATAAAGACAAAATATCACTATAAAATGCTCAGTTCTTATGCTTGTTCCTTAATTGTCTCTTCTGGTTTAGAGCCGTAGTCAATACCCGGGATACCCTTGGCTGACAAGAACTCGAAAATACTCTTGGTGGTTGGTTTATCTTCGTTTCCTTCGCTTTGGGCACCAGTTACTTTGTTAAAACTGTCAATATAGCTGAAGAAAGCATTAAAGACATTCTCAGTGACTTCTTCCTCATAGATTTTATCGTAGATGTGCTTCATCTTAAACTCATCAACTTCAGTTTGATATTTGGAAAAATCAATTGGTTCGTATCCGAACTTCTCTAATCTCTTATTATAACTTTCAAACACTGGGGCCTCGAGAAGAAGACCTAGAGCAGGCGCCTTAGGAATATTGATCTTTTGGGGACCGAATGCCTGAGAGATACGTTCCACTGGAGTACCGCAACGCGCAATTAGAGTAGCCATTGAAATCATTTTACGGATTTGGTGGAGCATAAAGGATTGACCATGAATTTTGATAGACACCCACTCAGCTTTGGCATCACCAATGACAAATGGATCAGAAACTTTGATCTCCTTCATAAATCTGATAGCACTTGGTTCCTTAAAATCCTTACCCAGAGTGAAGTTGTGGAAATTGTGGGCACCCAAGTATTGGTTCATAGCAGCACGGAATTTCTCTAACTTAGCTTGAGAGATTCTGTAATTTCTACGGAGGGTGTTCTCCAGTAGTTTGAACTGCTTAACTTTTTGATATAGTTCCTCTTGCTCATTGAATTCCTCTCTTGGTGGTGGAGTGTAAGCTCTTATAGCCTCAATCTCTTCTGGTGTAAATTTCTTACTTGCCTCAGCATCGAAGGTTTCCCAGAATTCTTTGGATTCAGTGTCATCATCTAATACACCTGGAAGTTCCAACTTACTGGTTTCAAGGTCGTTGTATAAAATGGTATTAGGTTTTGGGCCAATCAAAGAATAAGTAGGTAACAAGTATTCGTACCATCTAGAACTGCACATCTTTCTACAGTCAAAAGCCTTGTTAACACGTTCAATATCCCACACTCTGATACCTTCTGGTAATTCGGCATTGATTTTGGCCTTGATATCTGGGTCTTCGATGATCATCTTTAAGGAGATCAAGTTACCACCAGCATGAACACCTTTATCAGTTCTAGCAGCTCTCATGAAGTTACTCTTCTTCAAGTCATCGCTGTTGGCTCTAGAAATTGCACCGGCCTCGACAAAGGCTTTGAACAAGGCTTCTTCAATTGTTGGATGAGGAGGATTGTATTGCATACCATGGTATCCAGTACCACAGTAACCAATCATAACAGCAACCTTTCTCTTAGGCAGACGAGGTTCTCTAGGAATAGGGTTACCATTTTCATCTAATTGAATCTTAGGCTGTCTCATTTGAACCTTCTGTTTCTTGGCAGCAGGTTCCTCTTTCTTCTCGTCATCCTTACCATCAGGAGTTTCCGTACGTTTGTTCGAACCGACATCCGTAGCATTTTCTACTGTATTAGCTGTTTCGACAGGTCTTGCTTCACTATTGCTCGATACTACAACAGTTTCCTGAGGTTTTTGTTCTATAGCAGTTGGCTGTTCCATTTTGCTTTTATTCTATGTCTATAAATTTCTGAGATAGTATTTATTTGCAAATTTGTTTTAATACAGCCTAAATAATGCAGTTAATTACAGATAATTGATCAGAAGTTTGTGATTGTTATTATTATTACGGTATCGGATGGGCATCGCGATGAGCTTGACGAAAATTTTTCAGCTCACTTAGAAAATACAGTAGGAATGCTTTTGTTTTTCTACATTGTTACAGTTGTTTATTTTTTATATCATTTCAAAATACAAAAGAAAGAAATATTAAATAGTTTTTCTACGTATACACTTCTCCTTTTTCTAATTATGCATAAAATCTCTGAGGTCTTATTTACGGCCCTTCTTCTTGGACTTGGACTTGGACTTAGCCTTGGCGTTACCAGATTTAGCTGCGGTCTTCTTGGTGATATCCAAGGACTGTTCGATTTTCTTGCTGGTTGCACCACCTTGTGTGTTCTTACCTAGTTGTTTCTTTTTTGGTCTGTAGCTCGATCTATCTTTCAAAGGTAACCATCTCTCCGGATCCGGGTTCTTCTTTACATTTTCACGGTTGGATAAGAACTTCTTTGCTCTCATTGTTCTCTTCTTCTTCTTTCTTATATCTATCTTCTTCTTCTGTGCTCTTAGTAGAGCAGCTGGAGCCTTATCAGCTGATCTTGGAGCAATTGGCCTGATACCATTACTTAACAGTTCCTCAACGTCGATATCTTCCACTAATCTAGAGGCCTCATCAAAAATATTCTCGCCTGTGCTCAAAACTGCCTGTATCAGTTCCTTGTCATTTGGACTCAAATCTCTACCATTCTGCAGAACGTTGTTTAGGGTCTCTTTAGCCTTAGCTAATTCACCATTGGCTAAATATTCGTATCCTACATGAATCCAGAATCTTGGATTTTCAGAAATGATGTTTGTTGGCAATTTATTCAAAGTTTCTGCCAATTTATTGATATTGTTATTTCTCGAAGACAATCTATAAAGTTGGAACAATAATGTGCACGCAACCAAATGTCTTTCATCAAATGTGTTAGGCTCACCTTTGTTATAACCATCATGGTTAATGAAGCTTTCGCACAGTTTGATGGCATTTTCATATTCCTTTTCGATGGCTAAAAATTGTACTGCTACTAGTAAGTTACCAATAGTGTTACCTTTATTGCCGCTCTTGATCGACTTCAAAGCGAAATGATATAATTTCTTTGCTTGAGTCTTGTAAGGTTCCAAAGCTACATTGTCCACTAGGTTTTTATAATTGTGCAAGGTCTTGGATAATAGACTTTTGTTTCCCTGGATTTCATTGTTGTTGAATAAATTTAGGAATAAAATATTGCTTTGAATAATAGACCATTGCTTATGGGAATATTGCTGTAAATTGTATGTGTATAACTTCTCTTGGTTCAATTCTCTTAGTAACGAGCTGAAGTTGGAGGAGAACTTGGAATAATCAACAAAGGATAAGAAGTTAGAATTAGCAATCAAATGTAATGGAGAACCTGGTACTAGTCTATCCATCAATGGTTTTAGAATTTGTTTACTCTCTTTTGTTTTACCAGTGATTTGGAGTAGATATGCCCTTTGTAATTCAATGGTGTCGATATCGTTTTGGTAACCTTCTGCAACAGCAAGTTCGTAAGTTTTGTCCAGAACCTTCGAGGCCAACTCGTATTCTTCCAATGCAACCAAAATAATAGAATAGTTGAACAACAAATCGTATGATTCTTCAGATGACAATAAGGAAATGGCATCTGATTTAATGTCACTGGCAGAAGCAAAGTTTGGAGTAGAAGTCAAGGGTGCAACTGTATTACATCTTAGTTCAACTTCATTATCATTGCCCTCATTACTTTGGGATAGCAATTGGTAGATTTCCAGAGCCTCTTTATCATCGCCGTTCTTGAAGCAGAATTGGGCTCTGATATGCAAAAGACCTCTATCAACATTAGCTTTGTTTCCAGTAGCGTTCTTGTATAGCTTCTCAAATTCATCGACAATGTTCAACTTGTAGAAGATATACAACTTTTCCAATACGAATTCATTGCCGTATTTCTCATCCAAATTTTTGAAATTATTCAACAGTTGTAGAGCCTTTTGGTACTTATCTTGCTTGATCAAAGCCACTAACCAGTGTCTGAATACTTCACCTTGATTTGGACAACCGCTTCCCAATAACTGCTTGCAAGTAGCTTCGGCACGGGTGTGTTCATCATTGGCAGATTGAACATCCAATTGAGACAGAAGTTCTGTCAAGTTCTTTTGGACCATTCTTTTTTTTTAATTGTTCCTCTTTAGCACTGTTCCTATCTGTCAAAGAATACAAACTAAAAGACCAACAATAAATGAGTTCAATTAAAACGAGCAGGCTAACTTTCAATTGATGCATTGTCTTGTCATAATTGGAAAACCTCCGTTCAACGGGTTGAAAGAAAGAAAAAATAAAAAAAAAAAAAAATTGAGCTGAATGATCGTTGTAAGTGACACGTGACACACGCTGCTGAAATGAAATCAACAACATAATGGCATATACCAGATAGATTTTGCTTATACTACTTATTAACTTCTTTGTTATTCTTTTTTGAGGGTATTTGCCCATGTTGTCGCATTGTTATATAGTCATTTCTACATTTCAAACTTACCAAAAGGGTTTATTTTTCAAAATCCAAGGATGAGTTTTCGCTGCTGCCAGAGAAATTCTCTCTGAGGCATCAGTCTTTAATAATTTTGTTATGAGATCTTGTGCATCCTTTGAGACAGAGCTTGGGAAGTTTATGTCACCTTTTAAAATACGTTTGTAAGTAATTTCCTTGGAGTTTTCCTCAAATGGGGGAACACCAACTACGAGTTCGTAGGTTAAAACTCCTAGCGCCCATACATCTACTTGTTCGTCATATTCACGAGGTTTTATCATTTCTGGAGATAGGTAGTCGATTGTTCCGCATAGTGTCTTTCTCTTTGACCCCTGTGGATTTAAAATACTCCACCCAAAATCTGCGAGTTTCACCTTGTTATCAAACCCAATCAAAATGTTCTCGGGCTTAATATCCCTATGGATAATCCGTTTTTTATGCATGTAATCTAGCGCATCTGCAATTTGATATATATAGTTTGAAGCGAGTACGTCATTGAATGGACCACTATTCCGCAGACTTTTGTATAGCTCCCCGTATATGGAAAGCTCCATTACTAAATATACGCGTTTGTGATCCTGGAAATGACCATATAGTCTCGTGATGTTCGGATGATCCATAGCCAGCTGGATATCTACTTCACGTTTCAATTGTTTCAACAGATTGAACTGCAAGATCTCAGTCTTCTCGATGGCCTTTAACGCGCACACGAAACCTGATTTCTTGTGTCGCACACAATAGACCTTACCAAATTTTCCCTTTCCCAACTTCTTGCCTATTTCAAAGTCTTGTAGCTTCAACCCTTTATCCTGATTAGCCATTGAGTATCTAGATGGAGACACGTTGGCCAAATTACTCATACCCAGTGGTCGTCTTCCTTCCTTCAGATTCAACCGCTGTCTCACTGGAGATGGGATCTTCGACACCTTCCGCACCACACCATTCTCGAGCTTCTGTGGAGAGTACGATATCCTCCAGGACTTACCGCCTGGTACGCTATTAGAATCGGCGGCTCTCAAAGACTGCCTTGCATTGTACATCTTCTTTCCTACCTTCTAACTTCTGATTTCAACCAAAGTATGTTTAATGTATGTGCGCAGTTCTCGCTCTAAATAACCAAGTATTGATCCTAGTTGTCCCTTTTATAGATATTCTTGTATGTGCGTGTTATTGGTTCGTGGTGTTTCTTTGTTTTAGTCGTTGGTGTTTGGTAAACAAAAAGGATCGATGCGCGGTAAGATAAAAAAAAAATTTTTTGAAGTTTTGAAGATACGTTTAGATCATCATCGGAAAGCAAGAAACAAAGATCTATAGGATCATCAAAACCCATATAGTTGATGTCGTTGTTTGATTGGGCTCGTAGTGTTGGATGCACATGGCCGGAAGGTGTAGAGTTTCGTCGCGATGAAGAGCGAGGTGTTCATTGTGTATGTACTGATCAATTGGATGAAGGTGTGATCAGGATTCCATTGGAAGTTGTATTTAGAGGGTCGTTGGCTCGTGAATACTTTCAGCTGAATGAGCAGGAGATGAAGTGTCAGAACAGTTGGTTGAAGTTGTTATTTTCAAGGATTAAGTACGGGGATGGTGAAGTGATGGTAAATGGTGAGGATCTGGCGCAGAAGTTTAGTAGTTATATCCAGGAACTGCCTCAATTGGTTAACTCACCTCTGGTGTGGCATCCACAGGAAGTATCAGACCTACTGAGAGGCACAAATCTTGGTAGTTCTGTTTATGAGAAGTTGAGTATGGTTCTGCAAGAATGGTCTACTGTAATCAAGAGTAGAGAACAATTCATTAACGCTGAGACTCAGCCCTATCTGGATATGTTAGAGGTCAAGGATCCATTCAAGATGTATGAAATATTAGTACAACCATTGTTGGCGAAGAAGAAGAATAGCCAACAAGATAAATTGCATTGGCTATCATTTCCTGCATTCTTATATTCTCACTTAATATTTACCTCACGTGCATTTCCAGAATATGTGGTCAATCCACAATGTGAGGAGGTCTCAGTGGTGTTATTACCTATTATTGATCTGTTAAACCATGACTACAATGCGAAGGTTCAATGGTATCCCGAAGAAATCCAAGGCCAGACCTATTTCTGTTATAAGAATTTGAATACAGTCCAGAAGGGTAATGAACTATTCAATAACTATGGTGGTAAAGGTAACGAAGAGCTTCTGATGGGTTATGGTTTTGTATTAGAAGAGAATATATTTGATGCAGTAGCTTTAAGAATTAAGTTACCATCTGAAACTTTAGCTGATATCCTCGATAAATATCCAGGTATTGAGTTACCGACAATGGAGAATTATACTACATTTGCATTTGATCTTGCTAAAGAAAGAACCAATCAAACAAAAACAAAAACTGTAGAGGACTTCAAAGATGGTGTAATGTATTTTGTAAACTCCACAAACGAATCTGCATTGGTATCATTAATTGATCTGTTTTCGTACATGAAACTTCAAGAGAAGGAGACTTACACTAATTTACGACCAAGACTTGATGGTATCCAGATGTTAAAGGTAGCATTCAAACAGAAACTGGATAATGCCGCTCAGTATTCACCAGTTCTGAACCAGGATAAAATGACATATAAGTCTAAATGTGCTACAATTTATAGAAACTCCCAAATAGCCATCCTGCGAAACGTTATGACAAACTTGAAAAGGATAGAAAAGAATCTTTTCCGTGAAAACAAAAATTCACTTCTGTCAATGGATAAAATCATGAAGAATGACCCAAGTTTTACATCTGAAGAACTACCTCTGCTATTTCAAGGACAGGATAGTGATGACATTGTATTTGATTCCTCATTGGATCTTTTTGTGTTATGGATCATTCTTAAAATTCAGAACAAATCCTTTGTCAAGAAATACAAAGACATAGAGACCGATTTGTCTGTGTTCATAGCCAATTACAACACCGAAGAACATACTGAAGAAGCAACCGATTTCAATAACCATCTAGCTCTCCCTCAAACATCTCAGATCCCTATAGAAACAGTAGCCATAGCAATCGCCTACGTGAAAAGTCACGTGGTGACAAGACTAAATTCTAAATGTGAAGAGGACGATACTATCTTTGTGCGTTGAAATAGACTGATATAATGTTGTTGTTGCTGTGGAATATATAATGTGGCTAAAAAAAAGACCTGCCTTTTCAAAATATTTAATTACTACTTTATTCGATTCTGATTGGTCAAAATATTTGTAAAAAACTGAAGATACGGGTAACATAGTTCTTGAACCATTTTTATTTTTTTTTTTTTCGGTGCCGAATCGGCCGAAGGAAACCCGCAGACTGAACAAAAAAAATTTTTTTTTTTATTCAGCTGGTGAGCTCATCGGTCAAATTTGATATAAAAAGCAATTTGGAGGTTTTATGGCAAATCAAAACCGATAGTAGGTCTGATCTTTGTTTTAAACTGCACAACTGGCTAAACTTTTTCTCTAGCAAAAAAAGGAGCATAACAGTTCCGAAAAGAATTATCTGTATTGAGAACTCGCCAAAAAAAAAAACTACCTCGAGGAAAAGGATTTTGAGTTTAATCTTGTGTCCTCAAATATATTACATATTCGGATCATAAGAAAAAAGGGTAAATCATATATTTATAATATGTCATCTGCAGATATTGCTATTGGGAGCACACTGGGTGCTGTTTCTTTGTTATACCTCTGTGTTGGTGGGAGAATTACCTATGTTTTGGCTGTTGCTGTTGGTTTTTGTATTTACTACAATGAGAGGAGAAATAAAGTGTCCAAAAAGAGTGTAGTAGTGGAGGAGAAGGTGCAAGTGATGGAATCTGAAGTAGTAAAACCAAAGAAGAAGAAGTGTTGTGGTGGAGGTGTAGGAGGAAAGTGTTGTTCGGAAACTAAGGCTGATGAGAACGGTAAGAAGCAACACGGTGATGGTAACTGTTGTTCTAGCAAGAAGAAGGAAGTAGAACCTCTCTTACAAAAGTTGAAAGAAGAAAATAGGGAAAAGGATGAGAATTCATTCCCAGTAAGTGTAGATTTTACCGATGCTTTCAAACCAGTGTCTAAAAAAGTTAAGAAAGTGCCAAAGGTTTTCTCAGCAAAGAAGAAGGAAGAAAAACAGCCAGTTGTTGACGAGATAGTTAAATCTGCACTAACAGTTTCAAATGATGAACTTTTGGCTTCACAGATTTATGTCTTTTACAGTTCTTTACAGGGTGCTGCGGAGAGAGTAGCTTCCACTGTTGCTGAAGACTTGAAAAATGTTAAGAACCTATCATTGGAACCAATCTTGAAGAATCTAGACGAACTGAATGATATCGATGAATATTTCGTTGATGTTCCTGTAGATAACGCTCTATACATCTTGGTTGTTCCATCTTATGATACCGACTGTCCTCTGGATTATTTCCTACAGACTTTAGAAGAAAATTATCATGACCACAGGGTTGATATGTTCCCATTGAAGAAACTAGTAGGTTTTGCCGTCCTAGGTCTAGGTGACTCCGAATCATGGCCAGATAAATTCTGTTACCAAGCTAGAAATGTCGATCACTGGATTGCAAAGCTTGGTGGGCGTAGAATTTTTCCAGTTGGTGAGGTTTGTATGAAGACGGAGGCTATGCAAGGTGTCGATAAGTGGACTAACTTGCTTGCAGATACACTAGAAGATGATGAGCCCATCATCTACCAATATGATGAAGATATGGCATCAGAATATGAGGACGACGGTGAGGAGGAAGCCGACAACATTAGTATTATATCTGGCGGTAGCGATGTTCAAGATGTTGAAGATATCGGTGGTAAACCACAAAAGAAGAGTGACTATGGTATGGAAATCAAGCAAATGGTTGCCAAGAACAGCCCAACTTATAACAACTTGACCAAACAAGGTTACAGAATTATTGGGTCTCACTCTGGTGTTAAAATTTGTAGATGGACCAAAAATGAACTTCGTGGTAAGGGTTCCTGTTATAAGAAATCTTTATTTAACATTGCTTCTAGTAGATGTATGGAATTGACACCTTCATTGGCTTGCTCTTCTAAGTGCGTTTTCTGTTGGAGACACGGTACTAACCCAGTTTCTAAGAACTGGAGATGGGAAGTTGACTCTCCTGAATATATTTTGGAGAATGCTTTGGCTAATCATTATTCTATGATTAAGCAATTAAGAGGTGTTCCTGGTGTTATTGCAGAGAGATTTGCTGATGCATTCAAGGTTCGTCATTGTGCTTTATCCTTGGTGGGTGAGCCAATCCTATATCCATACATCAATAAATTCGTTGAGCTTCTGCATGAACACGATATTACAAGTTTCTTGGTTTGTAACGCCCAACATCCTGAACCATTAAGAAACATTGGAAAAGTCACTCAACTATATGTTTCCATTGATGCTCCCACCAAGAATGAATTAAAGAAGGTTGATAGACCACTTTATAAGGATTTCTGGGAAAGAATGATGGAATGTTTAGACATTTTGAGAGAAGTCCAATATCACCAACGTACTGTGTTCCGTATGACCTTGGTAAAGGGTTTTAATATGGGTGATATTTCTTCTTATTCCGATCTAGTTGCCAGAGGTTTGCCATGCTTTATTGAGGTTAAGGGTGCTACCTTCAGTGGTTCCTCTGATGGTAACGGTAACCCGTTAACTATGCAAAACATTCCATTTTATGAAGAATGTATTAATTTCGTACAAGAATTCTGCAAGGAGCTTCAAAGAAGAGGATTGAGTTACGAGGTTGCTGCTGAGCACGCACACTCTAACTGTATTCTGATCGCTAATACTAAATTTAAAGTTGATGGTGAGTGGTATACCCATATTGATTTTGACAAGTTCTTCACATTGTTGAAGGATGAGAGTAGAACTGAACAATTTACTTATATGGATTATATGGCCAAGACCCCAGAATGGGCCTTGTTCGGTAATGGTGGTTTTGCTCCAGGTAACGTTCGTGAGATCAGAAAGGACAAAAAACGGAAGAACCGTGAGGAAAGGGAGAGATTAAAGAAGGAGGAGGAAGCTAGCATTAAAGAGAATAGTAAGCAGGATAGTAAGATAGAAGTAGAGGCATGAAAATATATATATTAACACACATACACACAACTCTTTTTGCATTTACAGTTAAGATAATTCTGTCTTCTTATTTCATAAGACACATTTATCTTATTTAGATTTTGACGTTTTTGTAAAACTACAATTCATTATTTATTAACTTATAAATTCATTTTATATAGAGAAAAAAAAGAATAATATAAATAATATTAAAAACTTGTAACAAAATAATTATCGGGAGAAATGTATTAGGCTCCGTTAATCAAATATTGTAATAAAAAAACTTGAAATGGTATGTATTAATTTTTTCGGTTTCAGTTGTATACTCTTTATTTATTTATTTTTTATTTTTTTAGTTATTTTGTTGTGATTTTTGAAGTCGTTAATCTATCGAGTTAAAAGAAGGAATGGAAAAAAAATATATTAATTGAAAAAAGGGAATTGGTAATCAGCAAATGTTTTGACCTGGTGTGAATGTATAATTAGCAGTTTTTCCTAACGTATCTCGTGAAGTGGCATTTAAATGAAATGCACCATTCTTAGGAACATGAACATTAGAGTAGCCAAAGAATAACCTGGTATTATTTCAGTTCTAAACCAAGAGGAGAATAATAATGTGGTGACGAATTGATAAAGTATCAAGTAAGAATGGAATCTGAACCCATCCTTTGTGGTCCATTTTGGAGCTCTGAAGGCAACAAAATCAGATTTCTTCTCAGAGTCAGCCCTAGGATGGAATTCAGGAACGAAATGTTCTCTGGCGTAAGCAGGGTCATCTGTTATTATACTGATCATTTTGGGGTCTACGGAGTACTGGTTCAAGTACTTAACGTCAATTGCATTGTTTACAGTCCACACTAGCAGGTGGAATCTTTCACGTTTCAGAATTGGTAATATCTGGTATCTGAACTGCTCTGTCCACGTGGATACGAAATGCACACTAACACCGTATAGTTTATAGTTGGTGTCATCGAAATCCACGAAGAAATCAATGAAGTCTCTAGCAATATCTAGGGACAAAGTAATTGCAACAATCTCGAAGTGTTTCAACACACCAGTTTCGATACCGTATTTTAGCCAGTCCATCCCCCACAGACCCCACAGAACGTGCTCATGCCAGAACTTGACATCCTCGTTAACTCTCAACATCATAGTGTAAACTTTAACCAAGGCAATCTTCGGTAACATAAACTTGATATCCAATAGTAGTTTGGTCTGAGGATGCTCTACTAACCACCTTAGTGCCTCTTCGAGAGTCATCATCGTCTGGTTACCCTCGACGGTGTGCAATTGCTGCAGTTCTTCCAGGGTTGAGTTGATGATAGTTAGGTCTTTGTTGTATAACCTGCCAGTGGATGGATCGTGGTGGATAACCATAACACCATCCTTGGTGACTTGCACATCTGTCTCGATAACATCTGCACCATCTTCGTAAGCCTTGTCAAAGGCCAGTATTGTATTCTCAGGATACTTTCCTTTATAAGCTCTGTGTCCAATAACCTGCATCTTTTTTTTTTTGTAGTTACTTTGATTTAGTTGTTTAGTCTTGCTTGCCTTTCTAAATTCCAGGGAAATTTTTTTAAGTCCTTATCCTTTTTATATAGTTTTTTTTTTTTTTCTATTATCAATATTGTTAATTCTCGATGCCTTAGGGATAATAAAAAAACCCCGGTGTTAATTTTTTCCGGCCCGAATTTCAAACCTTGCTCTTAAACTCCCGCAGCACAGAACTGAAAAAAAAAAATGCAATCACTTTTTTCAAATTTGTAAATCTCAAATTATAAATTTTGTTTTTTCTTGGATCGTGGCACATTTTACTGCACACCTTGCAGATTATTTCATCCCTTTTTTTTTTTCTTCTGTACGGGGCGGGTGCTTATTATTTAAAGCCGTATCCGCGCACACATTTCAAATTTTTCACATGCACAGGTGTAGTTATACGACATACACGTGCATTGTCATAATTTTTTCACATGCACATGGTTGAAAGTAGGGTAAGTTGAGTGTATACGAATAGAGTCATTCTGATTGTTCGGTATCAGTGATACAATACCATCTGATCTTTTCCGTATTCTACTATTTTGTTCGGGAGGGGTGGTCCGGGTGGTTGAGCCTGCTTTTTCAAGACAAAAAATGCGTGCCCGGGCTAACGGGAACGTGTTTTATTTTAGTCCTTGGGTTAATTTATTGCCGTGAGAGGTAAGACTACGGCAATATTGTCCACGCGGCTCCCCCCCCCCCTCCCATCCCTTCCTATTTTCTCCACCCCTCTTCTAGCAAATACTCCGATTGTTTCACTGTAATTCCCGTACAAAGAAAGAAAAGATGGAGATCCATATATTTTATTTTTATTTTCTTCGAGAAAGAGAATGAAAAAGACTTTTTTTTGGCACATAGAAAAAGATTTGGCTGTCACCCACCCAGCAACCCTACGCCACCACCCCGTATTCTCGGGTACACAGGCCCGGGGACCCTAAAGGAAATATAATGTTCTTACCCCCACCTCCCCCGCTTTAATAAATCTACGTACATGCCCTCTTTCTCTCTCTCACACTTAAATTGAACCACCTCCCCCCTCCCCTCCTCTATGTCTCCGAGATAAATTAAAATAAAGAAAAAAAAGAAATTAGAGAATGACGTATTGTTATTCCGCTATGAGTCTCTATAAATAAACTGTACAGAGAAAACACCGTATACCCTATAAAATTAAGACGTGGCACATTTAGAGGGGTAAAAGCAGGGTAAAAAGAGAAAAGAAAGAAAAAAAAAGTCCTCTTTTTGTTTTTAATTTTTTTTTTTATCTTATCTCTGTCGTCTTCGAAGCAGATGTGCTATCATTACCACGATAGGAAAAGGGTAAGGGAGATTAACCCATTGTGGACACAGAAGATAAGGGAGGGAGCGATATGGAGAGATAAAAAAAAAAAAATACGGAAGCAACAGGCGGTGAAAGAGAGCTGATGACTCTCTAATCTATTGCAATCAATAAATTGTAAGTGTTGACAAGAAGTAACTAAAAGACACGGAGATGGTACACCGAAAAGATAGATATGCTTGCTCCTCAAGGCAATAGTTAAATAACTATAACAAATAAAATAAAATAAAAAAAAAAGTATATAAAGAGAACCTTTATAGCTATTCACACCACACGTCTATACTTGATAATAAAAAAAAACATTATAGAAAAAAGAATTACTAAGATATAAAAATATAATAAAATATAATAAAAACAAAACAAACAGTAAAACAAAAAATGTTTTGGAAAAAGGAAAAAGATACAGTGAGTGTAGTCTCACTTGGTGAAGAGGATGTGCAAAGAGAGAGTATTGGCACTAGTACGAAAGATAAGAACCAATATAACCAGGATGAGATATTTTCCTTGTCCTCGTCCCAGGAGAAACAGCCTGATCAGTCAGAGACAGTAGAACACCAGCTGAAACAAGGTCTTAAATCTAGACACGTTCAACTTATTGCTCTCGGTGGTGCCATCGGTACAGGTCTATTCGTCGGTACCTCGTCAACTCTACATACTTGCGGACCAGCTGGACTGTTCATCTCGTATTGTATCATCTCTACTGTGATTTACCCAATTATGCAAGCTATCGGTGAAATGGTGTGTTACTTGCCTGGTACGGGTAATGAGTCTGCTGGGTCAGCTGCACATCTCGTAAATAAGTATCTAGACGAGTCATTGGGATTTGCTACTGCATGGAACTACTATTACTGTTATGTTATTCTGGTTGCTGCTGAGTGTACTGCTGCCTCTGGTGTCGTTGAGTACTGGACTGAGCGTGTCCCTAAGGCCGCTTGGATTACCATCTTTCTGTTTATGGTTGTGTTCTTGAACTTCGCTGCTGTTAAGTTCTACGGTGAGTCTGAGTTCTGGTTCGCTTCTATTAAAATTCTGTGTATCGTCGGTTTAATCATGCTATCGTTCATTTTGTTCTGGGGTGGTGGTCCTAACCGTGACAGATTGGGGTTCCGTTTCTGGCAACACCCAGGTGGGTTCGCTCACCACATTAGAGGTGGAAGTTTTGGTTCTTTCTTGGATATCTACACCGGTATCATCAAAGGTGGTTTCGCTTTCATCTTAGGTCCTGAGTTGGTTGCCATGACAAGTGCAGAAGTTGAGGACCAAAGACGTAACATCGCTAAGGCCTCCAGGAGATTCGTTTGGAGACTAATGTTCTTCTACATCCTAGGTGCATTGTCAATTAGTGTTATTGTGGCTTGGAACGACCCTGCTTTGACTAACGCTCTGTCTCAGGGTAAACCAGGTGCCGGTTCCTCTCCATTCGTTATTGGTATTCAGAACGCTGGTATTCACGGATTGCCACACATTATTAACGCTTGCATCCTAACCAGTGCTTGGTCTGCCGGTAACGCCTTCATGTTTGCTAGTGCTAGATCTCTATTGAACATGGCTCACCACGGGCAAGCTCCAGCAATTTTTGGTAAAGTCAACAGATGGGGTGTTCCATACGTTGCAGTCGCCTTTTCCAGCGCTATCTGCTGTTTGGCCTACTTGAACTGTTCGTCTTCAACCAAGGATGTTTTCAACTGGTTCTCTAACATTAGTGTGATCTCCGGTTTCATCGGCTGGATCTGCATCTCCGTTGCATACATCAGATTCCACAAGGCTATCATATTCCATGGTATGCTTTCCCGTTTGCCATACCATACTTGGGGTATGCCATACCTGATCTACTGGTCTCTAACAATTATCTCTATCGTCACTTTGACCAACGGTTACCAGGTCTTCATTCCTAAGTACTGGGATGCTAAGGACTTTGTCGCAGCCTACATTACTCTCCCAATTTTCCTAGTTCTATGGATTGGTCACAGGGTATGGAGAAGAAAGATTTTCACCTTGAAATGGTGGAAGTCACTAGAGGAGATCGATGTGATCACTGGCGTCGACGTAATTGAAGAGATCACCAGAGAATGTGATGAAAAGCGTATCGAGCCAACTACCTGGCATGAAAAGATATTAGATGCTATATTATAAATTTCGCAAAAAAGAAAATATTCAAGTTTTTTTTTTTTTAGTTATTCCCCCCAAAGCATTTACGAAGAAGAAAAAAATTAACGATTAAAGAATTATGTTTTTATTCCATTTTTTACCCCATGCTTATTATTTTTATTAATATTTTTATTCCTACAAAGCTCATTTCATTATAAGAATAGATTGTAATTATCCCTATTGTCCACCATATATTCTTCTATCCCCCACCGCAAATTATAGTGTTTTATTATTTTTTAACTATTCCCAAGGCATAAAATAATATTCATTTTAAAAAAAAATTCAAGTTTTTTATTTTACTATACTTAAAATATATTCTTTTATTCTATTTAGTGTGCTATGTATCACAATTTAATGTTATCCCATTTGCTTACCAGATTCTTTGAACGGCTGCTCCCATGTGATTTACGATTCGTTAAAGGCTCAAGTTGTGTTTTTCCAATCCCTATTCGCCCCCCACATATCATGATTTTGTTTATTTTGGCCTTCTTGTTTGTAAAGGGTCAAAAGACTTTTCTTTTGTCCTTCTAAGTAGGGAGGGGGTGCTGGTCCTCTTGTAATCATTAGCAAGAGGACTCATATCCTTTTTTTCGTTTTTGCACTCTTATTGACCCTATTTTTTAGTGTGATTCGCAATTCCTTCACAAGGTCTTCACAACACAAGACTGGAATCCCAAAAAGTTTCAATAAGGGGGGGTGGATGTTGAGATTTGGTCGTAAAATATTCTTAAGGTTGATTGAAAAAAAAAAAAAAGAAACGTATTAATCTTTTGGGTTTCTTCAGTGATTTTTTCTTACCTGAAAATCTAATTCTATATATAAAGTTAACCAAAGTCTGCAAGAATTTCAATTCATCTCTTTTTTTAGGTTGTTACTTGTTAATTAATAATAAAAGTAAAAAAATATAAATTATATAGACAGCAGATTAAAATAATGGAGTCTAGATTAAACAGATTGATTAACTTGCAAACCACTCCAGGTGATGGTTTGAGAAGAACCTCTATCATTGGTACCATTGGTCCTAAGACTAACAATGTTGAGACCTTGGTTGCCTTGAGAAAGGCTGGTTTGAACATTGTCAGAATGAACTTCTCACACGGTTCTTACGAATACCATCAATCTGTCATTGACAATGCCAGAAAGTCTGAGCAAGTTTACCCAGGTAGACCATTGGCCATTGCTTTGGATACTAAGGGTCCAGAAATCAGAACTGGTACTTGTGTCGATGATGTTGACTACCCAATTCCTCCAAACCATGAGATGATATTCACCACTGATGACAAGTACGCTAAGGCTTGTGATGACAAGATCATGTACCTTGACTACAAGAACATCACCAAGGTTATTGCCCCAGGTAAGACTATCTACGTTGATGACGGTGTCTTGTCCTTCGAAGTCCTGCAAATTGTTGATGAAAAAACTTTGAAGGTCAAGTCCCTGAACGCTGGTAAAATTTCTTCCCACAAGGGTGTTAACTTGCCAGGTACCGATGTCGACTTGCCAGCTTTGTCTGAAAAGGATAAGGCTGATTTGGAGTTCGGTGTTAAGAATGGTGTCCACATGATCTTTGCTTCTTTCATTAGAACTGCTAACGATGTCAAGCACATCAGAGAAGTATTGGGTGAAAAGGGTAAGGACATCAAGGTTATTGTCAAGATTGAAAACCAACAAGGTGTTAACAACTTTGATGAGATCTTGGAAGTTGCCCACGGTGTTATGGTTGCCAGAGGTGACTTGGGTATTGAAATTCCAGCCCCAGAGGTCTTGGCTGTGCAGAAGAAGTTGATTGCTAAGTGTAACTTGGCTGGTAAACCAGTTATCTGTGCTACCCAAATGTTGGAGTCTATGACTTTCAACCCAAGACCAACTAGAGCCGAGGTTTCTGATGTTGGTAACGCTATTTTGGATGGTGCTGACTGTGTCATGCTTTCCGGTGAAACTGCCAAGGGTAACTACCCAATTAATGCTGTTACCACTATGGCAGAAACTGCTGTCATCGCTGAGCAAGCTATTGCTTACTTACCTTTGTATGATGACCTAAGAAACTGTACTCCAAAGCCAACTTCTACCACTGAGACTGTTGCCGTAACCGCTGTTGCTGCTGTTGAGGAACAAAATGCTAAGGCTATCCTTGTGTTGTCCACTTCCGGTAACACTGCAAGACTTGTTTCCAAGTACAGACCAAAGTGTCCAATCATCTTGGTTACTAGAAATCCAAGAACCGCTAGATTTGCACACCTATTTAGAGGTGTCTTCCCTTTTGTCTTTGAGGAAGAACCATACGCCGACTGGAGCGAAGATGTTCACGCTCGTTTGAGATTCGGTGTTGACAAGGCTAAGGAATTCGGATTTGTAAAGAACGGTGACGCCATTATTTCCATCCAAGGTTTCAAGGGTGGTGTCGGTCACTCTAACACCATGCGTGTCTCTGTTGTGGGTGGTGAAAAGGAGGATATTTAAACCTTCAATCAGACAACCTTTTATAAAGACCGTTTATTCAGTTAACTCTATTATTTGGAGCTGCTTCTTTTTATATTCAAACTATGTAAAGCTTCTGAGAAGTATACATATATAACTAAATATTTACATGAGAAATATGAAATTCTTAGATCTGTTTTTTTATCATCATGGTGTTATCTTTGCTGAATATTATTATTATTACTGTTATGAATATATTTATATAATTATGAGAATGCCTATGGTCGTTAAAGTAATACCATTTCATCCAAGATCATATTCTATGTCTAGCTTTCTCTCTGTTTGAAAAGTATGTTTATTTTGATTCAATATTGGTATTATTCGTTTCATTAAGATCATATCCCACTCATGAAAACCTTCACCATTTTCGACGTTATGTTCCATCAGGTTTAACTCAGTTGTGATAGTGTAAGCTAATCGACTCAAATAATGAGATCTATTTGTGTTGCACAATTTCAGTGCGTATTTTTCAAATAAAAGAATGTCTCTCTCATGAGGCCCTTTTTCTTTTAATGTGAAACGAACCCATTGTTTAACCATTTGGCATATATCTTTGAAACTTGTTTGATCTTGGAATTTGATAGGTTCGAAAAGACTTTCCTTTCCGAAAAAGTGGTCATATTTTGTTTTCTCTCGTTGTTCATTTAATTTAATCTTCTTCTTCATTTCTTTCACTTTCATATCCTCGATTTTCCTTTTTATTCTTAAATCCTTACTAACTTCAGTTTTCAATTGTGTCGGTAAAGCCTCCAAGAATTGAGCTTCAAAAGTGCTTGGAATATCATATTTATTCTGATTAAGCTGATGAAGATTCTTTAAACCCTTTAGAGGTGATTGTTTTTCAATGGAGTCAAAATCTATTGGGGATTTGTTCGGTGAGTTTGTTGATGTTTTCTTCGGTGAGTACTTCAACTGCGGAGTAGTTTGAAATAAGTTCAATATCCCACGGTTGTTCTTAACAATATCAGCATCCAGTTTGACCAATTTATTGAATTGTACAGATACCCCTCTTAATTCTTCTGGTGGACATCCAAATGTTCGGAATATGGCTTTGATTTCTGTTGCTATTGTACCATGTTCATTTGTGGGCACACCAAGTCTACTACTTCTATTAAACGCATCACATCTGCCCATTCCCATATACTTCGGAGGATCAATGGGTGCACCTTTAGCCCTTCTCATGATCTTAAGAGAAATCTGTGATACTTTTCTATCTAATTCGTTTAACTTTCCAAGCAGATAATCACAACATCTATCAATGAAATCATCGATATCATGAATATTAGAAAACCTTATCCCCCAGTTTATTTCTATGGACAACGATTTTCTTTCGAAATAGTCTTCCGGTTCGTAGATCATTCTGGATGATTCCTCATTATCGAGTCCTTCTAAAGCTAAGTATATTTTATTACCAAGGCTAATACCAATGGCCGATTTGAAAGTATCAAGAGTCGCATATTTCTTCAATTCTAAGAGGGACATTGGTTTCGAATTGTTATAAGTTGCCTGCAACTTTGATACAATCGATTTACCGACACCTGGCAGATCCTTTAAAGAAAAGGATCCAAAGAAATCACTCAATTGCTCTTGTGAGTTTTGTAAAAGATCTTTACTAGTGAGGTAATGACCATTAGGTTTAGCTTTTTTTAGTGCTAATCTTGCCAAGATTAAAGAACTACCACATCCAACACTTACAGTGCATCCCCCAGTATTTTCAAAAATCAATTTCCTGACTCGCACACAAAGTTCTTCATTACTAGAGGTTTGAGATTGCTCATAATCATCATTATTACTGGTATTAGTAGAACATGAATCCTGGGTACTACTATTGTGATGTTCAATCTTGATACAAACAGCTTCATCAATTGATATTGGCAAGATCATATCAAAAATTTTAAGAGATGCCAGCGTCTCATAAAACTTTTCTGATTTCGCTTGGATTTCGTCAAAATTATAGGGGAGTGTGAACAACTGGACATCGGGTGGCAGTAGTCTCTTAGCATGATCGACCCACATACCATTCCTGATACCGTATTTCCTTGCTACATAATTACAACTGGCGATATCAGATGATTTCGAGCCATGACAGACGACGATAACATCTTTCTCCATATCACATTTAATGGCTGGATCCTTTGTCAAGTATGCTACGGTCGCGAAGAAACAATCGAAGTCGATGTGGAACACTGTGAACTTATCGATATCTTTCTGTGGTTTACGCAGCTCAGAGTTGTTCTCTATAAAATCACGTAAGAACTTCGCCCTGAGCTCTATCTTCCACGTGGACAAATGATGCAGCCGGGAATGTTTGAAATACTCAGCAATAAAATTGGGGTTAGTACAATCGACGAGAGCTGTACTTGTTGAATTCGTCGTACCTGAAGAAATGTTCAGTTTCTGCTGGTTTGGCTCCAAAGTATCAATTACCGCATAATCCCTCCAGGCCAAAAGTTTCCCCTGATTTATGGAGTCGACTATCCAGCTGGGCTTAACGACTTTATAGTTCGCAAACTCTATACGTTTTTTCAAGGGTAAGTTCGACGCCACGATATGTGTTATCGACCGTTTAGCACTGAGGTGGTGCAGAAACTTGCCACCATGCACTACAATCATCTGGTGCAGCTCAAACCTCCCAGGAACAGTGAACCCATTGACATATATCACAAGCCCTTGGAAAATTTGAGGGTATACGTCCCGGTTGTTGAACTCCGAGGGAGACTCCAATTCAAAGAGCTGTCTCTTCAACTTCAAGTCCTCCTCAGTCTGTTTTTTGGCTTTTTCATAGAAATATTCGCCTCGCCCATATTTTTTTTTGTTGTTAGTAAAAATTTTGCCCTCGTTTGTTGGAGTTTCAGGGGACTCACTGATATTTTCATCCTCCAACAATCGATCAAGTAAATCATCATCCATTTTCTGTTTACTTAATTTGCTTTTTGAGACATATTAGTATTTTGTTGTTTTAACGTGTCTCTCTCTCTCTCTCTCTCTTCAAATAGAGCAACACAATAACAAAAAATGACTCGTGGGTAATCATTATTGTTTATATCTTTTATTATTGCACTATTTTTTCTTTCATTTCTTTCTTTTTTTTATTGATTTGCCCTCTCCCCTCTGAATAACACTGAAACCACCGTAGACCCTCTTTTTTTTTTAAAAAAATAGAAGAAAAAGAAGAAGAGCCTTGATCAAGTTTTCATATAGAAGCTTCGACATTTTTTCCAGATCTGGTAAAAGGTTGTGAGCTTCTAGAAGACCCGGAACAATTCGTTGTGTTCTTCTTCCATTTTTCGTATTTTTTGTTCTTCACATGGTACGGCATAAAATGCAAAGAAGAACTACGGAGAACAAAGAACGACGGAGAGAAGAACAACGGAGAGAGCACAACGGAAAGAAACGACTGCAAGAGAAAAACAACGCAAAGAAAACAACGCAAAGAAACCCATTCCTAAGATCCCGCAAGTATTGCATCGGTAAAAAAGAAACTCCCGTACAATCTCTGCAATCAAAAAAACAAACAAACAATAAAAAAAAAAAAGAAATTTTTAGTTTTTCATTGAAACCCACAGAAAATCCCGCGCCGCGATATTTATTTTTTTTTCACTACCACGGAAAAAAAAAAAACGTGGGCTTCTTTTTTAATTTTCTCACGGAAAAACTCCCTCCATAAATGGAACATTGGTTGTACGGGGCCATGTATGCGGATCCTAAGGAGATCGAGAAGTTGTTCACTTTTTTGGTTTTTTCCACATCTATTTTTAAAAAACTAACGAAGAAATGCGGGTAGAGAAAGGAGTAAGGATAATGGGCTTTGTTCAATTTTGAATTTTGAACCCTTTGTTGAGAAAGAAGTGACTTGTCCAAATATCTTTTTTGTTTGTTTTTTTGTTTTTTGGGTTTTCGGGGCATTGAAAAAAAAATTTTTTTTCATTTATAAAAAGAATTAGATTGAATAAATGAAAAAAAAAATTTTTAAGAGGAGAAAGAAATTCAATCAAATTAACTTTTTTTATTTTTTTTTCAAAGAAATTCTTATTACAATATTATTTCTTAGTATTATTTATTAAATAACCAACAAACAAACAACAATTTAAAAAAAAAAGGATACTTCTCTCTCTTTTTTTTTTTTTCTTATCAATTCAACACTAATTAAAAAAAAAAAAAATTAACAAATGGCTACGATTCAGAATGATTTGGATAACTGGGTTAACTCTAATGACAAGTTTCTCACCACTTCTGAGTCTTCTACTTCTTTAGCCACCTCGGGTTCTCCGTGGTTTGAACCGTTGGAAAACATTATCTCCTCGAACTCTAGTTCTAGTGTTACTTCTCCGGACTCCAACTTTTTGATCGATGGTAACCAGAACGATATCTTCTTGTTTGACAACAAGGATTTCGAGTTGTCCAATGACGATGACGATATCCATGTCAAAAAGGAGGAGGACGAGGACGATGTGAACCTTGTTACCTTGGACTCCTTGAATAGGTCTTCTTCTTCTGGTGCTAAGAAACAGAAGAAAAAGGCACCAAGAAAGAGATTGACTCAGAACCAGAAGGAGGCTCACAACAAGATCGAGAAGAGGTACAGAATCAACATCAACAGTAAGCTGGCCAGGTTGCAACAGATCATTCCATGGGTTGCCAGTGAACAATCCACTTTGGAAGTCTTGGAAGGCAACAAGAGCAAGTGCAAGACTGCTGACGATGTTGATGATTCCTTCGGTAACTTCCCTATTACTACTCCAAAGTTGAACAAGAGCATGATATTGGAAAAGGCTGTGGACTATATCCTATACATGCAGAATAATGAAAGACTATTTGAATTGGAGGTGCATAGGCTGAAGGCTGAACTTGGTGCTGTTAAGAAAGAAAATGAAAAACTTAAACAAACCAACACTGCATGAATTACAAAACCACAACAAACCTGTTCATTCCTTAGAACATTAAAACAAAAATGAATGGAAACGAAACGTTCTTTTTTTTTCACTACTTAACTGATATTTGAAAAAAAAAAAGGATGTCAAGATATCCTTACGTGAAATTTCTGTTCATTTTTTTTCAACTGCTCAATTTTACAAACGGTATGATAGAATTAGCATGTTTACCGCAATTCTCACCCTTTTTCTTTTAACTCTACGCAAATTTGCTAAAGATTGTTTTAAAAAAACAAAAAAAACACAAACTTTTTGACAAACCAATGACTTATTACTATTATTCTTCGATTGATTACTTTTGGGAAACCTAATTTTTTCACTTCAAATTCAACTTTTTTCATGACAAAATAAGTTTTCTTTACGATATTTTTCCACATTCTTTTTTTTTCTATCTTTATTAAAAACATACAACAGGAAAGGAACAAAAAGAAACAGCTACGAATTTTTTCAACAATTTTCACACCTTTTTTTACAATGTTTCAAAAAACAACACTTTAAACTTATAATATTCTTTCAGGACTATTTCGATGACTATGACAAAATAATCAATTGATGATAATGATTTTTACTTTGAAAATGGAAAAGACAACAACAGTTGTTCCTTTTTTCCATTAATGATATTCTAACGACTTTATGAACTATTTTTTAATTTTATTTTTTCTTTTCTTTTCTCTCTTTACTTTTTTTTTTATTGCCATTCATTTTACTACTTATAAAAAAGATTACACAATTTTAAGATATAAAAAAAAACGAAATACCACAAGTACTAAAAAAACACAATTCATTCATTCACTTCAAGGGGAAATATATTCACTTATTACTTTCCTTTTCAATTTACAACTTATACAATTAAGATAAATATATTGTTACACTATACAATAAATACTCTCATATAAAAAAAAATATAAAGATTCACATTTGCACTCAATTGTCCTCGACTGTATAATTGTATACATTACAAAAGAATTTTGAAAGGATTCATAATTGATAATAATCACAACCTTATTTGTTTAACTCAACTTTTCCAATTACCAAAAATTGGAAAAAGAAAATATTGCTCCTGGGGAGGTTCGAACTCTCGACCTTCAGATTATGAGACTGACGCTCTTCCGACTGAGCTACAGAAGCATCTTAACTTGTTGTTTAGTGGACGAATACCGAGGAATATACAGACAGCTTCTTTTGATATTATTTTAAATATCAATTCATTAAAACGAACAGTTTTCTCTAGAAAATTATCTGATGCAAATCAAGAATTATCATCCTTATGTAAAAAAGATAATAAGTTTCGGGTCTACTTCTGTCTACGTCTATATACGTTATTGAAGAGGTTTATTATGCATGTTAATCCGTTATAGCAAGCTGTGTGTTTTTTCTTAATGTTTTTTTTTTATTTTTTTCAAAGTGAAAAATTTTAAAAAAATTCATTAAGCTCGCGTCAAAATGTTTAAAAAAAAAATTTTCACTTTTCAAATGTGATGCATGATGGCATTTTCCATTCAACATTAAATGCAAAGAGTTTAATCATTTCGAATAAGAAGCAGATACAGGTTTTTCCTAAGTTATAATAATAGTGGAAATCAGATTGGAGAGATAGAGATTGTAGTTTTCTGCACTGGATAGAAGAAAGATAATAGGACATCTTTGAGATAAGTTAATCAAATAAAGAACAAAATAAATATAACAATATCGGCCACCCGTGGAATTAAGCTTCACTTCCTCTTATTGCTATTTATTTTTCATTGGATAAATTCTCAGAAACATTAAAGGCGTATTGAAAATCAAGTTAGAAAAATCACATACACCAACCTCAATTTTTTTAGCATAATAAAAAAATCTAACAAAATAGAAAATCATCATAATAATGGATTATGTACCGCCACAGAAACTAGACAGTAATGTCTATTTTGGTTCTTTAACGACACTTACAGATCCTTTAATTTTGCAGCAAAGAAATATCCGGTACTTCATTGGTGTAGATATATCAACCGCGGTTTTTGCAAATGCATATGATATGCTAAGCAGACCATACAATGAAGAATTGGTTATGACTAACCTGGAAAATGATATGATGATGATGAATAATTGTAATGATGACACCACAAACGAGTTGATCTCGAAATATCATAGAAACAACACATATCTACTTCAGAAGTTACAGAATGGTGGTAACGAAGTATTCGAGAAACACGCTTCGCTAATGGTAACTCCTCCTGTAACTCCGGTCGGAAGTCGTACTCAGCAGAGGTTTTCGTTCCTAGATGGTGAGAAGCCTGTTAACACAGCTCTAGGAATGCGAGTGAGTTCCAATTCCTTTAAGGAATACAATTTGGATAGATTCAAGGTATTCAATGAGTTGATCTCATTATTCAGGAATTCCAATGGTAATGACAATATTCTTGTGGTTTCAGAATCTGGTAATGACCATGAACTAATAACCTTGCTGATATCATTGATTCTAAAGAAAGACCCCTCAATCGCAATCATGGACGCACTACAGTTCGTTAAATGCTGTCGTGTCAATGATGATCCAATCTCAAGAGAAGAACAAATATTCTGGTCTAGTGGTTTAATTGGCTATCATGAGCATGTGAAAACCACTGGGATGTTCTGGGGCCCAGGTTCCTCTATGGGACAGCTGGCAGGAAGTCCCGTCAGAACAAACAGAAAAAATAAGAACTCGACACCTGACGATATCGTCAGTCCCACTGCAAAAATGGCTACCTCCGATGGATGCCTTCAAAGAAAAATTGCTAGCTGTAAAAGAGTTAGAATTTAAAAAATAAATAACTCCTCAAAATTTGCCACTAATGTCTATTAGTTTTCTCTCAATCTTTCGTCATTTTTTTTTTCATTTCTATTTAATAAATTAATTCTAAAAATAAATTCTTTCTCTAATTTTGTGTGTAATGTATATTATAATCAACGGTTAATTAAAAATATAATAACGAATTTGTGATTAAGAAACAAAGAAAGATTCCACATATATGTGTCAATGTGATAAAATTAATACTCAGGTTATATACAATCAAGAAATTGTATATTGCGATTTTCAATATTGTTCTATTAAGATTTACACCCAAATCGTTTGC
Organism: Nakaseomyces nivariensis; assembly: GCA_017309295.1. NCBI lineage: Eukaryota > Fungi > Ascomycota > Saccharomycetes > Saccharomycetales > Saccharomycetaceae > Nakaseomyces > Nakaseomyces nivariensis. The sequence continues at coordinate 291,873 of JAEVGP010000011.1, forward strand.
CTGCATAATTGGTGTGTGTGTGTGTGTGTGTTGAAAATTTTCGTCTTGTACATAAGAGGATAAAAAGATACTACGTTAGTTTCTTGGTAGAAATGTTAATTTTGTCCCTACACCTCCTGAAAGGTAATAGTTTATCTAGTTATTTTTTTTGTTGGAACATAATATAGGAGTCCATATTTGAATTGTCTGGTATTTTTATCTTCACTATCTTCCCCCTATTCAAGAATTTCACTTGTATTATCATGACCTAGTCCTCAAATGAAAATAACTGGCCAGAAACAACCTAACTCAAGCACCCGTGTACTCAACAGATGCTTAGTAATTAATCCGTACGTTTTTTTTCACTAAAAAAGAAATTCTGCCGTAAATGTTGGCCTTTTTGATTAATTTTGTCCCATTTGGCCCAAATAGAAAAAAAAAAATTGAAAATGGGCCAGTCGGCCAATTTGGTTTTTCAGTTTCGAGTCCATAATGTTTATTTTTTCAACACAATTCTGATCAGGCTAATAAGCTGCTGAAAAATGCACAAAACATAAAAACTTATTTCGAAAAATAAATATGCCATATGAGAAGCTGGAATTTGTAAAGAAGATTATATCTTTGAATCAAACAAGCTTAATTACTTGAAATCCAAAATAAATTTTAACCCCTTCTTAATTTCAGTAATAAAATTAATATTAGAAATGAAATGATATAAAAATAATAATATATAGTAAATAATGTCAATCTTTAGTGTACATAAAAAGAGAAAGTAATAATAAAATGACAATCCAGATCTTCTAAAAGTCTATATGTTATTTTTCACAGGGTATGCCAAGTTAAATGAGAAGGACGTTTATTAGTAAAAGAAAAAGAAGTGAAAATATAAATAAACTGTCCTGTTTTTATTTATAACCATCCTTTCTGAAATAAACTAACCTTCTTAAGTAGTATTTTTTTTTTTGGTTTTTTAAGGATTTATTTGTTTTTAGTTTGAAGTCTTAGCCAAGATATCGAAGGAACCTGTACCAACATTATTTAGCTTACCCAAAACAATTCTGGCTGATGGAGACTCAAGTTGTTCACGTTCGTTATCGAGAACAGCCTTAGTCAAGAACTGACAGGTTGTTTCATAAGACATCTTCATCAAAGAAGAAGTGGATGTCTCCATACCTTGTCTGTTGAAAGCCAAGTATGTACCTTGTCTAGTCATCATATCGGCAATCAAATCCAAATGACGGAAAGAAACAGAAATAGCATAACGAGAGAAAACGTTATTAATTTCATTAACAATAGTGTTTCTAGCAGCTTCAACACCATATGTCTTCAATACTGAAGCGATATCGTTAGAAGTAATACCATCAACATCAATGAAAGCTTCTTGGTCCCACATGGCTTGGAAGTTGACACCCTCGGTAACAAGGACTCTATGGCCCTTTTCTGGTTCTGGACGTATACAACGGTCAATGTTTGGAACTTGCCTTATAATTGTCTTTCTACAGATGTCTTCGACAATGTTAACCATCAGTAGCTTCTCGGTGTCAGCAGCTAATTCTAGCTTGAACTCACACCATTTACCATGTTTATCATCAAAGTTATACTTGGTTACAAACTTATGGTTGGTGATAATAGCAGATTGACGATCTCTTTGTTCTTTGTTCATGTTATTGTTAGCATCAGCAATCTTGGAATCGATCTCATCCATGCTTACATCCTCATCATCCTCAGAATCAGAGGAGTCAGAGTTGGATTCCATATCAGAGTCAAGATCTTCATCAGAGGACTTCTCAGCTTCCCTCATCGTTTCGATTTCATCCTCATCAGGTTCATCATAAGAAACAGACTGCTTAGTTTTGTTGTGATATTGCTCCTCATCATTGTCCTCATCCATCTTCTTTGTGGAACCTTCAACAGCACCCATGGTAGTTTGTGCCTTTGGAACAGCAATACCAATGTCTGGAGAAGAGTCCTTCTTTTGCTTCTTAATTTCCTTGACGATTATAGTTTCTAAAGCACGCAAGAATTTATTAGCAATAACGGATTGTAGTTCTTGCTTGGAGACATCATACTCTTCATTATATTCAGATTCATCAAAGAATTTCATGTTAATGACATAGGAACGAGAAGAACCAGCAGTTTCTGTAACATTGACCTTGTCAATGACTTCAGATAAGATAACCTTAGAAATGGATTTACAGAAGGTGTCGGCAGTCTCATCTGTAACATCATTCCAAATTGGCAAAGTCATTTGAGGAGTCTTAATAGCAGCAGAGGCTGTCATGATAATTTCTCTCATACGAGGAATACCCAATGTCACATTAGCAGCACCGTGACCAGCGAAATGGAAAGTGTTCAATGTCATTTGAGTGGATGGTTCACCAACGGACTGAGAAGCAATAATACCAACAGCTTCACCTGGGTTAATCAAAGATCTCATGTATTTCAATTGCATCAAAGCTCTGAACTTCTTTTCGTTAATGTTATTATACTTCTTAAAGGACTTAGATTCACTGTCCAAAAATAGTTCCAATTTGTCTTGGAAGTTCTCAGAGACCGCACCAAGGTACTTGGCTGGGTTATATTTACTTAGAACAGGATCATACTTCAAAGTTTGCTTGTAGTGTTTCTCGTCTAGATGCTTCTTTCTGTTCTTCAATGTCTTCTTAGAGTATTTCAAAGCGGTTTCGACATCTACATGTTCTACAAGAGCAGATGGGTTGTACTTCTTCAATAGAGCATCGTAGTTATCCAAACAGAAGTTGAACTCAGTCATATGAGATTCCTTTGTCACATCAACTGCATCACCACCGTACAAGAATTGGATCAAAGTACCATCAGCGTCTCTAACACTGTTATCATAAGAGATATGAACACCTTCTAGTTGTTTTGTTAAACAACGTTGTAGATAACCAGATCTGGATGTTTTAACAGCAGTATCGATAAGACCTTCACGACCAGCCATACAATGGAAGTAGTATTCTTGAGGTCTAATACCAGAGTAGAAACGACCCTTAATGTAACCACCAGCTCTAGCATCAGTTTCATAAGGTTTGAAAGATGGAAGTGTTTTACCACTAACCATAACAGGAACTCTTCTACCTTCCAATGCTTGTTGACCTAATAGACACATAATTTGGGAAACGTTGACGTTAGAACCCTTAGCACCAGACAAAGCCATTGCTTGCATAGAGTTTTCTGGGAACTTCTTCATAGTACCACCTGGAACACACTTAGATACGACCTTAGAAGTAATACTGTTAACCTTAGAGGAACTGACAGCATCAAGAATACCAGATTTGTTGTTATCACGTAAAATTTCTTCCAAACGTTTCAATAACTCTGGATCATCTGATGGTGTGCTAGTGTCCAAATTAGTAACCTCGGCAGCAGCTTGTCTACCGATATCCACAGACTCAGCCAAAATCTCCTTTCTCCACTTGTTACCATCTTCAGTTAGACGCAAATCATCCATACCACAAGTGAATGCCGTTGCAGTAATATAGTTAGTGAAAAGTCTACCTAGAACAGATAGAACCTTGGCAGCTGTTTCTGGACCGTAAACTTCATGCAGAGAGTGAACAATACCATATTTAGAGGCACCATATTGAGATTTGTCCAAAATACCACACAATAGATGTCCATCCTTGAAAATAACATCGTTTTCAGTGGAATGCTTACTCCAGTATTCATTCTTAATTTTGTTAGAGGATTTCAAATTGATACCTGGCATATCTGGTGGTGTAACGTTTAGAAGAACTGTAGAAATGATTTGCTTACCAGTCCATAGTGGAACAGGCTTATGAATAGCCGGTGGTAGAGTAACCAGTTTAGCTCTGGTAGCATGACCATCTTCGGGGCGGATACAACCATAAATATATTGCTGATATTGCTCTCTGGTGAAAAAACTGTCTTTATTGGTTAACCAAACACCTGCAGAAATGTGATCTTGAATTAAACCTCTGACAGGAGAACCAGATGTTGGTGTCAAATATTGGGAATCAGTATTTGCCAAGTTGAAAGCTTCAGCTCTAGCATTTTCATTTTGTGGAAAGTGCATATTCATTTCATCACCATCGAAATCGGCGTTGTAAGCACCAGTATTGGCATAATGTAAACGCAGTGTCTTTTCACCTGGAAGAACTCTAACCTTGTGACCCATCATAGAAGCCTTATGAAGAGTAGGTTGACGGTTCATCAAAACAATATCTCTGTTCTTAATGTGACGGTAAACCTTCTTATTCAAGGTATGAGTAGTTGGGTTGGAAGATGGTGTCATCAACTGATTAGCTAGAGCCTTACGTTGTTCCAAGGTCATGCCAACCAGAGAAATCAAAGAACCATCTTCATTTTGAATTTGAGTAGCACCTGGCCATTTATCTGGACCATTGATGATAGCTTGACGCAATTCCGCAATGTTGTAAGATGTGACAGGTTCTGGATAGGTCAACTTTGTAGCAAAAACAGGTGGAACACCGATTTCATTAGTTTCGATATTTGGATCCGGAGAGATAACAGAACGAGCAGCGTAGTTAACACGCTTACCCATCATGTGCTTTCTGAAAAGACCTTCTTTCTTTTCCAATGCTTGCTTAACACCAGGAATTGGTACTTTACCACCAGTGTTACCTTGAGCCTTAGTAGAGTCGATAAAGGAGTTGACATCATTTTGAATGGTGACAAATGCGTTCATCAATCTGCTAAATATTATTCTTCTGTCGTCAAGGGAAACCTTATCTTTTTGTAATGTCGAAAGCTCATCATTTAGATCTCTGATCAACAAAGATGTTGTCAAAATTTTAGATAGAAGCTGATTTTGAGCATTTTCATGGACTTCATCACCTAGCTTGGATGGTAGACGGAATCTGGTTGGTGGAACAATCAACACATCCATAAAGAACATATCGGCCTTGACTAGTTTCTTGGATAAGTTAGGTTTAGAGTGGAAAACATATTGAAGAACTTGTTGCTCCTTTCTGAATACAGCACTCAAGATGTTTCTAACTTCAGTAGATAAGATATATGTAGACCCAGTCTTTGGTCTGGAGGTTGGGTTTCTACCAATATCAAAGGAGTCTTCAGAAGTATCTTTGCCGTCTAGCTTCTCACTTTGTTCCTTCTTCTTTAGCATGTCACGACGAACAAAACCTCTCACTCTGTTGTTTGTTAGTTGTTTTTCATTCAAGGCAGTTTCAAAAATCTTTGTGAAACCATCCTTTCTAAACTTTGGAGAGTACATACCACAGTTGTCACACTTAGGTCTCATCAAGATCTTCTTGTGGAACTCATGCACCAACTTCTTTCTTTCGTCGTTGACAGTGGCGGTGAAAGTACCTCTTTCAGTAGTTCTACCTTCAGAGATAGCCTTGGCGATCGAGATTTCGACAAATTCCTTACGTCTAGCCTTCAATTCCTTAGCCAAAGTGGTGGACATGTCGTTCTTGGAAGATTCTTCATCACCATCGTCTTCAATAGCCTCCATAGCATTATCCAGTTGAACGTGATCAACTTGGTATGATTCATCAATCAAACCATATTGAAGAAGTCTCAACTTACAAGCATAACGATGGACATCCAAAGACTTTAGCTTGAAGTGGTGACAGAACAAACAAGCTGATCTCAAGTAGATGTACAATTGATTGAAGAACAGAGGGTTGTAACATGGAACAGGTAGTTCAATGTGACCTTGATGACCAGGACAGAATTTTTCATCAAGACCACAGGTACCACACAAGTTCCTTAAGAAAGCACCTAGAGCCAAATCATAAAGACCACCAGCAATAGGATGACCCAAGTTATCCAAAACTGTTGGGTTTGTAATCTGCTTAGCAGATAGATTTCTGATATCTTGAGACGTCAAGATACCAAAATCAACGGAAGTGATCTCAGAACCAACTGGCTTAGAGATATCCATTTTTTTTTAGATATTTATTACTTTCTTCCTCTCTTACTTTTATAGATATTACTTTTCTGCTGAGCTTTTAGTAATTTTGTATCAAAAAAAGGAGAGAACAGGTCAAAATGAATAGATTTCTTCTTTAAAAGTCGATCCTTTCCTTAAAGAGAAAATTTTTATTTTTTCCTTTCCTTTATTTTTGTACCTTCCAAAATCGAAAAAAACCTCCTTCTTTTTTTCTCTTTCCTGCAGAAATAGTTTCTCAAATACAGGTTATTATTATACAATAAAAGGTAGGCGATCTCGTTGAATTATTCAATAATAAAAAACCCAATGGTTCTTTTAATAAATAAATAAATAATTTTATAGTTGCGATGAGATGCGATGAGCTTTATTATGAAAAAATTTTTCAGCAAAGGAAAATTTTTCAACCCGGGTAAACATTGAAAAAATTTTTTTACTGGAAAAAAAATTGCGATGAGCTCATCGCAAAAAATAATATTGAAAATATTGAAATTTATGAAGATTTAGACATTGCTGATTCGGAAGGTTACTTCATCTATTCATAAGCGGTTGTGGAGAATTATATTCTTTTGTTATAAATAAGAAACAAAAAATAGCTTTTCAACAGCTTTCAAGGGATCATATAAATAATATAAAAAATAAAATGGCACAAGTTAAAAGACCTGCCGAGGAACGCAAACTTCAATTTGTCAAGAGGCATAAGAAACAAGTTAAGAACCCAGTTGACTCTGAAACTGGTATTTCTAACTGTATATTGAAAGTTCCATTTGCCATGTATGTGTCACTAGCACCAATGTATTTAAAGGATGCTAAGCAAGGTATAATGAGACAACATTTAGATCCAATGATTATGAAGTATAACAGCAAAGTTGGTGGCGTTCTTCTTGGATATGAAAACTTAGAAATAGTCGATGCTGATCCATTGAATGAGGATAATGAAGACGAAAAACTGGTGAAGATTACCCCGGATACTCCATTCGGTTTTACCTGGTGCAATGTCGACCTATATATTTGGCAGCCACAAGTAGGTGACATTTTAGAAGGTCACATTTTTATACAATCTGCTTCTCATATTGGTATATTGATTCATGATGCTTTCAATGCTAGTATCAAGAAGAACAACATACCGGGTGATTGGTCTTTCGTACACAACGAAGATGAAGAAACAGAAGAACAAACAGAAGAGGATAACGGTAAGTCCAACTACAACAACAGATCTCTTGGTCACTGGGTCGACTCTAATGGTGAGAACATCGACAGCAAGATTAAGTTCAGAGTCAGAAGCGTCTACACTACAGGGAGAGTTATCTCTGTAGAAGGTACATTGCTTGAAGATCCATCTATATGGGGCCAAGGACAATCTCGTTCCCCAGCTGAGAAGTTACCAGTGGTATCAAACAAGAAGATTATATTTGATGATGAAGTATCAGCAGAGAACAAGGAAACTCATCAAGAGCTAGAGATTCCAGATGCCAAGGAAGACAAAGAAGGTGAAATTGTTTATGAAGACAATTCTAGCAGCAGTTCAAGTGAGGATTCCAGTGAGAGTGAATAAGCTCTTGAAATTGAACGCTAAAAGCATAAAATATAAATAAAAAATGATTCAAACTACGATTAACTTCATGTTATCACCCGTCATTTAATGGAGATGGTATGTAAAGTTGTATATTAGAAATAGACGAACAATAATATAAAAAAAATACTAAAATATACTAATATATTATTATTTTTTGTTAGAATGTATACTAGATAAAAACAGCCTTCAAAGATAGTTAGAATATTACAGACAGTCCAGTAGATTAAATTGAAAAAAATAGATAATAAAAAATATAAGAAGAGAAAACTAGATCAATATAAAATTGGTATGATAACTCCAAAAATAAAAACTTGAAAATAAAACCTTGTGCATAGTAACACCATTAATAAAGATAGGAATAGAAAAATAATAATAAAATTGTAACCCAACTGAAAATAAAAGCAAAATAAAAGGACAAAATAAAAATTGTGAAAACCGTAAAATTTAAACCAGATAACCCTAAGAAAATGTAAAAAAAGACCGAAAGAAGTATAATTAATTATTAGTTGAATTGATGATAAAGCTTGGCATAATAGAAATACCCAATGTTTTGTATTGAATATTAAATGAGTTGAATTTTTTTTTTTTTTTATTGAAATGAAAGGTGATGATGGAAAAAGCAAAGAGTAATTTTACAAATACTTTTGGAAATTAGCGTCATCCAACCAATTTACCTTCTCAAAAGCAGCATAAAGTCTGGAAGCCTTATTGACATCTATCCTGCATGCCTTTTGAGCATCAGTTCTTCTAAATGGAAGACCCTTCTTTAACTTATGAACTTTTTCTAAGAAAAACCTCCTCTTTGAATCCAAATATAGATCACATGGAAGCCTTAAAGTCTCAGCTAACACCAGCTCAGCTGGATGCAGCTTATCCTTTAAGGGATCCTGTGACAAATCCATAGAAGACCCCTTCCACTCAATTTTCAAACATTTGTTATTGTTTGCTGGAAGAGTAGACAATGGAGGTGAATAGTCCACTAGTTTCGACCAGGACATGTTAGGAACATACTGAGGAGCGGTATTAACTGCTCTAGCAGAAGCAATAGGCGAACTTAGCAAAGAGTTAGTGGCAGAAGTAGTGTGGTGAGTTTTCTTGGCGATAGGCTTAACTACGTGTTTAGCCTGGGGTTTAGAGACGGATTTAGATTGGTTAACAGTTTTCTTAGCTCTTGTCTTTTCCTTTTCCCCTTCGCCTTCAGATAGTTGCAATTCAAGATCAGCTCTATAGTTCCTACGGGGAACTCTTCTCCGAGATGATCTCTCCGGTATATCCTTCCTCACCATATTGGTATGAGAAGAAGAACGAGGCAATGCAGTAGACCTGGTATGTCTAGGTTCAACCACGGCTATAGTAGTGTTAGTATTCCCCAGGTGTCTGTATTGTGACAGGAAATCAAGACTCGAGGACAACGAGTCAGCCTGATGAGGTGCCACAACAATCCCGGTCCCTACCTCTTCCTCGTCATGAGAGAATCGTGGAGACATGGGAGGAGAAGGTATCAATATATTCTCCAATACAACATCATGTTGTAAAAGCAATGATTTAAAAGAACCACTCAATTGAGCTTGTTCTGGTCTAGGCGAAAACAATACCATTTGATGTATCTATTTTTTTATTTTTTTTTTAGTTCGTTGGCTTAATTGGATTGATATAAATTTATTTAAATCTTTTATAACAACAAGTAACCAAGTTATATATAAAATAAAAAAAAAAATTCTTTTTTTTATCTACTTATTGCTTTATATAAAATGTAAGTCATCGCCTATTTTTGTGCTAGCTCATCGCAAAATTTTCTAGTTTTGTTTGTTTTCTTTTTTTTTTTGTTTGTCATCTTGCCTGCCCACGGTACATTCTAAGAGAGATAAAGAATTGTTTTTCCATAAAAAGAGGAAAAATCATCGTTTTGGCTCTTCCCGTCCCCCGCAATCCTGCGTATCTTTCTGAGTGACTCTCGCGAAACACACACGCAAACACCACGTACTGTTTTTAGTAGTCTTATTGGTACAGTGGTTTCTGTGTTACTGATTACAAACTAAAAGCCATTTTCAGGATTTCCCCACTGAAATTCTCGTAGTGCTGATAACGCATACTGGGGGGAAAAGAAAGCAGAATAAAAAAAAGAAAGAAAAAAAAAGAAAGATATATACATGTGTGCGGTTCTTTCTGTGGATGAGGTAGTCGAATAAATCCGTTTTTTTTTGATATTAGTAATATATACCGGGTAACATATGATTTACTTATTAGTAAGATTTAGCCGTATAAGGCAACATATTTATTTTAAATTTTTTTTTTTTTTAATATTGGTAGTTTATCTTTATTATATTATATATGTCTCTATCTCTGTGTATGCATAAATAATGTGCCTGTATGTTTCTTATTCTTGACTTTTGGGACTGGCCTAGAAAGATGCGCGAATTTTGGAGGTACAGGACCGTATTGTGACTCTCCTGTTGATTCTCTTGATGTAGTGTTACTATCCACTGGTGGATATACTGCTAGATTAGTTGGATGGTTAAGCTGAGAGTGACTCACTTGAGGCGGAATCGGTGCTTGCGTGCTATCCATTTGTAGTGGGATTGGTGCACTATTCACTTGTGATTGTAACTGTGGGTTATTCATCGGTGGAATGGGGGTATCATTTTGCTGGACATTATTATTTGTGCCCTGTTCTTGGATACCTCCCATCAAATCTACCTGTTCCACTCCAAAGAAATCTCTTATTATATCGTCAATCTCATTACTCAATGAGAAATCGTGTGTATATGTCACATCATTATTGACTTGGTTCAATGGATACAATGTTGGTCCCATGTCAAAATTAAACTGGTCAATTTCTTGATCCTCTTGAACCGCCAGTGCCAGCTCATAGGTATCTGATAGCTCGTTCTTTAGGATGTTATCAAAGAAACTTTTCAGCTTCTTATACTTTACACTCTTATATGGCGACAAAGTTTGTTCTAAAAACGTCTTTAAACAGGTCGAGGCCAACAAACACGCATACAATTGGAACAAAGTAGCCTTCTTGAAACCACCCATCTTTGATTGGAAATTACCCAATAGTGTCTCTAGTTGTCCCACTAGAGTTTCAATCAAGGTCAAAAATTCCTCAGATTCACCCATAAATGGCTTGTTAAATGTCATTAATACAATGTAATAATAGTACCAAAAATATGATATGGTAGGGTCTGTAGTAATATCTTTGTCCTTTAGTGTGTCATTGTTCCATTGCAAGAATTCTGGCAGGGACTGTCTCCAACATTCAACTTGGATATTGAATCCTCTCAAAAAGTGTACTTTGTTCTCCATATTGTCTGACTCAATAAAAATTTTAGATGTGAACACCTGAACAATTCTTGAAAGCACAATCAGATTTTTCAATGGAAGAGAAATCTGAAGAACATGTCTCCCAACAAATCTAAACTCTTCAGTACCTTCGACCTCCGGCAGTTCATCTGATTCAGGAATTGTGGAATTACTAACACTTAGTGTTGAGTTTCTGCCCAACATTAGACAGATGAAATGATCTGCGATATAACAACCCCAATAAATACGCGAACGAATTTCCAATTCACTTTGGGTCAAGTTTTCATCAGAATCATCGTCCATATGCCAAACTTTTGGATCCAGTTGAAATCCCATGGCGTATCCTACCCTTATGGCAAGACCCGAAAAGTACCATGCCATTTGCATATTACCCTTTCCTAGCTCATAAAATGCCAGACAGAAAAGAGCTTGAACTGTTGTGATCGTAGCTACACTTTGCTCATCAAATACAATTTCCAGCAATGCCTTTTTACTCTTTTCGTAATAAACTTCGGAGAGATCACGCAGTTCAGGAGATAAACGTGAACCAATAGCACACATAGAATATATCAGTTCCTCAGAACAATACTGCGAGTTCTTGTAATTATTTTCCGCGTGAGCGAAAAAACCATACAAGAAACTTTCCCTATGGACAAATATAAAATGTCCTGGGTATAACCACTTATAGAAATTTGATAGTGATTTGATGATTTTGTAATCTGATGTTAGCAAATTTTTTGATTTACCTTTTAAACCATTCTTTCTAACAATAACTGTGGTTTTTAAGTCAGAAATACGCTCCTTTGAATCACCAACTGGAGATGATCTACCGGATGATAACAACGATGAAACGGATACAGATGAATTAGGCTGTGATAAATTTCTACCCTTGCTATTTTTGCTATCCATGTAGATACTACCTTTAACAAAAGATTTCCGTGGCTTTTCTGAGTTCACATTTGATTTATCTGTTGGCGGTTGTAGCTTCGTTGATTCTGCATTTGAAGTAGGCGTTTTATCACGGAAAGTTCCCAACACAGGAGTACCTTGCCTTGACACAATAGGAGGCTCTGGTGATGATTGCCTAGATCCTGGAGAACTATCACGAATGATATCCCTTAGTTTCATCGAGTCTAATATTTCTTCTTTGTTTGCCGGAGCAAAAGCTTCCACTAGATTCTTCATAGAGGTCTCTAAATGTGCAATATGTTCTTCCAGGGATGTAACATAAGAAGTTGTATATCTCTTCTTTCGCAGATCTTCTTCGTTAATGTTGCATACTAAATCCAATCTCTTACAGTTCGCACAAGGATAGTCTAACGTACATTTTTTTCTTCTCTTTCTACAATTATAACACGCCAATCTCTTTCTCTTGGTTTGCTCCCCATAACTATGACTATTTTCTGGTTTTGCCCTGCCATCATTAGTTCTTTGTCTCTTATCTGCATTCAATGGATAAGCATCACCACTCACAATCCTCTTCAAAAACTCCAACTTCTCTTCACTTTCTGGATCAGGTTTTATGGAAACGTCATCTTTATTACCTTGACCTTCCATCACTTCCTATCTATCAATTACAGGTTTCAATCTCGTTTCTAGTTGCTTTTTTCTTATTTTTTTAATTTCTGTTCTCAGTTTGTAATCAAAAGAAAAACGATAAGATCTTCCTCAAATTTATTTGCTAGTTATTTAAATATTTCAAAAATATGGTTTTCTCTCAAAGGTAAGAGTTGCCAAGGAAAATGAAAGAATTATTTTGACACAATCAAGAATAAAAACCATTGTTTGGGAAGCTCATCGATTTTTTTTTTTTTTTCCAATTTTTCTTCTATAAACGTTCGCTCCGGTTGTTTTAGACAGAAAAAAAAAACCAAAAAAAACAAACAAAATAGGCAACCTTTTTCCCCTGCATTGTTGAAAAAGCAGGAAAGAAAAAAAAAATGGGTGACACATTATTTTTTTTTCCTATTTTGGCTTAAGGCAATAAATAGTAATACACTATTGTTAAATCACAGTAATTGCTTTGAGGGATTTTCACATACACCCATTGAATCATCTTAGAAAGACTACATTTTTACTCTTACACACACATATATATTGCAAATTCACTTCTTATCTCTTTTTGACTTTCTATGACTACAATTCATCTTCTATATAATCGTCATTTTCGGTTTCCTCGACCTTGACCAAGTCCTTTAATTTGGCCTTCAGTTTATTGAATTTCGCGGTGTTAACGTCGACGGACTTAATGGCAGATTTCCGTAGTGTACGAATTGGAATTTGTATTTGAAGGTCGTTCAGTAGGTCCTGATCAATTACTTGTAGTGAGTTGATGTCTGTTGAGAGTCTTTGGTAATGGATTCTCAAGTAATCCCCACCATAAGCAAGTCTCAGTTGTTTCATGTTCACATAGATAAATGGCTTCGTAGAATGGAAAACGGCGTTGTATTTCTCCAATTGTTCTGCCCAGTAACCAGAGCTCCAGTAACCCTTACCTGTCATCTTCTTCATTGCAAACATTCTCTTGATTTCAGAGTCGTAAATATCAACAATATCAATAGTGGCCATGTCAGGCGGTATAATGAGCAATTTAGCAACGTCTGAAGGGAACAACAGGTCTAAGAAGATCAAACTTGAAGCAGCTAATCTTCTTTCCCTGAATCTTTGAGGTCTGATCCATAGTGGCCATTCATATCTAACAAATATGACACTAATGTCCTTACCCTTCACAGATGATGGTACCACCTTGGCGAAGTCACGGAACTCTTGAGAAATAGAAGGTTCATCCCACACATAGAAGGTAATCGGCCTACCACCGGTAGTCAAAATTGTGTTCAAAATTGTGTTCTTGAATTTTTCCTCATCTTCATTGTTATACAATACAGTGAACAGGTTAATTCTCTCAGTATCATATTCGGTGTCATCCTTCATACTTGTAGGGGAAACCTTAACATAAACCGTCTCTGGAAGTGATGATCTCCAGAATAACTTTTCATTTGGTACATATTCTGCCTTGGGGTTGGTGCTGAATGAATCGACCTTAAACCTGGAGTCACAAGATTCAATAGTATAGCTTTGAGATAAATCGCTGATACCCAGTTGTGCATAACCATAAGTGCTCATCGTAAAAGCTCTGGAAACGACTTTACCCGCAGAATCACGTAGTTGAATACAAATATTTGCCTGACCTTCAACATTACCCAATTCTACTTTATCTTTAGCTGGATATACATGAGCCTGGACCATTAATTCGCTAATATTACCTTCATGGTCCATCTTGACATGCCAAGGTTTGTCAATGTCAATGTCTAAACCTGATGATAATAAAGGAGCCAAATCCTCTGCATCATCCAAGTATATTCTATTATTTGGAACAATATTAATATTCTCTGTGCTATACCAACTCAAATGCAGGTTAACAAATGGTAGGTCAATAAAATTCTCAACTAGAGACAACAACTTTTGGGAACGTTCCTCAACCGGATCCAGTACTAAATTAATTTCAACGGCTCTATCTTCATCTTCAAAGAGACTGAACATGGTCAGATCATTTGGGTCACGTAAATTACCTAAATCCATTCTTGGGAGAGATGTTTCAGTGGAATAGAAGAGAGGACCTTCACTTGAATCAGAGGACTGGTAATATAATTTTGTCATGTATGAAGACATAGCTTCCATAAATGATGGATCTATTTTTTGAGAAGAAAAGCTATTGAAAACATTCTCCATAACATAAATTAAATCAAGTGTCCTTTTACTCTCCTGAGTTAAGAATGCTTCAATATCGCTAGTCTCTGGGATATAACCATCTCCTAGGAATATAACTCTACCATTTACAACTAGCATTGGAGTACCATCCAAATCGTGTGATGGAATATCAAGTAGCCAGGTACTTAAATAAGAGTTAGCATTTGTGTCGGCGCCTGGAGATACTGAACACCTTCCTGCTTTAAAGCTTGAAAAATCAACGTCGTTCCTGCTCTTTGTAAAACCTTTCCAACAAGACTTCTTACCATTGTCACCAGTATGAATTATTCTGCATTTAACCCCAGAAAATTTGTTCTTAACAATAGCATGCAAACGGTCAATTGCTGCTTTAGTGTTGAAATCATCAATCAAGGTGATAGTATGCAACAGATTATATCCAGAATATTTTTCTTGTTCTAGAACACGATCTTTGAAAAGTTCAAGTGCAGTATTATTAATTCTAGTATAGGTAGCCTCTTCAAAGTATGTAGTAGTGAACTTCTTGTTCCTTTTAGGAAGAGATTTTGAATGCAGCAATTTTCTCACATCTAGATCCTTTTTATAACTACTCATTTTATGAAGTTCATCTTTAACTTGCTTGACATCTCTTTTAATTGTCATTGCAAGCAAATAATTCCAGCTGTTGCTCTTGAATTTAAAAATATTACCATTAATGATTATCGATGTTTCATCAATAGATAATTCCTTCAAGACATTCCTATAATCTGGAACTTCCTTGAAAGAACTAATAATAGTTTTCCCTGGATTTTGAGTTATATCATTCAGCAAGTCGGTAATACCTACAAGGTCATCTCTTGCTTTCAATTCATAAATTTTTTTAACAGTCTGGTCTTTTCCTGAGCTAGAAAATGGAATAAGACCAATTCTTTGAGGGTAACCAGTTTCAACAACCTGAAGCGTTCTTACCAAAGCCTCCAAAGAATTTTTAACTTCAATATCATGCTTCAACTTGTCAAAATCAACAACGAATACTATTTCATTCCAGTTTTGTCTCAACTCGGGAATCTCACCAAATTTAGACTCTTCAAAGAATACATCAACACTATCATCCAATTGTGCATATACTTTATCATTCTCAATATCGTTGAAGTAAATCACAGATTCAGAGTAACCAGGAATTCTATGTGTGTCGACCTTATAAGGCTGCAAAGCGTCCAAATTTGGAACAGAAAAGACAGAATAGTAGCTAATAAGTTTTTTAACAGTAGATATCGAAATATCTTTGAAGTATACTTTTAAAACTTCACGTAGCTCAGTAACATATTGGTATTCTGTCTTTATGACATTTAATAAAGTTGACATGTGAGCCAATGGATATTTAATGTATTGGCCGTTAATGAAAAGACCAAGCAAATTGTGGTCAACACCCATATTGTTTAAATACTTGTTAGACTCAAGAATTTTTTCTTCCTTTTCTTTGGTGGCCAAAATCTGAGGAACCAAGAGTGGTAAGTTGTTGATAGTTTGCTTGGAGTATTCAATCAATTTCTTAAAATCCCTGCCATTTTTTCTGAAATATTGACTTAACAAGGTGATCAGCTTAAAATCTAATTTTTCAAGATCTTCGACAGAAATATCCTCGAACTGCTCAGCATTAACCTTTTCCAATCCCTTTGGCAAGTCCAATTCAACACCAGAGTTTAATACCTTCTCCACATCACCAGGAATGTCCTTTACAGTAATACCAACTGGGAATGGATTGTGATCCAGAGGTTTGTTAGGACCACAAGTACTTCTCCAGATAAATCTTAGCTTCTTACTCTGAGTTGCCTCGTTGTACAGCGACCTACTGAATTCATCGAAATCCTCAGTACCGGGACAACCATAAAACAAAACCAATGGAATTGGTTCACCATCATTGGTCTTGGAATCACCAATTACCACATCGCTGTCTCTTAACAATCTCAGGTCTTCTATTTGAGCTTGTTTTTTCAAGTCATCCGTCTTAAAATAGAAAACTTTGTCTGGTTCTGTGTAGTTCACGCCATTTAAGACAGCAACGTTCTGGTTTATACCGGCATATCCAATTGAACTTTCATCCATAATACCCATAGGGTAATGCTCATAAGTAACTTCGAACAAAGCCGCCAGTTCCTCATCACTAGCAGCAATCTTGTCGACCAAAAAGTCAACTAGCGTGTCTTCACCTTCAATCTCTTCAATACCAGCAATGTAGGGATATACCTCGGCAAGCAGCTCTTTACTCGAGGGAGATAACCACGACAACACTGTCCATGCCCGTGCTCTCTCATCGACAACTACATCCAGTGCAGATGTCAACAGAAAAAATGAAAACCATAGCAATTGAATTAGCATGGTATTATTATTTTATATCTGTGTGTGTGTGATTTTAGTTTTTGTTCTATTATTAGTTCAATTGATGGAAAAGAAGAGATTAAAATAAAGAAAGTTTTATAACTTTAAAGAACAAGTATGTTGCAAATTCTTTTCCAAGAGATAAGTAAATCCCTTTGTACTAAAGCCAGCTTGTCAGATTTCCCCTAAAAAAAAAAAGAAGCATGCTTTACAGGCAACATCGCCTGTGGTTGTCACTATGATTACCGGGTAAAAGACGGTTATTATATATAGCGGTGGGACTCTCTCAATAGTACAGTAGAGTGCCATAACTAGAATCAAACATACCTACTACTGCAAGAAGGAATTAATGACATTCTAGATATTTGATATTACGTATAAATATATATATTTATATATTGTCTCAAAGATTCAATGTCATTTTATTTTTTATATACGCATATAAGAAAAAACACAGAGTATTCCAATACCACCGGAAATATAGAAATAGATATTAAGAAAAAACGAACACACTTCCTTTGGTTCATACCGATACAGTTTCATACAGCCAAGACAATATCACAATGGACGTAATAAAATACAAATTACCCTGCTGTCAATCAACCGGGTAACACAATTAGTCATTATTTTTTTTCTTTCTTTTTTTTTTTCATGTTGGAAAAAAAAAATTTTTATTTTTTTTTTTTTTTTTCGACGCGATGAGCTTATTTCTCTTTATTTTTTATTTTATCTTTTGAACTGTTTTAACAACTCCAGTATTAGGAGTAATTTTTATTCCATCTCTTGTTCTTTCTTTTTTTTTTTCTTCTTCTCTGTTATATTATACATTTTTTTTTCTTACTTATATATTTCTCATTCCTTAAATAAAGTTAAATAGATTAACTCTTTTAAATTATTCTTTTTCTTTCTCTTTCAAAACGTTTTCTTCTAGAACATATAGGTATATTCGTGTCGATAGAAGGAACTTAACCAGGATGACTATCGGTGACAAGCAGAAATGGACGGCTCAGAACGTCAGAAACACTTTCCTGGACTATTTCAAGTCTAAGGAACACAAATTTGTTAAATCTTCCCCAGTGGTTCCCTTCGATGATCCAACTTTGTTGTTCGCTAATGCCGGTATGAACCAATATAAGCCTATCTTCTTGGGTACTGTTGACCCATCTTCGGAGTTTTACACCTTGAAGCGTGCTTACAACTCCCAAAAGTGTGTCAGAGCCGGTGGTAAGCACAATGATTTGGAAGATGTCGGTAAGGATTCTTACCACCACACTTTCTTTGAAATGTTGGGTAACTGGTCCTTCGGTGACTATTTCAAGAAGGAGGCCATCAACTACGCCTGGACTCTTTTGACCGAGGTGTACGGTATCCCTGCTGATAGACTATACGTCACATACTTCGAGGGTGACGCTAAGCAAGGTTTGGAACCAGATACCGAGGCCCTAGAGCTATGGAAACAAGTCGGTGTTGCCGAAGACCATATCTTGCCAGGTAACGCCAAGGACAACTTCTGGGAAATGGGTGACCAAGGTCCATGTGGTCCATGCTCTGAAATTCACTACGACAGAATCGGTGGCAGAAACGCTGCCTCTTTGGTTAACATGGATGACCCAGATGTTCTTGAAGTCTGGAACTTGGTTTTCATCCAATTCAACAGAGAACAAGATGGTTCCTTGAAGTCCCTACCAGCTAAGCATATCGATACCGGTATGGGTTTCGAAAGATTGGTCTCTGTCTTGCAAGACGTTAGATCCAACTACGATACCGACGTTTTCCAACCTTTGTTCGCTCGTATTCAAGAGATCACCGGTGCTAGACCATACTCTGGTAAATTTGGTGACGAAGACAAGGACAACGTCGACACTGCCTACAGAGTTTTGGCTGATCACGTCCGTACTTTGATGTTCGCTTTGGCCGATGGTGGTGTTCCAAACAACGAAGGTAGAGGTTACGTCTTGAGACGTATCTTGAGAAGAGGTGCTCGTTACGCACGTAAGTACATGAACTATCCAATCGGTAACTTTTTCTCTACTTTGGCCCCAACTTTAATAGACCAAGTTAAGGATATCTTCCCAGAATTAGGTAAGGACCCATCGTTCTTGTTTGAAATCTTGGACGAAGAAGAAAGCTCTTTTGCTAAGACCTTGGACCGTGGTGAAAGATTGTTTGAAAAGTACGCTGCTGCTGCATCTCAAACCGAATCAAAGACTCTAGATGGTAAGCAAGTCTGGAGATTGTACGACACTTACGGTTTCCCAGTTGATTTGACAGAATTGATGGCTGAAGAACAAGGTTTGAACATTGATGGTCCAGGTTTCGAAAAGGCAAAGCAAGAATCATACGAAGCTTCAAAGAGAGGTGGCCAAAAGGGTGGTGATGAGTTGATCAAGTTGGATGTCCACTCTATCAGTGAATTGAACGAAGCCAAGGTTCCAAAGACTGACGATAGCTTCAAGTACGGTAGCGAAAACGTTGAAGGTAAGATTCTAAAACTGCATGATGGTGAAAAGTTTGTTACTGAAATCTCTGAGCCAGGTAAGAAGTACGGTATTATATTGGACAAGACCTGCTTTTACGCTGAACAAGGTGGTCAAGAATACGATACTGGTAAGATTGTCATCGATGATGTTGCTGAATTCTCTGTCGACAACGTTCAACTATACAACGGTTTCGTTTTCCACACAGGTATTTTGAATGAAGGTAAGCTTTCTGTCGATGACACTATCATTGCCTCCTACGATGAGCTACGTCGTTTCCCTATCAAGAACAACCATACCGGTACTCACATTCTAAACTATGCTCTTAAGGAAACTCTAGGTAACGATGTTGACCAAAGAGGTTCTTTGGTTGCCCCAGAAAAATTAAGATTTGATTTCTCTCACAAGAAGGGTTTGACTATCGAAGAAGTTACCAAGGTCGAAAACATCTCTAATGAACAAATTAAGGAGAACTTGAACGTTTACTACAAGGATGTCCCATTGGATCTAGCTAAGTCTATCTATTCTGTACGTGCCGTTTTTGGTGAAACCTACCCAGATCCAGTTCGTGTTGTTTCCGTCGGTAAGCCAGTCGAAGATCTTCTATCTAACCCATCTAACGAAGAATGGGGTAAGTACTCTATTGAATTCTGCGGTGGTACACATGTTAAGTCTACTGGTGATATAAAGTACTTTGTTATTCTAGAAGAGAGTGGTATCGCCAAGGGTATTAGAAGAATTGTCGCTGTTACTGGTTCCGAAGCCTTTGAAGCCCAAAGAATTGCCGATCAATTCGCTTCTGAATTAGAAGCTGCTGAAAAGCTACCATTTTCACCTCTTAAGGAAAAGAAACTAAAGGAATTGGGTGTCCAACTAGGCCAACTCTCCATTTCCGTTATCAGCAAGCATGAGCTAAAGGAGAAGTTCACTAAGATCGAAAAGGTTGTCAAGGATGAAGTTAAGGCCAGAGCTAAGAAGGAAGCTAAGCAAGTCTTGGATGAAGTTAAGGGCCACTTCACTGCCAACCCAGAATCCCCATACTTCGTCAAGTTTGTGGATATTCCTGCCAATGCCACTGCTATTACAGAAGCTGTCAAGTACATGAAGTCTTCTGCCAAGGACAAATCTATGTACCTGTTGACTGGTAATGATCCAGAGGGTAGAGTTGCTCACGGTTGTTACATTTCTGACGATGCTCTTGCTAAGGGAATTGCTGGCCCAGAATTGGCTAAGCAGGTTTCTGGTATCATTGGTGGTAAGGCTGGTGGTAAGGGTAATGTCTTCCAAGGTGTTGGTGACAAACCAGCTGCTATCGAGGAAGCCGTAAACGAAATCAACACACTTTTCAAAGAAAAGTTAACCATCTAAAAATAGCATTTGTAACATACACATAAACTTTCAAGACCAGTTAATATTTCTGTATATGTACATATTATGAAGTTTCCCTTAGGATATATAATATAATAGTATTTATTTTTGTTTAATATTTATAAGGAATGCAATGAATAAATTAAACTATTAAAATGATCTCTATTTACTAATTTTGTTTTTATATTATTTTATTTTGTCGAATGCAGATGCAAATAATATTGTAGCTGAAGACGTAAGAAGCATTAATTTTTCTTTTCGTCGATGAGCCACTTCCAGATCAGGTCTCTATCTTGTTTATTCCATAAGTGGTGTTCATGTACTCCATTAGAGTCTTTTTTGAATGATATCCGACTGATGAACTTCTTCCATAAGTCTTTTTTACCAACAGAAGCTTTTGTTTGCACTGGAGAGCTACGATTTGTTGTCTTCAACATTGAAACTGTAGTTACAGTCTTTAAACGCTTAAAGTTTGCACGAGTGACAACATATCCAAGAATAGCAGAAATAACGACAACAGCGCCAAAACCAACATAACTCTCTTCAATAAAATTCTTCAAATTCATACCATAGAATGCTGGAATTAGAGTTGCTACGGTAACACCTAAAGTATAAATGGTTATTTTCAATTCCAAATGCATTAATGAATTTCTATTAGCATCCAAGATGATATTAACAATCTCTTCAGTTGTTTTAATATCTTGTATCAATGACTCAGATTGCTGCACGTATTCATCACATTGTGTATAATAGGTTTCCATCATCATTTCCAAATCTGCAAAATCGTCATCTTCAGTTTTACCCACAGAAAGGTAAAGACTAGCCAAATCATCATCACTCTCTAATAATTCATCTAGTACTTCACGGATCAGCAACGATTTTTGGTAAAAAAGAGTTAGGTTTTTAGATTTAATCAGAAGCTCTCTAAGTTTATCTCTATTAACTTCATTTTCCAAATCTGACAGGATGTCACCACAAATTGAATAGTGTAATTTGAACTCTGCCTCTAGTGAACTCATAATATTTATCAAGATACTCTCCAAAGCTCTATGTTCATATAATTGAGATTGGGTCCCAGCTTTCAAAGATAATTTGGACTCCAAATCATACATTAAAACACCTAGCTTTACAGCTGAAGAAGGATCCACTGTATCAAACACGTATACTCTATCCTTTTCTATCAACGCTTTGATATGTAACATGTTTAAAAGTATGCAACTATTGGGTTTCACTTGAATTGTTGGTATAATATCAACTGAGGATGTATCAATTTTCCTTAAGTCTCTAGGAAACAACGAATGTTCCCTTAAAAACTGCCATTTTTGAAATCTTTTCGAGACAGCTGCTATCTTTCCCTTTGAATCAAACACAGTACAGGATATATACGATTCATTCGGTGTGATTGGCTTTAATGACAGCAGCTGCTGGTGGGCAGATGGGAATGCCCCTACACTTTTATCGACTGGTGTTTTCAACAATGGTATCTCCTTCCTACTCTTACTATGCTTCGTAACATTTCTTGAGATATGCCGTATACTCGTCAAAGAATTCTGTATTTTCAGTGGTTTTATCCTCAAAAAGAGACTGGCACCCGTAGCCCTTCTCATTGCCCCCGCAAACTTGTATCGTACCACCGGTAACATCACCTTAATTGCTTTCACTTTGAGGATTTTTATTCCCTTCCTTTAATAACCTGATTAGTTTAAAAGAGCAATGGCTCAAATTTAAAAGGGTCGTTTTCAGGAACAAAAACCTTGAGAAAATGTTCCAAATTGAAAAGCCAAATAT
This sequence comes from Nakaseomyces nivariensis, assembly GCA_017309295.1. NCBI lineage: Eukaryota > Fungi > Ascomycota > Saccharomycetes > Saccharomycetales > Saccharomycetaceae > Nakaseomyces > Nakaseomyces nivariensis. The sequence goes on from JAEVGP010000011.1 coordinate 314,368, forward strand.
AGTGGCATATTATGAACCGATAGTAGCTATTTACAGTATTTTTTTTTCAATAGATTTTAGAATTATAGAAGTTACCATGTCAATGTATTAAAAAAATCTTAAGAAAATAGAAATATATAAAATCGATGATATATAAGACAGTTAATCAAAGAACTTTCTGGTCTTGGATGGACCGAATAGTTCCAGTCTTATAGCTGGTAGAGCCTCTTGGCTCAAGATGGTCAATCTTTCACTTAGGGTATTGTTAACCTCTATCTTACTGTCCTCATCAGTGACTAAAGTACCACCGATAACGGAAGGAGCCAGAAAATCCTTATCATTGAACTTAACCTCGACCTCTTTGTTTGTAAACTCTTTGTAACTCTTCACTATAGTGTCTACCAGTTTGCTGTCCTTACCATATTTCTTGTAGTCCTTCTCAGTTAGCTTAACAATCACAGATGGTTCCAGTAGTTTAACCATAGCCTCCACTATCAATGATACCAAAACATCCTTGTAATCCGCACTATCCACCAATTTGGACAATTTCTCCTTAGTTTCGTCAAAAATCCCTTCTAGAGACTCCTCTCTACAGTTCAATGCCTTGAGACGCATCTTGTTAGAAATAGTAGACTTGGTAATCTGTTGTTGCAACATAATCTTCTTACGACGCGCTTCGAAGTTACTGTCAATGGCACTAGTCTCTGTACGCACAATACCAGTCTTCTTGATTTCATATTCTTGGTCTGCCTTCAACTGAATCTCCTTGGCCTTCTCCTCAGCTTCCTTCTTGATGAAGGCTTGCATCTTATTCAATTCATCACTCACCTGGTTAGGCGTCAACGCAGTAATCATAGACATCTTCTTTGCTTTTTTGGTTTCCTGTTTCCACCTTTATATATTACAGTATTGGCTAAACCCAGAAATCCACTAGAAATTAGTTTTCATCAAAATCAAGTTAGTCAGAGTTATTCATGTAATTGGGAATCCCTTAAGCCAAAAAAAAAAAAAAATGAGAGAGAATTGATAGACAAAAAGGAAAATGAGAGACCGCAATTTACGTAGACTGTGATTGTTGATCATATGATTAAATACGTTAAGAGTCACTAAACACGTGTATTGACGTATTAAACAATATATCACATGCCGTTATTTGTACAAGATGATGATTTGTTTGTTTTTGAAAACGGAAAAAATGTAAACAAATGACAGAGAGACAAAAGAGAAGAGAAGTACGACAATCATAATGGTATCTTGAAGTAAGCAGGTTTTATTTCTTATTTTGGTGCATATTGGCGCTTGTTTAACATTTTCAATCAAAGGAATATTTGCTTAGATTTATTTATCATCTAATATTGGTAAAGAACAATGTTAGTTCGAGCGTATCCCGGACTGCGGCATCGATGGCCGCCCGCAGTGAAGTTACTTTCGCGAGTACGGCGTGGATATAGCCAGGAGGCACCGAGGACTAATCCATTAGGTATACAGCATTTAAGTGAATCGCTACAGAGGCAGGTTTTCCCCAGGACAATATCAGAAGAGTTACAAAAAGATGATGAAGAGATGATCAGAAGAAATGCTGAATTAGAGAAGTTAGCCAAATTATCGTTAAAGAGTCATGATCTATTGGGCAGAAGTACTACTATTACCAAACCAATATCATTTCAATTGCCAAAATTACAAGGTAATACATTAGATGAGCATTTCCAAAAGTTAGGATATTTCGGTTCTGAACCATATAGAACGATGGCTTCGAACAAATTTACCACGATACCGGAGAAGCCTAAGAATTGGTTAAGAAAATCAGGATGGTATAAATATGAACCTGGTAAACAACCGAGAAAAGTTATGTACCCAGAGGAAGACACAATTGTGTTCGATGTGGAGACATTATATAAAATTTCACCATACCCTACTTTGGCTACTGCGGTATCAAATAAGGCATGGTATCTGTGGTGCTCTCCATATATATGTGAAGACAAAGCATCCAACAAGATTGAACATCTGATACCATTGGACACCTTGAATAAGGAAAGGTTAGTTATTGGTCATAATGTCGGTTATGATAGAAGCCGAGTACTAGAAGAGTATAATCTGAAACCATCAAAAGCATTTTTCCTGGATACATTATCTCTCCATGTGGCAACAGCGGGACTATGTTCAAGGCAGAGACCTTTATTCCTGAAAAATAAAAAGAACAAAGAAATCGCAAAAGATGAAGAAACCCCAAAGGAAGTATCGGAATTATTGGAAGTAAATAACGAGACTGATCCATGGCTTGAAGTAGCGACAATGAACTCACTAGCAGATGTTGCCCTTTTCCATTGCGGTATTAAGATGGACAAAACCATGAGAGATTACTTTGCAGCGCCGGATAAACAAGAAGTGATAGATAACTTTGAACTTCTAGTAGATTACTGTGCTGGTGATGTAACTGCAACAAGCAAGATATTTGACAAGCTATTACCTCTGTTTTTAGAAAAATGTCCTCACCCCGTCTCTTTTGCTGGTCTGAAGGCTCTAAGTTCTTGTGTTTTACCAACAGATTACAGTAAATGGCAAAAATATATTGAAACTTCTGAAGGAAAATATCAAGAATCTAAGACATTAATCGAAGACAAGATAGTACAGATTGTAGAAAATACAGTAAAAATGAAGGATGAAAAAGATTTTATAGATACCGTGAATAAAGATCCATGGCTGAGACAATTGAACTGGGATATCAAACCATTAAGGCTAACTAAAAAGGGACTTCCTGCAAAAGGTCAAAAACTGCCCGGTTTCCCTGAGTGGTATCGATCTCTGTTTTCTAATAAAGATGCGAAAATCCCACAAATAACAATGAGGTCCAGAATTATTCCCTTATTCTTTAGACTTTCCTGGGAGGATTCTCCAGTGATATGGACTGAGGAATGCGGATGGTGTTTCTCCAAAAAAAGAGATGAATTACAAACCTATCTTGACAAGAACTACAAACTGGTAGATGAAGATGTCTCAGAAAAGTATTTTTCAAATTTAATCGAGTTAAATCAATACCAAAAAGAAAATTTAGGCTCCGAAGTTCTTCTCAAAGTTCCTCATCCAAATGGTCCTGCCAATAACTGTACTACTTTATTAAGTAAACCGTATGTTCATTTCTTTGAAAAGGGTATATTACAGTCGAAATCAGAATTGGCATCTATGGCTTTAAAAATGAATGCAGCCGGTTCTTATTGGATGTCCGCCAGAGAAAGAATTATGTCCCAATTTGTAGTTACTAAATCGAAATTTGCCGAGCAATTTCAACCCTTGAGCGACAATGATACAAATAAAAATCCAGAATCTGAATCTCAAGGTATTATTATACCAAACATTATCCCCATGGGTACCGTAACAAGAAGAGCTGTTGAAAGCACTTGGCTTACTGCATCCAATGCCAAAAAAAATAGAATAGGATCGGAATTGAAGGCTCAAATAACCGCACCAAAAGGTTATTCTTTTGTCGGCGCAGATGTTGATAGTGAAGAACTATGGATTGCATCATTGTTTGGCGATTCAGTGTTTAAAATCCACGGTGGTACTGCTATTGGTTGGATGTGTCTAGAAGGTACCAAAAAGGAAGGTACAGATTTACATACCAAAACTGCAAATATTTTAAATTGTGACCGTAATGAAGCCAAAATTTTCAATTATGGTAGAATTTACGGTGCCGGTGTTAAATTCGCGGCACAACTACTTAAGCAATTCAATCCTTCATTGAGTGAACAAGAGGCCAAAGAAACAGCGGTTAAATTATACGAAAATACCAAAGGAAAAACGAAGCGGTCTAAACTTTTCAAGAAATTCTGGTATGGTGGATCTGAATCCATTTTATTTAACAAACTAGAAAGTATTGCAGAACAAAAAGCGCCGATGACGCCTGTTTTAGGCTGTGGCATTACAAATTCTTTGATAAAGCAAAATCTGAAGGCCAATTCGTTTCTACCTTCGAGAATCAACTGGGCAATCCAATCTTCTGGTGTCGACTATCTTCATCTATTGTGTAGTTCAATGAACTACCTAATAGCGAAGTATAAATTGGATGCACGACTGTCAATTTCTATCCATGATGAAATTCGATATTTAGTTGCTGATAAAGATAAGTACAAACTTGCTCTTGCACTACAGGTTAGTAACCTATGGACGCGAGCGATGTTCTCCGAACAAATGGGGATTTACGAATTACCGCAAAATTGTGCTTTCTTTTCGGCAATTGATATTGATCATGTTCTTAGAAAAGAGGTTGACCTTGACTGCATAACTCCATCGAATGAGACTCCTATTCCGCATGGTGAGTCGATTGATATAGTAAAATTATTAGAAAATCCTGAATGCGCTCTTGAGAACCCCGATGAGTCTGTGGATGTCTCGCAGTTACCTTTCAAAGAGAGAGAGTCTGTCTTTGCAAGGTATAACAGTGAGTATTCACCAGACTTCTTAGAATTTTTTTTGAAGATGCAAATACAAACCAGCTCCTGGAAAGTAGCTGAGTTAGAGAAGGAGTATATACAGCGGCAGAGTGAGAATGAGGTGATCAAAAGCAACAAAGAGGAATATGGATTCCTCGATTATTTGAATGATGTAAAGAAAGGCAAGCGACGTAAGATGTCCATTATGGATAATAGGTTCACTCCTGCATACTTGCGACAGCAGAAGCTAATTCTTGACGATAAACTGAAATTGGATCCTGACATAGCTGGGTCTGTTCACAATATCACATCACATGAAAGATCCCGCGACATCATATACAAGGATTTCTCTACTCTCCACGAAATAGCCACTCAAACAGCAGCTATACCCACATCTCCATCTTCTGAAACTTCTAAGAATATATCTACTGATGATCTATCACCCGACCTGACGACAACGACAGCATCCACCGCCATGGAATCAAAGCCTACAGCTGTCGCACCCACCACTACAACCGGTGGCCGGAGACGGAAGTATAGAAATATCGGGGGCAAAAGCGCATTTGACGCCTTCTACGCATCAATCGACGAGTCACGCGTATTCGCCAACGAACAAGAAAGAATCGTTACTGAGATTATACAGGAGATCAACGACAATGTCTCCACCAAAAAGAAGATTTCGAAACCATCACCACTATCGACGCCCAAACACGCAACAAGAAAGAGACATCCTATCGATAACAGCCGTACAATGGACTTTCAACCCACATCTGATATGAAATAATATTCCTCAACTGTCATGACCATAATTAAATATTTTAAAGTTAAATAATGAAAAAGTAAATATATTAATTATTTCCCATTCTTATTACGTCAATCCTTTTTTTTTCTTCTTATAATCTCCACAGAAGACCTCGCACAACTTGGGACACCTTCACTGCGCTGTTTTCATTTTTCTTGATTGCTGGGGAAAAAAGGAAAACCAACACAAAATGCTTGAAAAAAAATAAAAAATTAAAGGGTCCTCCTCTTAATGACTTTTCTTGATTTATGAGAGAGGTAGAAGGAAACTAAGGAAATTGCTTTAACAAACTGCGAGCTGGATAAATTTTATGAGATCATAGCAACATCTAACTTATCTGGTTTTAGGAAATTTGTTATCTGATCTTTATTTTTATAGAGTCACTTATTAGCCATTGTTAAACTTTTTATTTTTATTTCTATTTTGCATTGTTTCTGGATAAAAAACGTTAACTGATACCATAACTACTAAATTTTTAGTGATTATTTTGTTTTGGGAGTTAAGTTTCTTAGCACCATTGATAGAATTTTGCAGGACAATTAAATTAAAAGACGATCGATCAAAAAGGAGATGTCTTTCGATTGGTTAAATGTCCCTGGGTTGAGTACAGGGGAAGATGATAGACAAAACAATTTACCTACAGTTTCGTTCAATTTTGGAGAACCTAACAATGGGAATACCAATTTACATTTTCTGGATGAGTCTATGAAAAGTAGCAGTGATCCAGCGCTTGTTCGTAAGTTAGACAGTGCTCCAAGTAAGTTAGACGTCCCTCCAGCAAGTGGAGTCTTTTTGCAGCAAAATGGTCTACATAGGTCCCAGGAGGTTTTATCTGAACCTCAGAACCAAACTAGTGGTTATAAAGGTCAGAATCATACCCACAACCCTATACATGAATTACAAGATGACTACAAGGAAACTCCTGAAGATCTGCGAGTTCCGCTTTCATTATCGCAGGCACAATTAACGCATGAGGAACTGAGAACGTATATCAGATGGTACAATTACATTACCGCAAGGACGCACGGAAAGCTGATCAAGTTGGTGGATATTTTCCAGTTCATGAAAAACTTTAATATAACAGAAGAGCTGAAGAGCCGTATATTTTTGATCTTTCGAAGTTGCAAGAACTCATTGAACATTGGCCAATTCTTTGCTGTGCTTAGACTTTTGGCCAAGGCATTGATTGCCGGCATGTTACCAAATAGACAGATGATCTTGGAAAAGGCACCAATACCTAGACCAAGACCTATCTTGAATAAGGAAGGTGGGAATGAATTCTATGAAGAAGTTGAGGAAGATATCCCTGACGGTGCTGGTGATGCCTCAAATATACAATCTGGACCTGGTGGAAAGGTTGATTTTGATTCCTTCGCATCATTACTGCTTACAGGGAAAACAGTCAGGAAGAGAGTTAGACGTAAAGTAAAAAATTCTGTATTTAAAAACAAGAAAGTTAGGTTTGCGGAGAAGGTTACATTCCAAGACGCGCCTCATTATGGGAAAGAGAAACAAAATAAAGCTGATTCCGACGTTGCTTCCCCAGAGGATGATTCTATATCTGATGATGGCCCATTAGATTTGTCATTACCAATGGATCAATTACTGAAACAATTAGCTAAGAAAAAGAAAAATAGTGCATTGGTTTCCTCAGTTCCCACAGAACAACAAGAAACTGAAGAAGAGCGTGAAATATTAAGTGATATGAAAGACTCGTTATCACACTTTAAACAGATCCAAGCACCAGACTCTGTAACCCAAATTCCACCGCTAACCCAAGGAAATGCACTAAATGCAACAAATAGTCAAAATCCATCTATATTCAGTACAGGAATTAATGTAATGAATCAGTATCCAACACCAAGTAGTAATTCTAACAACAACACCAGTGAACCTGTTTTACAACCACTAAAACCAACTGCCACTGGGTCTGCAAATTATTTGATGAAGTCCCATATGGACACTTCTACTCTACCTTCTCAATTTGATAATCCTCCTATAATGCCACCAAATAACCAGACTGAGGTAATGGAACCGTTAAAACCTACAGCAACTGGATCCGCAAATTATTTAATGAAACAGCACTTCAAACCTGCTAATACTGCTGGGCAGAACCAACCAAATATTTCCTCACCTGAACCAAATGCACAAAGCTTCTCTAATCAAAACAACGTTGTGAATATGAATTCAATGCCATTAAGCCCTAATTCTACGGCCCAACAAAATATGGTCCCACAAAACCAAATGCAAAATGGTCAACCACAAATGTCACAGATGCAACAACAAACGACCTCACAGCAAATACCACAACAGATATCACAAATACAACATATGCAACAACAGCACACCGCTCAGCAAAGTACTTTGCAGCAGCAACAACAGCAACCGCCTCAGGTGGTCCTACAACCACAACCACAACAGCAAACTCAAACTCCTACAAACCGAAATCAGCAAAATGTTTCACCACAGACCCTACAACAACCTCAACAATCTTCAATTATGAGTCCAACAATTTCAAACAGTGGTTTACAACTTCCTAACAATACCGGAATGAATAATTTACGTGTTGAATCACCAAGCATGCTATCTGCAAATAACGCTGCTGGAAACTATTTCAAATCGTTGCTCTCCCATTCACCATCCCCAAATAGTAGTCAAACAAACATTCATTCTAATCTAACTGGTCAATTAAGTCCAAATCCTTCCTATGGGAACAACATGCAAACGGCTTTACCGGGAATGCAGCAACAACGTATACAATCAACAGCCACAGGTCAACAATTACCAGTATACAACAACACAACCGGCTCTATGGGATCTTATAATCAGTACCAACAGCCTGCTTTACAACATCAAAACTCACAACCTCTACAGCAACATAGACCATCATTAAATGCTATGCAACAACCACAGCAACAAGGAATGGCGCAATACTTTCAATCTGACTTTCAAGGTAATTATCAGCAAAATAACACAGGTAACCAAAGGATTGCAAATAACGCCTCACCTGTTTACAATAACCAAAATCAGCCTCCTAATAATCAAATGAGTGCTCAAGATATACTGGGGAACCTACAATCACTAAAACAACAAGTAGATGCGCTACAAAACCAATACGGAAGGTTATAGGCTACTATAATTTCACGACTCTACATAGATTTTTTATATATTACATAGACTATAAGTTCATACCACAATATTCAAATTTTTTTGACTTGCGAAAAGTATATCATCTATTGATTCAATATTTATTTATTTATTTTATACTCAAACACTAAAAGCACTCATTAGTGGCTAAACACTAAAAGTTATGATATGATTTAATACTTTTCAAAGAAAAATTTTATTTCATCATATATACAGATGATGATATCAAATTATATAAAAAACCAGTACAATTTTAGGAATCTTGGGAGCTTATATTTCCGGGTCCGATAGTAAAATATTAACCAAATAATTGTGCTCTCTAAACAAACAAAACCAATTAATGCTGATATTTTGGGTTCCAGTTTATATAAAATAGTTTCCTATCACGGCAGCAACACATATAAGAGATAGGTCATTTTTTAGCATCATAATATTCCCATAATTAAAACTTTTTTATAATTTGATTTTTTTCGAATTCGTCTACCTTTTTTAAACGATAACCAACGTATTTTCTATCTTTTCTTGTATTTTCAGAACCTTTCTTTATCAAATTTATCATGTATGACTTACTGCCAAAATAATCACAAACAAATAACGTAATATAGTTTGAAAAAATTTAAAGAAATAAAAAAAAAAAGGAATGTTTTTGTTTAAATACTCAAAATGCTTCTATCGCATGTTTTAATTTGCAAAGAAACACTTCGATTAACAAAATGAGTTTAATCTCCGCCAGCAGGCGTTAATGAATAGTAACCTTCGAGAGTTACTATCAGTAAATGACAAAAGCAAAAATAAACTGAAAAAAAAAAGAACAAAAGATCAAAAACAAAAAATAAACTGAAAAAAAGGAACAATAGAACAAAAAACTTTTAAGAAAAGAACAAAACTTTTAACAAAAGATCAAAAACAAAAAAACAAAAAAAACAGTGAACTTTTAACAAAAGATCAAAAACAAAAGAACAAAAAGATCAAAAACTTTTAACAAAAGAACAAAAAGATCAAAAGCAAAAGAACAAAAAGATCAAAAACAAAAGAACAAAAAGATCAAAAACAAAAGAACAAAAAGATCAAAAACAAAAGAACAAAAAAACAGTAAACTTTTAACAAAAGATCAGAGAACAGAAAAATTAATAAAAAAAAATTAAAACTAATGCTAAATACATTAATTTTTATTTTCTTTCATATTATTTTTTTTTTTATTTTATTATTATTATTATTATTATTATTTTTTTTTTAATTTTTTTAATTTTTTTAATTTTTATTTTTTTTTTTCATTTTCATTTTTCAATTTTTTTTTTATTTTTTATTTTTTGTGAATTAAATTCTAAAATACAATGTGAGACAACTAACACATATTGTTTATTCGAAACCAGTAGTACGGATGTTAGAAAGAGTATATTGCTCTATTTTATTGCTTAGTTCATTACGATAATTTTCTTCTTCTTTAGCAATTGGGCTATCGTAGTTGAACGAATCATTGTGGTGAGAATCTTCCGCTGGCTCAGTAGGATCAGATTCTTCAATCATTGATGGTTCTAATAGCTCTAAATCTCTCTTATATATTTCATCAAAATTTTCCAAAAATGCCTGGCTATATTTATGTTCTCTATTACCACCAAAAATCGTTAGACGCTTATTAATAGTATGTCTCATACGACGAAACCCTTTACCAACCACCTTACGTAGTTGTCTGTTGGCTTTATGATGTCCTTTACCTTTGATAAACAAATATTTAACTTTTGAGTGCTTCATCATACCGTCGTCTCTGTTTCGCTCACAGGATAATAGGCTTGCACTCTCATCTTCCAGATCATCGTCAGAAGTCATGTCAATGTCTTCGGATTCTACGAATTCAGCGGCATTGGATCCTGAATCAGGGAAGTTCAAGTGAAGGTATCCTCTTGGGGAAACTTCAGCAGCAGGAGAGACGTGGTCGTTACTACCAAGAGTAGCGCAGTCCGTGTAAGGTGAAGTTAAGGTAGATGGTCTGATTGGACTATCAAGTTGGGTGTTAGTAGTTGAATATAACTCTCTAGCCCTCTCAAGAGGAGTGGGACTGTAAACCACTGTAGCAACCGATGCCATACTTGAATCAGAGGCACGCCTGCTGTTAGAGTGTGAGTTAACAGGGTTCTGTACAACTGATGCCATACTTGAATCAGAGGCACGCCTGCTGTTAGAGTGTGAGTTAACAGGGTTCTGTACAACTGATGCCATACTTGAATCAGATGCAAGCCTGCTGTTAGAGTGTGAGTTAACAGGATCCTGTACAACCCTGTTAACTCTTGAATATGGATTATCAGGAGCATCATCTTCGTCTGACAAATCATCACTGTCGTTAGCACCTTCCATTTTCAGAACCACTGGATATATGTTTTGGTAAGCCTCTAACAACTGATCTTGGGCCCTTTGTTGAGAATCATACCTCAAAGACGTAGGGTCAAGAACAGTTTCAGCGGAACCCCCGGAGTTTTCACTGTCCCTATCCCAAGAAAAGTCGCTAGAAATTCTTTGATCTATGGAGTCTTGAAATGACGAATTAACCATAGTAATGTCGTGATAATAGTCCTCAACGGTACAATTAGGCCCATAAACGACTCTAACTATGTTCATATCTCCTTCAGTAACAATAGTTGAGTACGAAGTGATTTCAATGCTTGGGGAGTATGTAGGCGATAAGGTTGTATTTAACCACCTCCTAAAACGTGGACGGCGTTGAGTTACATTCCAGTCCAATGAAACCAATATATTTTCCTTGATGCTTTGTAAACTTCTAGAAATTGCATTCAAGTAAGGATGGGCCTCTTCACTGATTTCAATCGGTGTCATCATATATATTCGTAGACTTTCCAAAGTTGTAAATCTTCGCACCGTTTAGTTTTATGCTATTTCAAAGGTGATAGTTTGTTATTTTTAATGAAACTACCAACAATTTAGTAAATAGTAAGATTATTTATTATTTCCATTAAACTGGGAATTATTGCTCTCTATTTATACCTATCCAAATTGAATTTTAGTGTCATATTTACTATTTTAGTGTCATTGAATATTATTCAAACAATGCTCAACTAGGAATAAACAAGTATATTTAAACATTTAATTTGTTTAAAACGGTCCTAAAACCATATTGTAATAATATTGTGTCATTAGTTTATAAAAACTAATTAATTACTGTAGTATCATCGTTATATACGTAATCATCATTTTTACACCATTTCACTGCAAATGATCATTTTCAAAGTTTATATTGATATATTGTGTCACTCTAAAAAAATCAATAGTTTAATAGTCTTATTGTATGTTGCTCCAATTATCTCGAATCATAATATCATATGTGAATGATCACATGATATTAAAGTCTCTTATGATACAAAAATAGCATGAATATACAAAAACTAATATGACTTATAAGATCTCTATTTTAATTCAGAGTATCAAGTCACCAATATAAAATTTACATTAAACAGTAGACACTCAAAGTGTTCTGGAACGACGAAATATATAACAATTTCAACTTATTTAATTTAGTGTTGATTAAAATATAAATATACTTTTATATATCGTAAAATATGGCAAGTATTTTGATCCAATACAAATTATGTACGTCGAAACTAAATATGGAGGAAATTAAACACTTTGGAAACTTGATGAAGAAAATGGCATCGACAACAAAAATAAATAACAACAAAAAAGAAAATAATATTTAGAATTGAAATTAATGCAGAATAGAATAGAAGTATCGGGGTAAGCTAATATACAAAATAAATCCATGTAAAACTGTCTATTGTAGAAGTTGGTCTCTGTAATGAGGTTGGTTGTTAACAAACTTGGCCGCTCTCTTGTCGTCTCTCTTCCTGTCTTTGATCTCTGTCTTCCAGGCCCTTTGTTGCACCTTGACGGTACCCTTGTCAAATTGTGGCAAGAATGACCTTGTTTCTGCTGCAACTAATGTACCTTGACCTTCTGTTAGCTCCTTCTCTGGCCTCAAGTCTTGCTTGAAGTATCTTTGTAGAGATCTGTGACCGACCTTGATACCGGATGGCAAATGTAGTTCGACACCATCGTGATATAGGTATTCCTTTGGTGGTTCACCTTCTTCACCTTCTTCACCCTCTTCGTCTTCATCGACGTCCTCCCAGTCTTCATCATTCCCGTCTACGGCATCTGCTGGAATAACGTTAGCCCTATCAATATTTTCGTAAGTTTTACTAAAGTCATAAAATTCTGAAATCTCCAATCTTTCATCTTCAGTTTCATAAGGGATCCTACAGTGCCTCTTGTCAAGCATGTGTGCTCTCACAGCGTCCAGCGTTCTACCTTGATAGTTACACACAATGCAGACATTACCTAAACCGATCTTTTCTGAAATGTAACCCACCAGTCCCTCTCTATCAACCAAGTATTTTTGTTCAGGGATATAAAAACCATGACTCTTGAACATATGATCCAGGTTAGCATCTAAATCATCAAACATTCTTTTCTTAGCACAGAACAAACATTGATTCAATGGAATATCAACCTTGTTCTCCAGTTTTTGTTGCATCAACCTCTCAGCAAGTTGCTCTTCAGTTAATTCCTCTTCTGGAATCTCAACAGCCCCATCCTCAACCTTATCATCCACTGTAGCCTCTGACTTTTCTTCTTCTGGTAGCTGTTGCTCAACCTCAGGCTTCTCCTCCGCGGTGACAGGAGCAGCGGCCACAGAATCGGATGATTTAGTTTCGCCATCTTGCTTCATTCTTTCCAGCATATTCTGTCTAGCAATCTCCAACAACTTCTTCTTCTTTTCCAAAAGAGCCTCTTTCTCTCTTCTTCTGATCTCTTTTTTAGTTAATTGCTCATTACCTTTCTTGGAACGTTTACCATTATCCTCTGCAGCAGCATCATTAGACATCTGCACCTTAGAGTTAAAGGTAGCTTCAGAAATTGGAGGCAAAGACGCCACTTTTCTCTTCAAATTGTAACGATGCCAGTCACCCTTCATGTGCTCTCTTTGAGAAGCACTGGCATCAAACATCAACTCACAGCAGTTACAAGTATACATCGACATCTTTCTTTAGACTTTACACCTGATCTTCTGTAATACTGACAAGGAATAGCAAAGGACTTCAGCATTAAAACCAGTCTTGAAAATATGTAATATCTTAGGTCATCGCAAATCTGAGCTCATCGCTAACAATTTTGAAAAAAAAAAAAAAAAATTTAAAATGAAGAAAAATTTTCCAGAAACGTATGCCATGACAGTAATAAATCATGTGATATATTTAATTATTCTAAATCATAATCTTATGTATTATATTTCATATTACAATGTAAAGTTTTAGCTGTATAACAAAGAGCAATGTTTATTCTACATCCATGACTGAAGTTATAGGGGCACGGCTGCTAACATTGTTTTTTTGATGCCATTTCTTGATCTGGTAGGAACATAACACCATGTAGAAAGGCACAATTATCAAGTTAGCAACAACACCAACTATCCATTGTAGGAACCAGTAAGCCGAGTTGTTGTTGTGCTTGTTGAGCCCCATATCGAGGCTCATCAAAAGCCACCCGACGGTGTCGGTTGTGATATCGTCATAGCCGTGTTGCAACCACCACACGATCTTATCACAGCACTCTTCACAAGAAATTGGGTACGAGGATCCTTCAATACTTCTCGTAATCTCAGGCTTACTCATTTCTTCAAGGATGTAGCCTTCACTGTAGAAATTACCGGGGTATATACACGAGATTCTAGTATAAGGCAGCTCATGGCGCAAAATGGAGACCAAGGCCTTCAGTGAGACCTTGGCTGGTGCATATTGAGAGTAACCTATGAATGGGAAGAATGCAGTGGCACTGGAAAACAAGATCAAATGCACAGTTGGGACTATTTGCACAGCACGATGCACCACAAACAGCGTGGTCATGTAGTTCACTTTGACACCCATTTCCAATTCCTTCGTGGTCAACTCTGTGAATAGTTTTGGTATAGAACCACCAGCACAGCTCAGTAGCTGAGTTGGCAAAAGGTTATTGAACTCCAGCACTGTAAATAACTTCTCCACTTCATCTGCCTCGCTGAGATCACAAGGAAAATAAAATAATCTGTTTTTACTGCCAGAGCCGTTGCTGTTGCTGCTACCATCACCTCTTAACCCCACAGTGCTGCTGTTATTGTTCCTGTAACTGCTGTTACTGTTGCTCCTCAAAAGACCGCTACTCTCACCATCTTCATCGTTATCATTATAATCGTTGTCATAATCATTACCATCATCCTCTCTATTTGTCCTCGAGGCTACACCCTTAGGCATAGCACAGCGTACCAAATCAAGCTTCACAGGCTCATGGCTCCCACCAGTGATCTCAGAGATGGCTTTACACAGTTTCATCTCACTACGACTCACCAGAACAATCTTGGAGTTGCTCTGCTCATAGTACTTGTGGCCAAACTGTTTCCCCAGACCTTGGGACCCACCAGTTATAAGCACCACTTGTCCGTCCAACACAAACTTGCCCATTTACGTGTTATGTTCTCTTGAATAGAAGCTCAGCGTTACTTGCCTCCAGATGTTCAAAGCTGTATTTTGGTTGTTGTTTGTTTTTTTTAACTTTTTCAAACCCCAAAGATTCTTCTCTAAAAATTTATTGTTTGATCGTTTAGGTTTTACTTCTTAAAGGATAATAAGCTATTATTTTCTAATTCTTTATTCTTGCTATTCCTATAAATAATGTAGAAAGATACCTATATAAAAACCCAGAAAACTACACCTGATATAGTATCTTTATAGTTCTGGAGTATTACGTGATAATCAGATAATCTGAGAAGTTGGGGGTGTTCTTTTGTAATATAATATATATAATAATTTGTGAAGAGGGTCCTAACCGTGGTTTCATAAGAAATAACTTGGTTAAGCACTGTGAACCAAATTATAAGAGTCAATTTTGATAGCGGACGGTTGCTGATACTCTTGTCGTTTTTAAACAAGTATTGCAGGTGATCACTTAGTGACATATTCCTTAGTACTCCTTAAAACTTAAAAAGAGATGAGCATCGAAGAGGTGGAGCAATACAGTACATAAATATCTCAAACATAAAAATAAGTAAACAATGGTATATTACAAGAGCCTGAAGGTGGTGCTGTTGGGAGAGTCTGCTGTAGGGAAGAGTGCGATAGTGACGAGGTTTAGCACAGGGAAGTTTCAAAGGAACAATGCTACAATCGGAGCTGCATATGTGACTAAATCCATAGAGTATACGGACGAGGAGAACAACATCTATAGAGTACACCTGGAAATATGGGACACGGCAGGTCAGGAACGGTATAGGTCGCTAACACCGATGTACTACAGGAACACAGATGTGGCACTGGTAGTATTTGATGTTAGCAGGCTCCAGAGTCTGTCGATGGCACACAAATGGATAGATGAGCTGAATCAGTATGTGGAAAACAAAGGCAGAGACAAGATAAATATCGTGCTCATTGGGAATAAAGTCGACCTGTTCACTAACGAACAGGAACGTGAGCGCACTTTGGCCGAGATAGATGAGGCATTTGCTCCAGTGAGTGCCAAGTCTGGTGAAGGTATCGATAAGTTGTTTGAAGATATAATGAAATCTATCCCTAAGGACCAGTTCGAGTTGAAAGAGGATGCGAATAATAATACCGAATCCAACACAGTAAACCTTAACGAACGAAGTCATAAGTCTAGCTGTAATTGTTGAAAGAAATAAAATAAAACTAATGCTCTTTCGACAGAACTACTATACTTGCCTTTCCCTTCTTATTTCCACATTTACAGCAACTAATACCACATTATTATTAAAAACCATCCTCACCTAGGAAAGTACAGTAACAGCTAAAAATAATTATATATTACAACCTTTTTTTGTTTCAATTATTTTCTCTTTTTTAATTTATACTATATATCATCTAATAATTAATCTTAAATTCACTAAACTTCACCTGGAACAGGATATTTACCGACCCAAGCAGAAACCTCTTCGGCAAGCTTTTGTACAGGTTCAGATTGGTCGCACAGTTCCTTAAAACTGTTCAACTTAGATCTAACATCCTTTGCATCTGGCGATTCTTGGGACTTCAGACCAATGGACAGCTTGACGGCACTTTCAATATATTGAGCAACTTGCTTGAACTCCTCGGCACCGAAGCCTCTAGTGGTCATAGCTGGAGTACCAACTCTTAGACCTGATGGGAACAAAGCAGACTTGTCACCAGGAATTGTGTTCTTGTTTGCAGCGATGTTGATCTTTTCCAACATAGCCTCCAGTCTGGCACCATCAATACCCATGGTAGACAGATCAATGAGCAACAAGTGGTTATCCGTACCACCGGACACCAGCTTGAAGCCGCGCTTCAACAACTCATCACCAAACACTTTAGCGTTGGCAACGACTTGCTTCTGGTACTCCACAAATTCTGGTGTCTTTGCTTGCTTCAGAGCCACTGCTAGAGCTGAGATTGTGTGGTTATGTGGGCCACCTTGGTGTCCTGGGAAGACACTGAAGTTAATCTTCTTATCCAAGTCGTACATGATCTCCTTACCGGTCTTCTTGTTAACTTTCTTAACACCCTTTCTATAGAAGATCATAGCACCACGGGGCCCTCTTAGGGACTTATGTGTTGTTGTGGTGACGATGTCTGAGTGTTCGAATGGAGATGGAATCACGCCTGCGGCCACGAGACCTGAGATGTGCGCCATGTCACTCAACAGGTAAGCACCACACCCATCTGCGATCTGCTTAAACCTCTCGTAGTCCAGTTTACGAGAATAAGCCGATGTTCCTGCCACGATAATCTTAGGTCTGAACAAACGGGAGGTCAATGCCAGTGTCTCGTAGTCGATAATACCGGTCTCAGTGTTCACGTGGTAAGGCATGGTGTTGAAATACTTGGAGATGAAAGAGATCTTGGTCCCCGATGGCAATTGGTAACCGTGCGAGAGATGTCCACCGTGAGGCAGATCCAGACCCATCAAACGGTCACCGACGTTCATGACGGCACTGTACGCATACAGATTTGCCGGCGCACCACTCAATGGCTGCACATTCACACCCCACAACTTGGGATCCAGCCCATACAGGTCCAGCGCACGGCTCTGGCACAGCGACTCGGCCTGGTCAATGAACTGGTTACCACCGTAGTAACGCTCACCGGGGTACCCCTCGGAGTACTTGTTCTGCATCTCCGACCCCAACAGATCCATCACAGCCTTCGAGGTGAAGTTCTCAGACGGAATCAAAGTAATACTGTGCTTCTGCCTGTGTCTCTCCTTGCTCAGAATCCCGTACATCTCAGGATCAACCTCCTTCACAGGCCCAGAAACCATCGAAAGCATACGCACCCCATGCTTACTACCTAACACCCCATGCTTACTACCTAACACCCCATGCTTACAACCTAGTACCTTCAACATTTTTCCGTTTGGTGTAGTGATTTGACCCTCAGATATCCAAATACCAAAGAAACAAGCTCTCTTTTATACCTCATCGACCTTTACAAAGAGTCATCTCTCTCAATTGTGACTTCTTCTGGCCTTTTTTTTTTCTTCGCTGTGAACGGGGGGGGGGACCCAATCAGCTTGGATTATTTCTTTGTGCCATTACAATAACACCCACTCCCATTAAACAACAATAGATAACAAGTACACTACGTCACAAATATGAAGTTGTTGAAGTTGGGTTCTTTGACTGTCGGGAGCGGTGTGTTGGCGACCGCGTGGTACTACTACTATGTTGACCGGGACGGGTACCACTACAAGAGGTCTGTTTGGAAGCGTATGAGCGATGAGGTCCAAGCTGTTGTTGATAGGAGGTCCAGTCTCTTCGACCCGCAAGTATACCGTGACCAGTTTGACTACAGAACGGTGCTGGGGCCCGACGGGCAGTCAAGAGTGCCCGTGGATCACAGGGACCTGATGACGAGGTCGCCCGCAGAGACCATGAAGGATCTGTGGAACAGAGAGGTCAGGAGCATCGTGAGCTGGGTATACAAGTAATATATACTGAATATGTAAATATCTATAAAATACTACTCAATATATTCAAAAAAAAAAAAGTAAAGCGTTAGCACTGCTGGAAGCTTGTTGTGCAGCCATTGTTGAAAACACTATAACAACTGTTCAAAACACTGTCTCAAGTCCATCACATCTGTTTAAACCACTGTCTCAAGTCCATCTCAACTTGTTTTTAATCAAAATGAAAAAAAAATGAAAAAAAAAATTTTTTGAGCTCATCGACATTCACAACCCAAATAGCAACAACAGGATGTCTCAGTCTAAACCTGACGAGCTGATTGATTACGGCGATGCCATTGACTACTGGACCAGTATCCCTGCCACGGTAGACGGTGTGCTCGGTGGGTACGGTGAGGGCACCGTGGTGCCAGTGATGGATGTGCTGGGTTCCAACCACTTCTTGCGGAAGTTGAAGTCACGTATGATTGTTGAACCGGGGTACAGGAAGGTCGGGTGCGACGTTGGTGCTGGTATTGGGCGTGTGACGAAGACGATGCTGCACAAGCACTGCGATGTGGTGGACCTTGTAGAGCCCGTGAAGCCGTTTGTAGAGCAGATGGACACCGAGCTGGCTGATCTGCGCCAGCAGGGGAAAGTCGGCACCATCTTCGATATCGGGATGCAGGACTTTGTGCCGGAGAAAGGCAAGTACTGGCTGATATGGTGCCAATGGTGTGTGGGTCACCTTCCGGACGAGGAGCTGGTTGCGTTCTTCAAGAGGTGCATCGAGGGCCTGCAGCCCAACGGTACCATCGTGGTCAAGGAGAACAACACCCCTTCCAACACAGACGACTTCGACGACACGGACTCCTCAGTCACGAGGTCCGATGCAAAGTTCAAACAGCTGTTCGAACTCGCCGGCCTGAAACTCATCGCCACAGACAGACAGAAGGGTCTCCCCGAGGAACTGTACCCGGTACGCATGTACGCACTGAAACCAGTGAACCCATAAAACATAGACTAAATACATTGTTTAATAGTAATAAAAAAATACATTATAGAATAATTGCTGTTGTTTGAACTGAACTAATTCCAGTGATGCAACAATTAAAGAATTAATTACAATGACATAATTATAATATCAAGTAATAAATACGTTTAGTTGTAGCATTATAATTGAGATATTTATAGATTGTTGTGTTGTAATATATCACCACAAACGAGTGCATGTGACGCATTTTTTGCACAAAAAAAAAAAAAAAATGGCGCTGCGCGTTCGCGTGGCGATGGGAAGCCCTATTTGATTTTATTCAACATTGATATGACATAAGACATTCTCGATTTCAATTAACTTTGGGTTTACTACAGCCAAGTACGCAAATCGAAAGTGTGGAGATACGTTAAGGAATATTCCAGGTGTCTGTGGAAGGCAAAAACAAGAAAAATAGGAGAACAGTAGAGGCTAAAAATAGATTTGAGATAAATAAAAATCAATAAGAGATCAAGAAAAGCGATTGTTGGCGGGAAACAAAAGCAAAAATGACTGAATCTGCACAAGGATTGGGTATAAAGACGGATTACGGTGGCCCTGATGATTTCCATTCTAGCGAGGCCGTGATGAGCAATGGGTCAAGACCGGATCAGGGTTTGGTGGCTGATGATCCCAGCACCATGAACATATCTAGCGTTGCCAACACTGTTCCTGAGTACAGTACCAACGGGCAGATAGAGAGTGTAGACGATCTGTTTAACAAGGAGGAGATCACGCGTGTTCTGAACTCCGATGTGGCGGTAAACGCTTTGCTGACACGGTTGAAGCAGTCCTTACTTATCTGCGAGGAATTTACCAAGTTCGTTAGGAAGAAGTATATATTTGAGGAAGAACATACCAATGAGCTGGCCAAACAGTACAAACATTTCTTTAGCACCACCCCTGCAAGTAACTCCTCTTTGAACAGGATTATGCACGAAGTGCTGTCCTATGACGGCAAGATGAGCCAAGTTAAGCAGAGTTACGTCAAGGCACTACAAAAGATGTACGATGAATTGACTGCACTACTGTTCACCATGACGAAATTGAGGAAAGGTTGTAAGGAAAACAGCAGAAGACTGGAGAAAGAAGTCACTGATGCGATCCATAGTGCAGAGAAAGCACAGGCACGTTATAACTCCTTGTGTCAGGATTGGGATAAATTAAGGATGACGGATCCTTCAAAGACCAAGTTGACTTTAAGAGGCTCTAAAACTACCAAAGAGCAAGAGGAGGAGCTGTTGAGAAAAATTGATGCTCAGGACCTGGAATACAAACAAAAAGTTGACCACTCCACATCATTGAGAAATACATTCATTTCGAGAGAAAGACCTAAGATCGTCAGGGAATTGAAAGATATGATTTTGGAAATGGATACCGCGTTAGCTATCCAGCTCCAAAAATACACTATTTGGACTGAAAACCTGATCCTAAACACTGGTATCACTGTTAGTCCAGTCGACTCTTCAAAGTCCATGAAATCGTTGGCAGCATCTGTCTCAAACGAAAGAGATCTATATCAATTCCTTAAAAAATATAACTCATCAGGTAAGAATTCCATGTTAATAAACAAAAACCTAATACCTGTAGACTACAAGAAACATCCATCCATGAAAAAACAACAAAGTTCGTCACGAAATTTCAGTGGTCCCAAGAAGGCTCCTAAATTTGCTGTCGACCCCTCTAGAAACTCAATTCCTAAGAGGATCCTATCTACACATAATGAAACCCCATTCACACCTTCTCCAAGCACGCCATCAATGGCATTTAATGATATGAACTCAAATACGTCCACTCAAAGATATAGGACATCCTCTGGATCAAGTAATACCTTATCTCCAAGTGGATACTCTTCTGTATCGAAAGAACAACCACTACCATCACTTCCTACCAATTCCTCTTCAACGAATAATCAGAGTACAATGGTATCTCAAAACGATGAGTCTGATCAGCATTTTTCAACTTTGGATCCAGGTCCAAAAGCTAAGATTGTACCAAGTCTTTCTACAGCATTTTCTGTTAATAGTGGTGATTCTGACAGACCGATCTCACATATTCAAACTGGAACAGCAATGCCGCCTGGCGTATCAAAAAACTTCAAGTCATTTGGCGTTCCATTGGAAGATTTGATCGAATTTGAGAATGACATGGTCCCAGCTATAGTCCGTCAATGTATTTACGTTATAGATACCTATGGTCTTGATCTGGAGGGCATTTATCGAAAATCAGCTAATGTTTTAGATGTGAGTAAATTGAGAGATGATATAGATAAGGATCCAGCCAATATCTCCATGATTTTACCTCCTAAAAACCATTCAGATTCTGATATATACTTAGTTGGGTCGTTACTTAAAGCATTCTTTGCTGCACTACCTGATCCATTACTACCGGGTGATATCACACCAGAAGTAAAAACTTGTGTTGCGATTGAAGATTATACCACTAGGAAAAATTACATGCACGGGTTATTATATAAGTTACCAGACGCTCAATATTGGACATTGAGAGCATTATTGTTCCATCTGAAACGTATTTTGCAGCACGAATCTACCAACAGAATGAATGTAAAGTCGTTGTGTATTATTTGGGGTCCTACAATAATTGCTCCAAACGATGAAGATAGAAATGATGTTAACTTTCAGATAAAGGCAATGGAGGTTCTTTTAGATGTTACCGACCAAGCTTTCGAACCGGAGTAAGTTAATTTTTATTAACTGAGATATGATAATAGTTTTCTACTTGAAAAGAGAAAATTTTTTGCTCTTTAATGAAATCAAGAATTATGAAAGAAATAGATAAAAATGTGTATGTTATGCAATAAAAGTTATTTGCTATCCTTTACTGGGAATATATAATATATGTAGTATATGATCTAGTGGTAGTTTTAATTGAGGAATTAAATTATTCTCAAATACCCAGTTTTCTGGGACCGTTCTGGAGGTCTAAAATTCTCGTTGAGTACAAATTTTTTGTTTTTTACTTTCAGTAGCTTGTGTTTCACTAAGACCTGAGCTGATTTCTGGGTTATAAATACATCTACATCCTCATTAACTTTACCCAATTCATCCACTATTTCGTTCATGGTAAGTTCTTGATTTTTATTATACAGGTAAAGAATACTTGCTGTATTCATTGTACAGACCAAATCCAAATTCTTACCCGATTTTAGTTTGATATCACTCTCAATAACAAAAACTTGCATATTTAAGGACAAATTAAGTACTTTCTTTGACTTTCTCGCATTTTCACACTGTTGGTTCCAAAATGTTGAATAATCATTGGTAGGCCAACATGGAGTGGTTAGATTTCCACTCTTTATCTGTAAGACTTGTTTTGTAACTTCTGGGAAATAAAGAGGTATAAATTCAACCTGTCCATTTTCAAGTACTCTCTTTGACATACTCATCATAGCCTCTTGAATTTGAGACATGAAGTCTGAAATGTGAGGTGTATTTTCTTGTAGAATATTGAAAATTGTGTTCAACTCGGGGAAATCCTCCTCAAAATTTCCTGTATTTGATTTTGTACTGTATGTAATCAATCTCATAGCATCTAAAAGAAAATATTTCTCGACAAATTCTATTCTATCTGGTATCAAATCAATTACTTTTTTTAACATTTGTTTGGTGTATTCTGATACAAGAGGTCCGTTGCTCTCTAAATCTTCTTTCATGACATTATCACAGAACTTCCTAAGTTTTCTATAGAAATCAATCATGTTATCTTTGAAAGTATCCTGGATAATATCTTGTAAGTAAGCTTTTATTTCAATGGATATAGGAAAGTCGTCTAAAAGGTCCTTATCCAAACAGTTATACTTTGCTTTATAAGTATTAAAAAAGAAATCACAGTCAGTGATTGGTAATAATCCACTGGACTCTAAATAAGCTTTAACAAAAGTCCCCTTATCCTCAGAAATATCATAAAGAACTTGTAATGCCTCTAATGGAAATTTTGTTGTTGGAATATTAAATGCTTTATTAAGATCTTCTAGTAGTATTTTGGCACCTTCATTAATATATCTTTGTCCCAAGCTATGACTAATATCACTTGCACAGTCTATAATATGCCAATAATCCTCAAGATGAGTCCAATGTGGTGAATTATGTTCAAAGTTTAGACGAAAGTGGGAGATACCGTATTCTAATATATATTCCCTCTCCTGAGGACTCATCTCAACATATTCTAATATCATTTTGATGTATGTCATATCACATGGATTTTCATTATAATTATCAACTTTAGAATATGTCTCCAAAAATAAACGCTCAGAGATCCGTACATACGCATGTCTTTCCTGCATCCATAAGAATGGAAGAATATTAATAGGTGTATTGCCCCATGGTTGTAAATACTCCGCAACCGGAAATAAGGCGATCATAATCGTATTATAAGCATCAAAGAATTCTATAATCTTCCCCTCTGACATCCAACAATTTTCCAAATGACCTTGCAGATATGTCTCAAACTTCTTCCGAACCATCGAAGCTAGCAATTGCTTGGATATTATAAAATTGTTCTCTAATCTTTGAGCCTCCTTTAATAAGAAACGTGCATTTATTTGACCGGTGAGTGATTCGTCATTCCGATGAAACACCTTATCCAATTGACCAGAATAAGCTTTCGCCTCTCTATGAACCTCCACCTGGTCTACCATATTAAAGAATGGAGTTACAGCAGCCATTAAAGAGTTTGGTTTAGCCCAATTGCAAGTTATAATAGTTCTTTGTTAAAGTGTTTTGTTTAAGCTCATCGCTTCATTTAGTAATAGCATTTTTGAAGAGAAAAATTTTGACCTTATAACTATTAACAAAACTACACAAGCTTAGAAAATCATTATATTAGTCTCACAGCTCAAGATAGTAAAACCGTATTTGGAGCAATGACAGGAACCTCATATGATGAAGCTCGGGAATTGACAGAACAGTTCAAGAAAGCTGGGCATTTTGATAAGTTGAAGCAAGAGATACTGTCAAAAAATGTTGTTGACTCAGACAAGACATTACAGGAAGCCCTAAAAGAATCGGTAGCTCAAATAGTGCGTGAGCTTGTTGGTGAGGATGAAGAGATTCTATTTAAGAACCGAGGATCAACTAGTGCTCTAATTGAGGCCCAATTGATGAAAAGTGATTACGAGAAGATCAGAAATTCAGGTGTTGATATTGAGAAGTTTGTCAATGACGCGTTGGCAAATACAAATCTGCTTGAAAAGATTGAGGGTGAAGTAACTGAAATGACAAATACTAAAAAAGAAGAAAAATGATACTATGTATTGATCATACAAAAAAATATCTAGGGATTAATATAGTATAAAAGATCATCGCATCTTCTGGTTTTAAATTTACGGCCTGCTCTATCTGCACTTCTGTACTTAAATCTATCACCAATAATACTGTACTCTAGGGCTTCGGTTTCACTAATTGGAATTTCAAATTCAAAAATGGTACCTTTTTTCGGTATTACCTTTAATTCATCTACTAACGTGCCTTTGGTGATCATCATGAAGTTCTTCTGAGCATCCCAGATGACTATTCCTTCTTTTCCAACAAGATTGCTGTTTTTACTCTTGCATACTCGGAGCAGCGCTCCGTTATAATCTGCCATCGATAGTTTGGTTAGAATCTGCGTTCCATTAACGACAAATTTAGAAGAGTCTTTTACTGGATATGGAATATTTAGTAATTCCTGCATGTATCCTACCCAGAGTTTTTGATGCATTGTTTGAAAAGTCTCGTACTTCGGTAAATCTTCATATAGACTATTGTTATTTTCCTTTAAGTACTCATATAATTGACCTTTCGTTACAATATTCTTTTCATGCGCTATTAGCTTAGCTTTATTAGAGGCAGATTTCCATTTCCATATCAAATCTCTTAAAGCATCTTTGGATCTTCTGTTTATCTTTCTGTAATGTTTTTGCTTATACTGTTCATAACCATGGTCTGAGGTATTTTTCTTATTGAGAACATTTTTCATCTTAGTATCGCTGATCTTTGTTTTCCTCTGAATATGCTTGGTAATCTTTGCATGAGACCCACCATCAGTAGGTAATAACAACAATGTCTCCGTTAGCCTCTCCCCACTTATATCATTTTTGGGATCATTAAAACTCTTTGTGAGTAGGTTATTATGTATAAATTCTTGTGCTTTATCCATGATAATTTATTACGTTGAAGTCTCACCAATCAATAAATATATTACTATCTAATTCTATAAATACATGCAGAGATAATAAGTAGAGAAAACCCCATACTTGATGCTTAACTTCAGCTCATCGCATAAATTTTTAGATTTTTTTTTTTTTTTTGAAAGATTAAAGGTTTCTACTGAAAATTCACGTGATCACAATTGATGGCTTGGGAGAACGGTACAAAAAATTGAATACAACACCCAGCAAAGCATTGAAATGGTATCATATATTCATGTTTATTCTATTTGTTTACAACGGGTGACGTCAAGATCTTGTGGCTGTCCGGCAGCAAAGTCTTCAACGTATAATATACCCTTTCGGTCAACTATATACAATTGATGTCCTTCGGGACTGAACCTCAGGGATGCAGATTCATATGCCCTGTGAGAATTTGCTACAATATCAACTAAAGCAACACGTCTTTTTTCATTTTCCATGATATCAGGGGTGGACATGATGTAAACAGATCCATTCTTATCTAGGAAGGCAATGGCATCGTTTCTAGGCGAGACTTCACATTTGTGAATTTGTGAACCTAATTCATTAAGACGCATTATCATTGTTGGTTGGGCTACGGTTCTTACACCGTTTTTCTTGTTATTAATTCTTGTGTTGATCACAATTGGAGGGGAGTTAAACGCAGCGGAGGTTACACACATAATGTTGGGGTTACCGCTGAATAATTTGGTATCCGTTATGCCTTCAGACTCAAGCGATGAATCTATTGTTCTCAAACTCTTCATTAGTAAACGTGGTTCCTTTGGTCTCTCCACAGAGACAATGAGGAACCTAGACTCCAATGCTGTAGAACATGAGATATATTTTCCATCACTTGACAGCTGAATGGTGTTGATAGGGTCCTTATATGGTAGAGTTATCGTTACAGGTGTTAAGAACTCTGGTTCAGAGGTAACCTTATTGTTAACAATTTGGTGGAAGGCAATTAATGCCTGTTCAGCACCGGTATTTCTCTCTTTACCAGTAATACCATATGCTATTATTTTAGAGGCTGGGTCTATGTCGATGCATCGAATGGGGAAGGATGATTTATAGTTATATATTAGCTCACCATTGTTCTGTATGCTTAAAACTCTGAATTGGTTTCCTGAACCAGATATTACTAGGTAGTCATTTGATAACTTACAATAATATTGCTGAAAATTAGAATCATGCAGCTTCACAGACTTCGAACTTTTTAATTCATTGTAGTTAGGTCCGTGCTGACCATTAGATTTACCACAACAAAGTAATACAGGTGAGTCTATACCTTTTGAGCTTTTATTTATTTTGTAAACTTCCCACTTCGTCTCAGTAATCATTGCGAACATGGTACAATCTGGTGAAATGACTGTATTAGTAAATGATCTACTCTTGGTTTTGATGATATTGAATTTAGAATGCGTATTAAACTGATAACGTTTTCGGTACATTGGAAAACAATTAACAAAGTATAACTCACTTTTCTCATCAACTGACATAACAGACGCACCAGTATTGGTATGTTCTAGAGAGTTTTTATTTTCCGCTTCAATTAATTTACTTTGTGTATCATTAGTAGTAATCAAGTTCGAGTATGATATGTTTTCTTGTGAAATGGGTACTGTTCTAGTATTTGAAGCATTATCTAGAAGTCTGTAATTTTCTTCCTCTTCGATATCACCATGAGACTTTCTTTTAGGATATAGACTGGTTGTGAGAGCACTTGGTTGTTGGTTATCTTCAGTTTCTACATTATTCATCCGCGTTGCTATAGAATGAAACAGGTGCATCAATGTCTGTGTCTGATTTCCACCACTTTCGTCACTTTCTATTCTTGAATTGCTGGCATTATCTCTCTCGTTACTATGATCAAAACTGGAAATAGGCGGCGCGGTTTCCAGTGACTTAGCGGTACTCATCGTTTCATGTTTCAAACTTACCGCGGGGAATGCCTGGTATTCGTCAGCACTACCACTCATATCAAAAAATTCCAGTTGTTTTGTAATTGGGGGTAATAGGTTTTCCACAGGAGCTATATCTTTTCTCTCTATATGTTGACTATCATCGTAAGAAACACCATCACGGCCACTGTTAATATTCAATGCGCTATTACCATGCTGTTGTTCAAAATCCAATAGCTGTTTGTATAAATCTCGTAATGGTGAACAAACACCTACAAAATCTGGACTATCACTTTGACAAATGGGGCAGTTGACTATCTTGGACACCACAGTCTCGGACACAATACATGAACACGACAGTATACACGCATCTCCAACCACACCATACTCAACTTCCCCATCAACAACATCAGAAGGCAGAAACAACACTGTGTCCTGCAGTTTTCGTACTAAATCCATGGAATTTAGAAGCAAAAAAAAATTATAAGATGATAAAACAAAAAAAGAATTGATCAAAAGAATTTAACACACAATTGCTCTTCAAACAGTCGATGCGTAGTCCTAGGGTTACCCCAGTTGCATTAATTGAACCTTATTTTTATTTTTTTTTCAAGTAGAGAGTTCTTTATTTTCCACTGTGTTAAAAGGTAAGCATGTACGTCACCAGCATGTGATGAGAAATGTAAGAAAAACGAAGTCAAGAGGAGAAGTAATAGTTGACTTCTTTTGACTTCTCTTAACCGATTGTTTCTTTACAAAGTGTGATAATGGCGGTAAGCCACAAAGGATTAGAGATAAGGATGGATTTACCTTTTTATCTTAAATCCCATCCCCCCCCCACACACACGGCTCTCACCAAATTGGACGACAATCGGAACTTGGATGACACCTTTTTTTTTCAAGTCTTTCTTTCTTTCTTTTTTGACCGAGAAGTCAATTGTCGGA
Source organism: Nakaseomyces nivariensis (assembly GCA_017309295.1). Taxonomy (NCBI): domain Eukaryota; kingdom Fungi; phylum Ascomycota; class Saccharomycetes; order Saccharomycetales; family Saccharomycetaceae; genus Nakaseomyces; species Nakaseomyces nivariensis. The sequence continues at coordinate 342,728 of JAEVGP010000011.1, forward strand.
GTGATGGTGGAGCGGAGGGGTGGAGGGGAGAGATGCCGTGATGCGGGCATCTTGAGCACATCACGTGAAAAACCATGTTTAGTCATTATAAAGGATATATACTTTAACAGTTTTAGCTTATCATACAGAAATACAGTTATCCTTATCAATTTAGTATATAAAATGTAACAACTATAAAAAGATAGTTCATTGAGAATGATCTAAAGAAAAATGGATCATCTTTAATATTAGCACAAAAGAAATATAGATTAATGTATACGAAAAACATGGAGCCTTCTATTTTAGATGCTTTTACTGACGACAGTGTGAGTATCGTTGATGTATGGTACCCTACGTCGTCGTTGGCGGGTACACAAGATGAGGCGGATAACAGGATATTGGAGTCTCATTTTGAGTTGGCTGATGCTCTTCGGTTAGAAGATAATGATAATGCTATATCAGATGATGTGGAAAGATGTTCTTCTACTAACACTTTAAAAAGGGTATTCACCCAGCAGGAGACCGGCCAGGTTGATTTACCGCCCGATGGTGGATATGGTTGGGTTTGTGTGTTTTGTGTTTTCCTGGCAATGGTCTCCACATGGGGTTGTAATGCTGGGTTCGGTATATTTTTAGGGTTCTATTATAACCACAATACTTTTCCCGGGGCAACCAAGTATGATTATGCTTTGATTGCTGGGCTTACTGTGGCCTTGGGCCATGGCATGGCGCCATTTGCTATGATATTGATGCGTGTCATTGGTATTAAAGCTACTATGTTGGTAGGTGATGCTTTACTATTGTCCGGTTTTCTACTTGCCTCTTACGCTACAAAAATCTGGCAATTGTATTTGACACAAGGTGTCCTTGCTGGTTGTTCAATTGCAGTGGCTAGCGTTCCAGCCACAGTAGTCTTACCAGGCTGGTTTCTCAAAAAGAGGGCCGTTGCTACAGGTCTGTCACTACTGGGGACCGGTATAGGTGGTGTTGTGTATGGGTTGGCAGTTAATAAGCTAATCCAGACACATGGTAACACGAAATTGGCACTAAGAGTATTGGCAATAACTTGCTCAGTAAGTGTTTTCATAGCGGCAATGCTTGTAAAAGAAAGAACACCGAGAAAATCAGTGGGTTTGAGATCGCCAAAGCTCATTTTTGAACAATTCAAAAAAATGTTCACCATCAATCTAATTAAGAGACCCCAGATTCTACTTGTGGCCTGGTGGTTCAGCTTTTCGTTTCTAGGATATGTGGTTATGGTATTTACCATGGCTCCTTATGCTATAGCAAGAGGTATGTCTGCCCATAATTCTTCGACATTAACAGCTGTGTTGAATGGAGCACAATGTATTGGCAGACCGGCAATGGGTCTAGCTGGGGACAGATTTGGCAGAATTAACGTAACAATATTCTTGACTGCTAGTCTGGTTTTATTTTTGTTTGCTTTCTGGATTCCAGCACATACATTTGTTCAATTGATTTTCTTTTCTTTATTAGCTGGTGTAGGGATTGGTGTCGCTAATGTCTTCAACAGTGTGTTAACTGCTGACCTTGTCGAACCAGATATGTTTTTGCCAGCTTGGGCATTCGTTTGTTACAATGCATCACCATTAGCACTTGTAGGTGAAGTTATTGCCCAAGCCCTGGTAATATCAGATAGCAATAAAAATCCATATATCCATACACAAATATTTGCTGGATGCTTGTTCACTGCCGCACTAATATTGGCGATGGTATTAAGAGAGTATTCAGTACGGCAGAAATTTAAAGCCAAATTGAATCAAATTACGAAAGATATAAGTGAGCTCGATACAGAATCTCAACTGTCCGAGATTGAAGATAAGAAACAGTACATTGTTAATGAAAACTTTGAAGAACTCGAGTCATTGAACAAGAAAAAGAAGGAATATGATACTATACTTCGAAAGTCAGTAAGAGGCTACTTTGCACGTATGTTAAAAGCTATTGCAGTATAATAATTTTGTAGCACCCATACCTAATTTTAATGATCCTTCTATAGATTTAAAATATTTTTTCTCTTCTTTTTAATCGGATTTGTGTCAAAATCATTAGCGTAGATCGTAAAAACCAAAAAAAAAACAAAAAACGCTTGACTCATAAAAGAGATTATAATTTATCGGAGATAATTTCTGATGACGGTAAAAACAACAAGTTCCCTTAATCATATGAAGTCAAACTTTATGCTATGTCATAATTATGACTCTGAACTTAGTGGAGACCCCATACAAGAACCTGTTGCGGTGAATCACGTGACGGTCTGAGAAGTCAGAAAAAAACAAAGCCAAATAGAATAAGTAAAACCTTCTACGGGATTATCTTAGCGGAGATGCATGAAGTAAAAAAAAGAAGCGGTGAATTCTGAAAGCATCGGGTGCAGGTTGAAGGGGAGGAAAAAAGGAAAGTGAAAAAGCGAAAATTTTCGATGACACATTTTTATTTTTTTTTACTTTGTGAGTGAATGAAAAACCGGTCCTTTGTCTATTTTCTTTCTTTTTTTTTGCTTTTTTTTTTTCTGGAAGTTCTGTTATAGTCATCGAAGGTTTGGAAAGAAGTCAATGGAAAACTTTCAAGCCATCTTTTTGCCCCCAATTGGACTTACTATGATGACCATTTTTTTTCCATACCATCTGTAGTTTTATATTTTTAACTTATTCCTGAATTATATATATGAGCAAAAAAGATTCAACCAAAAGGATAATACCATACAGAACTACTAGACCAGTAGAAGAGCAGATACTTGTCACACAAGGTAAATAGTTCAAACATATAATCTATAGTATTTTTTTTTTGAGATTATGACTAACGTAAGTACTATTTCAAGTGAAAGTGGAAATCAATCAGATAGAAAATCTATCGAAGTTAGAAGTTATACTGGTCCTCAATTCTCTGATTCAGAGGAGGAACATCCTCCAGAAGGTATATGGAGGGCGTTAACCAACGATGGGACTAGTTTAGTGGATGTGATACAAAGGCGGCGTTCTGTATCCAACGTCTCTAGGAAAGTTACATTGGACGGGGAAGATGAAAAGGAACATAACAGAATTCTTGAAACTCATTTCGGCTTGTCTGATGCGGTGCAGCTCTACGAAAATGAAAGTATCTACAATCAAACTGATGATCTAGAGTCTTGCACATCCGACAAAAGCAACGAAACTTTAGCTAAAGTACCGACTTTGAAAAAAATTTTTACTGATAAATCCACGGGTGAGTTGGATTTACCTCCAGATGGTGGGTACGGTTGGGTTTGTGCATTTTGTGTATTCTTAGCAATGTTCTCGACATGGGGCTGTAACTCCGGGTTTGGTGTCTTTCTTGGGTTTTACCTGAATAATGATACATACCCTGGTGCAACTAAGTACGATTATGCATTGATTGCTGGGCTAACAGTGTTTTTTGGTCAAGGGTTTTCACCTTTTGCAATGGTCTTGATGAGAGTTATAGGTATGAAGACAACAATGCTTCTTGGAGATGCAATGCTTTTAGCTGGGTTTCTTCTTGCATCATTCACAACAAAAATATGGCAGCTATACCTAACTCAAGGTGTCCTAGCTGGCATATCCATTGCAACGGTTTGTGTACCTGCAACGGTGGTTTTGCCTCAATGGTTCTTGAAAAAACGTGCCGTAGCCATGGGTTTGTCATTATTGGGAACAGGTCTTGGAGGTGTGGTGTATGGTTTAGCGGCTAATAAGATGATTCAAACCCATGGTAACACAAGATTAGCGCTGCGAGTCCTGGCAGTGACCTGTTCAGTTAGTGTATTGGTTTCCACTGCTCTAGTAAAAGAGAGAAGACCAAAGAAATCTGTTGGGTTGAAATCCTGGAGGCTAATACGAGAACAGTTTAAGGCAATGTTTACCATAAATTTGATCAAAAAACCATTTGTACTTCTCATTGCAGTCTGGTTCAGTTTTGCATTACTTGGTTATATCATCATGGTTTTCACAATGTCACCCTACGCAATTGCTCGTGGTATGTCTGCACATGATGCCTCTACATTAACTGCTATTTTGAATGGTGCCCAATCTATCGGTAGACCTTGCATGGGACTAGCTGGTGATAAGTTTGGTAGGACAAATGTCACAATTGTTTTGACCTGTTGTCTTTCGATTTTCCTCTTTGCGTTTTGGATACCCGCTTACACCTTTGTACAACTAATCTTCTTCTCCATCTGTGTCGGCTCATGTGTCGGGGTTGCTAACGTAATGAACACTGTTCTAATCGCCGACATGGTCGGACCCGAAGAATTCCTACCCGCTTGGGCCTTTGTCTGCTACATCGGATCTCCGCTGTGTCTGGTTGCAGAAGTAATCGCGCAAGCACTTACTGAACCATCGCATAAGTCAAACCCATATTTGCATACGCAGATATTCGCCGGGTGCTGTTTTGTGTTCGCTCTAGTTTTAGCTCTTATGCTTAGAGAATACAGCGTACGACTAAAATTTAGAAGAGAGAGGGACGGCGACATGAAAAAACCGCCCGCATTCTATGACCAGATATTGGAAAATACACCATCGGGTTATTTCAAACGTATGACAAGAAGAATGATAATATAGCTTCTCCATAGACTTTTGTATTTCTAATTTAGATAAAAAAAGGTGTCAATATTATGTAATGCCCCTACAATACATTATCTATTTCAAATATACGTCATTCTTAACTCCCACGGGCTTGTCTAAGTCATGATAGTTGAAAAAACAACAACAACAATTTGCCAAGAATGTTTTGCAAATCAATTTCGAGCTGATTTCTCTGCGCCTCTTTCTAAGCAGAAAATACTTTTTGCGCTCCTTTCTTTCACTTCAAGGACCCTTTGTGAATCCTCGATATGGTTATCTACGTACTTATCTATGCAGCCATACCGGAAAAAATATTTGTTGAAAACATGACAAATCACCAGTGAAACCCAGGTAGAAACGGAGATATTGGTTGTGTAAGGAGATTTGTGTAGTACAAGTTGGAAAGATAGACTGAGAGAATAACTGCGTGGGGGGAAGTGGAGATAAGCACAAACTCACAACATTGTAGACAAATCCCGTAGAAAAAGTTTTTTATTTCTTTCTTTTTTTTGTTCTATCGTCAAGTGATCGGACCGGAAGAATATTTTTGTCACCTTTCCCGCAAATTTGGCTGAAGGGGGGGGGACCACCCCAACTTTTTTAACGTTTGGAAAAAAATGTATATAAAGGGAAGTGATGGACCTCATTAGAAATAATGGGAAAAGAAACCCATAAATTAGAAAACGGATAATAAATAAGATAAAGCCTTGGCAGTTCTCGTTGTAAATGCTGGAGGACTGAACTATACTTAAAAGGGCTATACAAATTCAAAAAATAGAAAAGGGTTGAAAAAAATAAAAAAGAAGGAATTACGTTACTGTAACTTTTTTTTTTGACTAATACAAAATGGACTCTTTATCTTCTCATGGGAGTACTACACATAAACCCGTACAAAAAGTGCAGAGCCTCAAAGAGGACTGTAGTTCCACCGAAACGAGGCCTGCTGAGGGACTCTGGCGGGCACTCACTGATGACGGCCGCAGTATATTAGATAGGTTTAGTACACCTGTAGCAACTGATTCTCGGCGCGTATCTAATCATGAGCTCGAGCATGACGAGAGAAATAAGATCCTGGAGTCTCGATTCGATGTAGCTGACGCTATGCGAATCCACGAGGCAGAAGGAGAGGGAGGAGAAATGGAAGTAGAAGAAGAAACCCGCTCACAACATGATGACAACGACTCTATAGCGGTAAGTCGTAGATCATACAACTCTTCCTCTAGTATATCAGACCTGGAATCTGGTCTTACGTATCGAACTTCCCATGTTATCACAAATCAATTGGAAAAAGAACCCACTATCAAGAAAGTTTTCACTAATAAGTCCACTGGTGAGCTTGATCTACCACCAGACGGCGGATACGGATGGGTGTGTACTTTCTGTGTTTTCTTGGTTATGTTCTCAACTTGGGGTTGTAACTCTGGGTTTGGTGTGTTTCTTGGATATTACTTAAATAACAAAACTTATCCCGGCGCTAGCAAGTATGACTATGCGTTGGTTGCAGGTCTAACTGTGTTCTTGGGTCAAGGCCTAGCTCCATTTGTTATGATCTTAATGAGAGTCATCGGTCTGAAACAAACCATGTTATTGGGGGATGCCTTCCTACTAGCAGGATTCTTGCTTGCGTCTTTCACGAAAAAGATATGGCAACTGTATTTAACACAAGGTGTTATGGCTGGTGTCGCTATTTCTCTGATTTTTGTTCCTGCAACAGTTGTTTTGCCAGGCTGGTTCCTGAAGAAAAGAGCTGTTTCAATGGGTATTTCATTGTTGGGAACTGGTGCAGGTGGTGTTACTTATGGTCTTGCCGTAAATAAGATGATACAAAATGACGGAAATACAAGGTGGGCCTTACGTATTCTTGCCATTACTTGTTCTATTAGTGTGTTGGTCGCTACTGCATTAATCAAGGAAAGAAGACCAATAAAACCTGTTGGCTTAAGAAACCCAAAGCTGATAAGGGACCAGTTTGTGGCTATGTTCAGGATAAATTTGATAGAAAAACCATATGTTTTACTGATTGCAGCTTGGTTCACTTTTGCACTTTTTGCCTATAATTTAATGATCTTTACACTATCACCATACGCTATTGCTCGTGGTATGTCCTCACATGATGCATCTACATTAACAGCCATCTTGAATGGTTCTCAAGCTATTGGAAGACCATGTATGGGTTTTGCAGGTGACAAATTCGGAAGAACTAATGTCACCATCACTTTAACTTGTTTGTTAAGTATTTACCTTTTTGCATTTTGGATTCCTGCGCATACAATGGTGCAATTGATTTTCTTTTCAATATGTGTTGGGTCATGTGTCGGTGTTGCCAATGTTATGAACACTGTGCTTATTGCCGACATGGCAGGACCAAAAGACTTCTTGCCAGCCTGGGCCTTTGTTAACTACGCAGGATCACCAATGCTATTGGTAACTGAGGTCATTGCCCAGGCTCTTACAGTCCCATCGCATAAATCAAACCCATACTTACATACACAGATATTCGCTGGCTGTTGTTTCACATTTGCCCTAACTTTAGCATGCTTGATAAGAGAATACGCTATACGACTCAAGTACATCCAGAAATGTAAAGATATAGACAAAAAACTGGAGGAATACTCTGACGAAACTGAGAAACAATCTGATCCGACATCATTAGTTTCAGATACAGCTACTGAAGAAGAAAGAAGACTCAGAGAACAGAGGGATCATTACAAGCAATTCTTAGCTATGAACCCCAAGGCATTCTTTAAACGTATGACACATAAGATGATTATATAAATATAAAAAATATAGAAAACTCATAACAATTTGATATAGAATTAATTTGCCTAAATGGGTAGCTAATTTATATCGTTTTTTTTTATTTTGGGAAATTGTTCTTGATCCACAGAAATCCCCGTACCGATGATCTAAAGAAAATCTCTTACATGACCCGATTTGGAAACAGGTAAATAACTTGCAAATTGGATGAAAAAAAAAAAACCTGGCAAATTTCGATGAACAAAAAAAAAATATTCATCCTTGTTACAATAATTAATTAAAATTGAAGCTATTTCTTATTGAGATTACGCAAATCCAAGTTGATAACTTCAGTACTAGTGGGAAGGAAAGGAAGTCTTTTGAGAAGAACCGAGTATATAAGCTAATTAGCTGAGAAAAAAAGGAAGAACAAGAACATAAGTACATCACAGCGATGCGTAGAAGTATCTATTTGGATAATACAATTGAGTTCCTTCGGGGGAGGGTTTATCTAGGTGCTTATGACTATACTCCAGATGAGACTGATGACATTGTCTTTTTCACCATTGAGGATTCGATTTTTTACAACAGTTTCCATTTGGATTTTGGCCCAATGAATATCGGGCATCTATACAGATTTGCCGTTATATTCCATGAGATATTAAATGATCCTGAAAATGCCCAAAAAGCTGTTGTTTTTTACTCTTCTGCATCTACCAGACAAAGAGCCAATTCTGCTTGTCTGTTGTGTTGTTATATGATTCTGGTGCAAGGGTGGACTCCGCACCAGGTTTTGCAACCATTGGCACAAGTGGATCCACCATTTATGCCATTTAGAGATGCAGGATATTCTAATGCTGATTTTGAGATTTCAATTCAGGATGTTGTATATGGTGTTTGGAGAGCCAAGGAGAAAGGTTTAATAGATTTACATTCTTTTAACTTGGAGACCTATGAACGTTACGAGCACGTTGAAAATGGTGACTTCAACGTCCTAACCCCAGACTTTATTGCATTTGCATCTCCACAAGAGGATCCAAAGGTGTTATCTGCAGGAACCGTCACACTCAAATCACACTTAAACCAACCATTCCGTAGCGTACTGAATTTCTTTGCAAATAATAATGTTCAATTGGTTGTTAGGTTAAATTCACACTTATACAATAAGAAGCATTTTGAAGATATTGGTATTCAACACTTGGACCTAATATTTGAAGATGGTACTTGTCCAGATATGTCCATTGTTAAAAACTTTGTAGGTGCTGCAGAGACTATTATTAGAAGGGGTGGTAAGATAGCAGTACATTGTAAAGCTGGTTTGGGTAGAACTGGTTGTTTGATTGGGGCACACTTAATATACACATATGGTTTTACAGCTAATGAATGTATTGGCTTCCTAAGATTTATTAGACCAGGTATGGTCGTCGGCCCTCAACAACATTGGCTGTACCTACATCAAAACGATTTCAGAGAATGGAAATACACAATGAGATTAGCTTTAAAACCAAGTGAATTAATTGGAGGGTTATATCCTCTAGTCGGATTGGAGGAATACCGTAATCAAAAGAAGAAACTCAAAGAAGGTAAACGTCAAGTTGATGGTATAATTAGAGGAAACAGCAATGAAGAATCCAGGGATATAGAGATGACACCTGCTAGAGCAGCAAAATATGGAAGACCGACTGAAGAAAAGGTAAATTCCATGGCCTTCAAAACTGCTGTGCCACAACATTCCCCTGGTCAACCAAGAAAGGGTCAGAATGGTACGAATACTATTGAACAAATAAGCAAAAACTCTAAAACCCCTACAACAAGAGGTATCTCTAATACTAATAATACTTCAACAGGTTCAAATATGGTAATAGACAATAATTCAGATGATGACTCCATGAATAGTAATTATCAAAACTCCAGCTCTGTTGGTAGATTAGCTAGACAAAATACCGGTAGTGATGACGATGAAGTGCTCAAACAACTCTTACCAAAGAACAGACGTGTGACATCGGGTAGAAGGACGATCAGTGCTGCTGGAGGTGTCAGAAAAGTCAGTGGTACTACAAAGAGATAAACAATTATTTCATCTCTCGAAAAAATAGCATTTAATCTACCATTTTGATTCATTTCAAAGGGATAACTGTTTTATAGCCACAATATTTTTTTTATTTCTACGTACTATCATATTTTAATTTTATAATACCCACATTCAAATATTCAACTGAGTTTGTCATCAGATATTGTCATTAAAATTATGTATATACTAGATATATTATATATAGCAAGGTATTAAAATGTTACCTGATTTATGTTCCGCACCATTATACTTACGTGCTAATTTACCTCCACTATCGGTAGGTTGACTCCAGGCAACTAGATGCTTAGGGATTGGATGTCCCAGTAGGGTGTTATTTCTTGCTATATCTATTAGTTTTGATGCAATTCCCTCACCTCTGAAAGATTTACAGACCCAAATTCTAGAGATGCCTAATTTAAACACAGGTTTGACATGCTCAACAATAGCCCTAGTTTCATATACCATCCACCTGCATCTCTCCGGTTGCAAAACCTCCATCGTGATTGCACCAATTGCCCTATCATTACGCACATACACGAATGCACATCCTTCCTTGTCACCATTCATCCAAAACTCATTCTCATCATCAGGTGCATTTAATTCTTTATTTACAACACCCATAATCTCCAACATTATTCTCACTTCAACATTATGACCTTTTCGTATTTTTGCCACCATATCAGGTTTGTTAGCTCGACTCTTAATAGGTGATGACATCGGTGGTGTTATAGCCCTGAAGGCATTATCCTGATCCGGTCCACTAACATCTAATTGGTATTGATCCCCCCATTTATGCGACCATTTTCTACCTCTAAGTACCATATTGTGATATTTATTGTGTAATGTCACGTCATCGAGGGATACAGGTATATAACTCATCTCACATTTCTCACATTTTATTATAGCAGACCGTTGAGAATCAAGCTGCAGTCGCGATTGAACTAATTTCTTCGACCTGAAAGACTTAGCAGACGAGTCTTTACGTAAAGCCATATCTTTGCAATTATGTACTACTATGGTAATTAGTTGAATAACAGTTCTGTTGCCACTTGTTGGATTGATTAAATAGAGGTTGTTATAACAGTAAATTTCAGACGAGAAGTTCGACTAAAAGTTTCATCTTGGATTAAGGTTACGCTATGGATATAGCTACCAACTTGCTTAAACTTACAACAAATATTATGGGCGTGTGGCGTAGTTGGTAGCGCGCTCCCTTAGCATGGGAGAGGTCTTCGGTTCGATTCCGGACTCGTCCAATTCTTTTTTTTGTTTTCTGACTCTTTTTTTTTTTATTTCTCTTTTTAAAGGGAAGAGATTCGTTATAATTAATGTTGGATCAATTAACTAGGCTGCTACTAACGTTTCATTTAGCTTTTGCTTTCTGAGTTCTTTTTTTTTGTCTTTGTCGGTTGAAGCTAACATTGAGAATAATGTACTCTCATCATTCACACTCTGGTGATTATGTGGCCCATGGTGCGGATCCACTGGAAGATATAATATCAAAAGTTATCGAGATGGGTTTTGATACCTATTGTTTAACAGAGCATATACCCAGGGTTAATGCAGAATACCTCTATCCAGAAGAAAGACAGGAGGGACTAAGTCCTAATCCAAATATGAATCAGGCCTCACTGGAAGTGTTAAAGACCAAGTTTCTACAATATTTAGAACATGCTCGTAAGATTAAGCAAAGGTACGAAAACGATGACAGTTGTAATTGCAAGTTTATAGTTGGATGTGAGTTAGAATGCTGTGATATTGAACATATAAAATATGGGAAGTACTTGATGGATAAGTATAGTGAGGATATCAAGTTTGGTGTGGGATCAATTCATCATATTCGTGGTATTCCAATTGATTTCAGTCCTATGAAGTGGAAAGAAGCTATGGAGTCTTGTGGTGACAACTTCATTGTATTTTTAACCTCATATTTTGAAATGCAGTATACCATGATTCGTGAGTTACAACCACTGGTTGTGGGTCATTTTGATTTGTATAAATTGTTTATACCACCAGATATGTTCGTTCACCCAAAGACAGGAGATTGTTCAATGACCCCACAAACAGACTTTGTACCCATCACAGCTATTGAAATACTTGAAACCTTTACAGAAATCAAGGATTTAGTGATCAGAAATTTGAAAACTATAAATGAATATGGAGGTGCTATTGAAATTAACACCGCTGGATTTAGAAAGGGCCTGTGTGAACCGTACCCTGGACGTGAAATTTGTGAACTTGTTAAAACTTATTGTAATTCAAGATTTGTATTAAGTGACGATGCCCATGCTGTGTCCCATGTTGCTACATGTTATAAACAAGCCCTCGACTATATTGTAAACGTGATAAAATTAAATGAATTATACTACCTTTCAGAGATTCCACAAGGTGGTGTAGAATTTAAGAAAATATCAGTGAGAGAACTACAGAATTCACCATTTTGGGATAAATTATAGAAGAATCTTTTCATTAACGTCTTCCATGTACTTATATAAACTTCTTTAAATAATAATATAATGTAATATATTGAGTCATAATAACATCATAAAAAACGAACGCGATTCATGCTAAAAATGAAAAAAAGAGTTGGCTTCCATTAACGGAAACATTTTGACAATTGGTTCATTTGTTTCTTTTTCCGTATCTACCAAATATGGAAGTGATAAGCGAAAATTGGTATGCCTTCGCGCACTGTTTTTGGGTTTTTACGCAAATGTTAAAGAAAGAGGAAGGGACAGGCGAGTATGTTGTACTTTAACGGAAGTTAACATGACAATCATGACATTTAATGGAAAGAAGTAGTGATAGAGGCAGCTACAGGCGACGAGATAAGGATGACCCAGAATAAGGAAGAATTCACCGATGCCCTTTATTACTAACAAATGACAAGTATATAAATACCATGCTGGTAAGATAATTGTTTCGTAAAAATTCTTATTTCTCGAGAAGTTACTTATTCAAATATCTAAGCATCACCAATTAAGATACTACTAAAATAGTTACTTCAAGAAGAAAACTATTCAAAAATACACCATTAAAATTCTACATCAATTTCAATAACATAAAATAGGAAATGTCAGGACAAGAGAAGACTAAGCTTTGGGGTGGTAGATTTACTGGTGATACTGATCCATTGATGCAATTGTACAATGCCTCACTGCCATATGATTATAGAATGTACAAGGCTGATTTGGAGGGTACCAAAGTATACACTGCTGGTTTGAACAAGTTGGGTTTAATTACAGATGATGAATTGACTAAGATTCATCAAGGGTTGATAGAGATTAAGAAAGAATGGGATGAGAACAAGTTTGTTCGTCATGAGAGTGATGAGGATATCCACACTGCCAATGAGAGAAGATTGGGTGAGATAATAGGACGTGACATCGCTGGTAAGGTGCATACTGGTAGATCTAGAAATGACCAAGTTGTGACTGATATGAGAATCTACTGTCGTGATATTCTTAACGAGAAGATTTTCCCTGCTTTGAAATCACTGATTAATGTTATTGTTAACAGGGCGGAGAAGGAAATTGATATCTTGATGCCAGGCTACACTCACTTGCAAAGAGCGCAACCAATTAGATGGTCACATTGGTTAAGCTCCTATGCTACGTATTTCCGTGAAGATCTTAACAGATTGGAACAAATCGCAGTTAGATTGAACAAGTCTCCCTTGGGTGCTGGTGCCCTGGCGGGCCACCCATACGGTATCGACAGAGAGTTTCTTGCTGAAAACTTGGGGTTCAATGGAGTCATTGGTAACTCCCTTGTAGCAGTCTCTGATAGAGATTTTGTAGTGGAGATAATGTTCTGGGCCACTTTGTTCATGAACCACATCTCCCGTTTCTCTGAGGATTTGATCATATATTCCACTGCTGAGTTTGGTTTCATCAAGTTAAGTGATGCATACTCTACAGGTTCATCTCTAATGCCCCAGAAGAAGAACGCAGACTCCCTAGAGCTGTTGAGAGGTAAGTCGGGGAGAGTCTTTGGTGGATTAAGTGGCTTCCTAATGAGTCTGAAGGGTGTCCCTTCCACTTACGATAAGGATATGCAAGAGGATAAGGAGCCACTGTTTGACTGTCTAACTACCGTGGAGCATTCTATATTGATTGCAGATGGTGTCATCGGGACACTATCGGTGAACAAAGAAAAGATGGAAAAGGCATTGACCATGGACATGTTGGCCACGGACCTTGCAGACTACTTAGTCAGAAAGGGTGTTCCATTCAGAGAGACACATAGCATATCAGGCCAGTGCGTAGCTCTGGCAGAGAAGGAAAACCTGTCTGGGATTGACCAACTATCGTTGGAGCAGTTCAAAAACATCGATTCCCGTTTCGAAAAGGACTTATACGAGACATTCAATTTCGAGATGAGTGTTGAAAGAAGAGATGCAATTGGAGGTACTGCCAAGTCCGCAGTGCTAGCACAACTAGCAACATTGAAAGTATAATATTTAGTATATGTTTTTTTTTTTTGTAATTATAATATATCATTAATTTATAACAAGCTACGTGTTCGTATAGATGGCACTATCACATGCCAAAGTTGTGGTCGTGGTGATTGCTGGGTATTTCCATCTTTTTTTCCTTCTCCTTCTTTTTTCTCGAGGATTTTGAGTTTTTTGATAGAGAGGGAATTTATTACTGGTGTTGCTGTCAAAAGCTTCGTTAAAGGGAGGCGTTTTTTTGTTCTTTGATTACCTTAGGGAAAAGGATAATGCTTAAAAGTTAGTCGAAGTGACCTTTAAAAAAAAATTAATAATAAATTTAACGAAAAAAAAAAAAAAAAAAAAAAATAAAGGGAAGTGGCTTTAATTGTAATTCTTAAAAAGAAACTTTAAATTTTTTTTTTCATTAATCATATCTTTTGAAAGAAACTTGAAAAGAAGGGAATAAATACAAGGAAGACATAAGAAAAAAAAATAGAAATGGGTATCAACAATCCTATCCCAAGAAGTTTAAGCAGTGAGACGAAGAAAGCTGCCAAGATTCTGGCAAATTTTGTAAAACCTAACCAAGTCTTTGGTGCAGACCAAGTCATTCCTCCACATGTTTTAAAGAAGGCTAAGGGTCTTGCGGTTATTACAGTGTTGAAAGCGGGCTTTTTGTTCTCCGGTAGAGCTGGTTCTGGTGTCATTGTTGCCAGACTCAGGGACGGGACATGGTCTGCCCCTAGTGCCATTGCTATGGCTGGTGCTGGTGCTGGTGGTCTAGTTGGTGTCGAATTGACGGATTTTGTTTTCATTTTAAATACTCAGGAGGCCGTGAGGTCTTTCTCCGAATTTGGTACCATCACCCTGGGTGGTAACATCTCCGTCTCTGCAGGTCCATTAGGTAGAAATGCGGAGGCTGCAGCCTCGGCCTCTGCTGGTGGTGTCTCTGCAGTCTTTGCTTACTCCAAGAGTAAAGGTCTGTTTGCAGGTGTATCCCTTGAAGGTTCTGTTATCCTGGAGAGAAGAGAGGCCAACAGAAAGTTTTATGGTAACAACTGTACCACCAAATTGATTCTTTCAGGGAGAATTAGACCTCCTCCATCTGTGGACCCATTATTCAGAGTGCTAGAATCACGTGCATTTAATTACAAGACCAGAGATGATGACTATGACTATGATAGTGAGTATGACGATGACTACTATGACGATATTCCAAGCTCGTTCGGTTCTTCCCGTGACGACTCCAGTTCAAGATTCGGTAGAAGTGGTAGTACAAGGCGTGGCAGAAGGGACGACGACGATTATAGCCGCAGTGGTCGTGGAGGCAGTGGCCGCAGAGGCTATAGGGACGATGACTATGATGACTTCGAAGATGATTTCGACGATCCATCAGGAGCAAAGGATTACTACGCTAGCCATCGTAGAGGAGGTGCGGGCGCAGGTAGTAGAAATAGAAGCTCCCGCTACGACGATCGTGATCGTTATGATGATCGTGATAGAGGTTTTGACAGAGAGTACAGCAGTCGTAGGAGCTATGACAATGGTAGAGATGTGGACGACCTTTCAAACAGATTCTCAAAATCCAGAATATCATCCTCAGGGGCCTCTAATGGCGGCTCTTATAGTAGACCTGCTGCGGAACCACCAAGAAGCACGTCATCTGGTATCCCTAAGGCTGTTGCTTTATATAGTTTTGCAGGTGAGGAAGCAGGTGACCTTCCTTTCAGAAAGGGTGATGTTATTACTATTATTAAAAAGTCAGATTCCCAGAATGATTGGTGGACTGGTAAGGTTAATGGCAGGGAAGGTATTTTCCCAGCTAACTATGTGGAGTTGGTGTAATATGTAATTAATTGCCACAAAAGAGAAAAAGTAGCTATAATAGTATTTAATTTATGCCGATAAAATAATCAATTAATAATAGTAATAATAATAATTTGAAAAAAAAAAAGAATAAAACAAAAAAACAATTGAAATAGTAACAATATATAAAAAGAGAAAAAGAGAAAACTTTTATTACTTTGTTTTCTCTTTAGTTTTTATAAAAGTAATGCAAACCTTGTAATGATAACATCACTAACCATGAATTTTCCAAAGCTATCAATTCTTTATATTATTTAATTCGAGATTTAAAATAGCATATCGACTATATAAGATCTTAATATATATTAAGAACGTGATGCTCATGTTAATTTCTGTTATCAACCTAATTAAATCACCTGTTTGTGGCGCGAAGAAATATTAATCGGAATTGAATTTGTGCTAATTTTATATTATAATATATTTCTAAAATATGAGGTCTTCAACAATGAAAGCAATATTAGAATACATATTAAAAAAAAGTAAATATATAAAAATAGTTTACGTTGCAACAATTTATCTGCCAAACCCTAAGATTGTTGCGGCAGAATCGATTTGAGCAGAAAGAATTTCATCATACTTTGCAGTATTTCCAACTAGCAACAAAAACTCAGAGAGTTTGAGCTTATCACAATTCCAAAAGACAGTGAAAATATAATCGCTTATAGAGTACAAATTTTCTGGCCTACTAGCAAATGGAAATTTCAAGTTGTTAAGTTTTTTCCTGACATAATCATTAAGAATCTCCATTGTGGTTGTGGAATCCTCATACCCATTGCGAGTGGGGTATAAGTTCCTAGAAACATTGGGAGTAATAACATATCTTGACCTAGGAATATAATAGTTTTTGCTCTCCTTTTTATGAGGTATAGAAGATTGTATGACATAATTTGATCGGAAGGGATTTGAAGCATTTGCTTGAACTTGAAATCCTACCTTTTTATTAATAGGATTCTCTATGATTTTTTGCATTTGTTGTTCTGTTTCATCTATATCATATTCTCCTTCTGAAGTCTTAATGACACAACCACCAACGATCTTCTGATCCAAGATTGATTGGGTCCTTAGTAAGTCTCGCCTATTTCTAAACTTAATGTGTCCTTTCATAGTCGAGAGTTGATCGCTTTCAGGCCCTTCTACAGAAATAGTGGCACCTTTGATTTTTAGTTGTACCATTAGTTGAGTTAAGAATTTCTTATCACAAATAGAACTCAAGTTGCTTAAATATAAGATAGGCCCTTGTGAAGTTATGTTCTGCTTTGAATAAGCGTGAGTGACAAATAATTTCTTACCGCTTACGGCTTTTCCGTTGAAAGCCTCAATTGACTTCGCGACAGATTCTTTATCCTTGTAAGTTATAAATGCCCATAGGTAATCAGAATTTTTTGGAGTTGATAAGAAAACAGACTTAATTGGTCCAGATTCGCTAAAAATATCAAGTATATCATTTTTCTCCATGGTTAATGGTAAATTCTTAACAAAAACACCATTGGGTTGAATCATCGCAATTTTCTTTTTGGAACCCTTTAATTCGATATTTTCACTTGTCGGAATTTCTAGTTCCTTATCAACCAGTATTTCAGTATCAAGGTTTGATAACTTTTTTTCGAATTGTGGGTCCTTTCTTACATCTTTATCAAAATGGATACCACATGTAACAAGATTGCCAAGAAATTCCTTTTTATTAAACTGTTTGATTACATTTTTTGCTACATGTTCATCTTCAAAATATACAAACCCAATATTCTTGTTTGAATCCAACTTTACAGACAAGATTTTACCATACTGCTTGAATATATCATAAAATCTGCGAGACGTTAACTTTTCTTTCTGTAATGGCAAATTTGAAAAGAAAACGTTAGTTCCAATATTTTTTCTGAAAATAGAATCTCTAATGCTGGGCATTATCCTAATTTCTTTTCCAAATAAAATTTGATAGTTGAATTCGTCAGTAGCAGTATCTGCTTCAGTCTTACTGCTAAAATTCAAATACCCATGGCCTAGAGACTTCTGTGTTTCAGAGTCGCAGCACACTTTGGCAGAGATAAAAGAGGGATATTTTTGAAACATTTCAGTTAATTTCTCAGTAGTAACACTGGAATCTAAGTTTCCAATAAACAACGCAGTCACTTCAGAAGATGGGACAGTGCATCCAGTAGTAAGCGTTTCATTATTTAATTGGATTACGTCAGGGCTTAACGATTTTGAGGACACACTTGAAACACGGCGTTGAATAGGTTTCCCATAATTTTCTTTTTCATTATTATGATCACTTGTTTTCTTATTTAACGATATCTGTCTCAAAACAGTATTGGCCTTTACATTCATTTTTATTTTTTATTTTTGAAATGATTTTGTATGCTATTAAACTACTTTTATTTGTTATTATTATTATTATTATTATTTCTACTCAATCCAATCTCTATACCTGATGTATACAAATTATAATGGAGAGGACATAAGTATTTAAAAAACAAATTAAACATGTTGAGTTGCAATATTTTTTCGAATCGACTTTGGCAGGTTCTTATATCAACTACCAAAGCCAAATCATGCTTAAATGTTTTTGTGTACATTAAAATAAATAAAAACAATATAATACTACACGAAAATACGTGACACAAAAAGTTAAAAAAAGGTCGTACCCGGATTCGAACCGGGGTTGTTCGGATCAAAACCGAAAGTGATAACCACTACACTATACAACCATAATTGGATGTGTTGACAGTTGTAAGAGACGGATGACCAGATTGTCTTTGGTTTTTTTATTAGAAATTATAACCAACTGGATATAGCTGGATAGAGTTTATTTTTATCTACTCAAGTTTTTTTAATTACATTTTCAAACGTTAATTTCTATTGGCAATAAAAATAAGGTTCAGGCTTAGCTAGTCAGGCCCTATATCGAAACAAGAGCAAAATCTTTTACGATTCTGCCTTTTGTTCCAGTATAAAATTAGAACCAATATCATTGATTGGCGTTTTCATTGAAATAGAGTTGAGAAAAGTGTAATTAAATTCAAATGAGCCAGTATCAAACCTATAGTAGGTATGGTAAACAAACATACTATTACCAAAGACTTCTTTTGTAAACACCCCTGCCATTACTTTGTCTTTACCATGTAGCTTTTGAGTAAATATAGGCTCTAAAATTGTAATGAATATTCATCTTATTTTTCTTCTCTGTCCAAATTATACGTCGTATTGATGGCGATCAGTATTGATATTATATGGATACGATACATCGGACTACGGTCAATTCCCATAAGTTGGCGGCTCTCATCTGGGCATTGGATTGGATGTGGCTGAAAACAACATTTCTAGTACATTGTGTTAAATAAATGATATTTTACATGAGATTCAATTAGCATTTGAATTACAATATATTAGGTAGAAATTATAATTGCCGCTACTAGTAATACAGTGATATTACAATGCTTTGCTGGAAAGTGCCTCCTCATATCACTGCTTGCATTCTAACAACTGCTCAAACATTTCAAAAAGCCAGCAGTTCTCGATCGTCCAATAAATTATATTATTTATTTCTTGTTCATATTATTTGTAAAAATCAGAGCACAGCACTCTACCATGGATGTTGAAGGATTAAGGGAGATAACAATACTCAAGAAAGTCAACCAATTAATAAGACTTCGTGGCCAAGCTGGTTAAGGCGTGCGACTGTTAATCGCAAGATCGTGAGTTCAATCCTCACCGAGGTCGAATTTTTTTTTTTTAATTATTGAAATATTTTACTGTTAATATGTCAAACAAACAATTTATATAATTGTTTGTTTTTTTTTTTTTTGGTAATATATTAAATTAAAATAATTAGAAACTAATACTATGTGATATTATAAGTCAATGGTTCAACAAATTTGACGTTTAGTTTTATTTTTATTTTTATTTTTGGCAAAAAATGCTATTACTATATCATTCCCCTTTCTCCCATCTTCTCGTTGTCTATATATGTGTGGGTGGATTCTTGTGGTTGTTTGTTATAATTTGTTTTACATAATAATACAACAAGAGTTTGTTTTCTTGGCTTGCTTGTAAAACATCTTAGAGCTTGCGGTTAGGGACTCGGATTTGTCCACCAAGTTATCTAGTTTTTCACCTCTTTGTAGAACGTTTTCAATAGTCTTGTGTAGAACGATCTTAGTCTCGTCTAGCTCTTGTTGAACCTTCATGATCGCATCAGCTTGAGCTGGGTCCTGGTACTTGCTGATATAGGTGGACAACTCGGACATCTTCAACGCGTCATTAGTGGTCTGGATGTTCTTCCACTGGTCAGCAGGGTGTGCCACGAGGTATTCATCTAGTACTTTGTTCAGTAGTGTGTATGCAGGTCTTACCGGGTAGTCCTTATCAGTGATCAGAACACCGCAAATACCCTCACTACGGGCGTAAACATGTCCTATGTAGTTACCTTCTTCGATACTCTGTCTCTGGCCAGCACCAGTTCTGGTCGCCACTGTCTCAGCAAAGAAAGTCATGAACTGCCCAACACTATTTCTCTCAAAGAAACCAAATTGTGAAAGATCCTTCACTTCAGTCAACTCCAACGCTTTCTCATCCGTGCCTTGCTGCTCAGGACTGCGGAAAACACCAATGTAATATATTTTCATGTCGTGCTATTATATTTTTTTGTATTCTGCCTCACAAAGTTTGAGTATTCACGCCAATATCACCCCCAAAAATGATTTTGTAGTAGTGTAATACTCTTCTTTTGGAGGGGTGTTGAATTTTTTTTATTTTCTTAATTTTTTTTTTTTTTTTAATTTTTCAGGATAAAATTCTGATTTCAAAGGGGATTTTTAGTTAAATTAGTGGCAAAGACTTGTAACGAGGGGTGAAAAGGGAAAGCTTTATCAGGTATCTGACCAATTTTCTCTGAGTTGAACTTCATTTGTTCTGTTTTTTTGTTTTTTAATTGGTTTTTTAAAGGATTCTAATGCTTGGGGTATCGAGACGTAGTGTTTTGGTCAGTGCTAGAACGCTAGCTGGTAGAAGTGTCGGTAAGAATGCTGTTGCCGGTGCTTCTGTTGTCAGAAATGTGAGGTTTTATAACTCTTATCGTGAGAGAGAGGAGAATGCTAAGAGACACAAGGCTGGTATTTTGATTGCTGGTGCCGCAGTGCTGGGTGCTGTGCTATTTGTATCACCTCCTGGTATAAGACAGAAATTCTTTCCAAAGAAGAAGGCTGTTGAGGAGCCAAAGGCTGCTGAAGGTGAATCTGAAGCAAATGTTGCTGGGGGAGAAGAACCTGAGCATGTGCAAGAAGAACAACAAGAAGAACAACAAGAAACTAAGAAAGAAGATGTTTCCAAGCTCGATGCAGAAGATGATAAGTCTGATGTAGATAGCGGTATTTTGTCAAGTGATTTTGAGGAAATTTCTTCTGATGAGAAGCAGTCTGACGACGATGTCTTGTCTAGTGATTTTGAAGAAGTTATGGACTCTGTTTCAGAAACTGATAAGGAAAATTTACAACTAACCGGTGAGAAAGGTAAGACAGCGGAGTCTATGCCTCTGAATGATGAAAAGGATATGGGTGCCGTCGAAGAAGAAGTTAAACAGGAGAGTGCTTACAACCCAGATACAGGTGAAATCAATTGGGACTGTCCTTGCTTAGGTGGTATGGCACACGGTCCTTGTGGTGAGGAATTCAAAGAAGCTTTCGCTTGCTTCGTATACTCTGAGGCTGATCCAAAGGGTATCGACTGCGTAGAGAAATTCCAACACATGCAAGACTGTTTCAGGAAATACCCAGAACACTATGCTGAACAATTGGCTGACCCTAATGACGAAGAGAAAGCAGACTATGAAGAGAATTTAAGTGATAACAAGGACAAGAAGGCTAAACCAGATGCCGAAAAGTCTGCTGTCTCATCTGAAATTCCAAGTGAGAAGTCAGAAGCAAAAACAGATGCTGCTGCTCAAGAAACTAAGGAGAACTAGTGACGTCTCTGTCTTGGCTCTTATTACATCTTAATTTAATCTTTTTGCTTACTGTTTTTGTCATGTTGATTTCATTTTGAATAATTTTTTTTGTGTGTGCTTGCTGTTTCATTTCCATATCTTGTTATAATACTAATCGAACGATTTGACCTGTACATATCACACTTATTATCAAATTCCCGGTTATTCAGTCCCATGCAATTCTCTTGTGACTTTTTCCTTTTTTTTATAATATCTGATATTCTTATACATAAGCTATTTACAGAAATAATGTAATTACAGAAATTGTTGTTGCTGCAAAGGTGATTATATATGTTCGTAAGATCAGTTAAAATGAATACAAAACACTCCTTATTCATAATTTTCTTCTAGTTCTCTAAACTTTGACAAAATCTCGTCCTTTGACAACATATGTACAGTTCTATCAGTGCTGGTTCTGACACTATATTTTTTTGTTTCTACCTCAGTATCGCCCACTATAATTAAATATGAGTAATTTTTAGTAATGGCGTCTTTAATTCTATAACCAACAGGTTCCGATCTCGAATCTATATCCACATTAAATGATATGTGATTCATTTTGACAGGATTAATAACATCAGTATCTTCAGTCTGACCTCTCAAAAGTAAATGTAGTTCTTTTGCTGTTTTCATCTGCGCTTCACTTTTTGTATTCAACGGAATGATCATGGCCTGGTTTGGGTTTAACCAGAAGGGCCACTTGCCGCTGTTGGATTCAACTAACATAGCCATAAACCTTTCTACAGATCCAAGAACAGCTCTATGAATCATAATTGGTTTCTTGTAGCTATTATCCTTATCTTTGTACTTTAGATCAAACCTTTCTGGTAATTGGAAATCAAGTTGAATAGTAGCAACCTGGTGCTGTTTACCATTATGGTCTTTCACCATGATATCTAATTTGGGTCCGTAAAATGCACCGTCACCTTCATTGAGCTTCCATGGTTTGCCAGATTTCTCCAGGATTGATCTCAACACGTCTTCAGCATGGTTCCATTTATCAATTTCACCTATAAAATGCTCTGGTCTCGTAGATAGATGAATCTCATATGCTGAACTTGCGTCAGTCCCTTTACCACTAAGAGGAAATACTCTTGTATAACACATATCAACAAGTTTCAAACATTTCATGATTTCATCTTCAACCTGCTCCGGAGTGCAGAATATGTGGCCGTCATCTTGATGAAACATCCTCACTCTTGTCAGACCAGATAGTGAGCCTGAAGGTTCGTTTCTGTGTAATGGGGAAAAATCTGAATATCTTATTGGCAATTCATTATAAGAATGGTCAAACTTATTATATATAACACAATGACCTGGACAGTTCATAGGTTTTAATCCATATTCTTCTTTCATTACATCTTCTCCTTCAACTCGAAACATATCTTCCTTATAATTTTCCCAATGGCCTGACTGTTCCCACAGAGATTTCCTATATATTAATGGGGTTATAACCTCTTTAAATCCAAACACATGTTCTTGTTGGGCTTTCATGAAATTTACCAATCTGTTGTATATTTTTGTACCATTGGGAAGAAAGAATGCAGAACCTGGAGATATTTGATCTGTAATAAAAAGTTTCTGCCTATTGGATACCTCCTGAAGTAAAGTTAATTTGCTACCATCTGCTTCCTTTTTGGCTTTAGATGTTTTAAACCTCCGGCCAGTGGTCGATCGTATTACAGACAGAACATTGCGTCTCGGTCTTTTAATAACTATCATTGTATTAGTATGCAAACGGGTTTATAGGGATGTCAATTGAGTTTAGATCAGTAGAAATTGCACTGCAGAACAACTTGAGTCTTCACCCACCTATGATTAAATGAACATAATTTCAGCTTCTTACCTATCCTCGTTGAAAGAGATGATTTCAACTTTACTTAAATATTTATTACTTGCTGGAAAGAACAATCAAGGTTTATATAGTAAAAGTTATAAATGCCATATTCTTATTTGTTAGATACTAAGTGTGTTTTAATATATATGTGAATTTTTTAAGCTTTTACTGTCTTGTATAAGTGGCGTCAATCTTTTGCAAGCTTGGACCCAAGTTAAACACTAGTTTTCTTCTATAAGATGTTTTATTGTTCAACTGGATTGGATTACCTTCCAAGTAGATCGTTTCAAATTCTGGCAAATCACGAAGTTCGTCCCCAAGGGATTCAAATGTTTGGTCAATCTTGTTAAACGAAACCCACAAGTCTGTTAATTTCTTCAAATGTTTTACGTTCTCAATCTTGGTTAGCTTGTTCGAAGTAATGTCTAGTGTATTTAGTTTCAAGTTCTTGTCTAAACCTTCAATTTTTTCAATAAAGTTGTGGGACAAGTACAGTTCCTCCAAGTTCTCCAATTGCTCCAAATTTTCAATCTTCTTTAGTCTATTTGATTGGATAGAAAGGATCTTTAGGTTTTTCAGCCAGTGTAGGTTCATTAACCTTGGAATGTGGTTCTTACCTAACCAAATTTCCTCCAGGTTATCAAGACCTTTAAGGGAATCCTCGCCAATTTCATGTATTCTGTTACCACCCAGCTCCAAATTCTTCAATTTTTTTAGTGTTGAGAGATTTTCAATTTCAGTTATTTTGTTTTGCACAAAATACAGGTTTTCAAGGTTCTCCAGTTTGTCAATGTTCTTGATATGTTTGATCTTGTTGAATGACAGATCAAGATTCTTCAAGTGTTTGAAGTTGTTAATGTACTTGGAGATGTGTTTAATCTTGTTATCATAGAAATCTAGATCTTCAATTGTGTCCACAGGAAGCACCTCGACCTCGCTGATACTCTCAATCATGTTCTGCCTCACACATAAATTCTTCAATTTCTTGAAACGAACCAAGTTCAACTCTTCTAAGGACTTAATCCTCAAATGAACAAGGTCAATAGTCTCGACATCATCCTCAAACTCCTGTGTTAGCTCGGAGTCGGCCTCGATAAACTCATCTGGTCTACTGTCAGGAACAATTTGCATCCTAGCTTGGTTATCGCCACCACCTTGCTGAATCTCAGCGATTTTAGGCTCAAATTGTGCCTCCTCTTCCCTGGAACTTGTTCTACTTAACTCACTATCAGAACTCATTATCTCTATATCCTTTTATGTGGTTCTTTGTAAAATGTTATAGGAGAAAACTATTGTAGATCCCTTATAAAAATATTGATATTTTAGCCCTTTTTTTTTTGATGCGGGCCAGTAGCAATTATGTCAGGGGCGTTATTGATGAGCAAAAAAAGAAGTTGTGTTACCTGGGCATCGACAATACAAGATAATGTCGTAATACGCTAGCGTATTAGATACATAATCGAATATATAATTGAATTGTAGTGAAATACCCGATTGAGAATATCATATTCTTTATATGTATTTATTTTTGAAATTTTTTATGATTAATACATTCTTTTAATAAAAAAAAACTAATACTATATCTACATGGGGGGGAGGAAAACTTGTTATTTTTTTCTGGGTTATTTATTAAACGTAGTTTTTTACTTCCTTTTGACTTAGTTAGCGTCTGGGTTAGTCAATAAGTAATTAACGGTTTCTTGGACGCTCTTCAATTCATCGGCAACTTTGTCTGGGAACTCAACATCGAATTCTTCTTCGATGGCAACCAACAACTCGACAGTGTCTAGAGAATCAAGACCTAGATCCTTGTGGAAGGTTGTCTGTTCAGTAATAGAGGCACTGGCCTTGGTCTTGTCAAAAGCCTTGATGACATCGATGACTCTTTTCTGTACCTGTTCCTTGCTCAAATTGTTGGAGGAATAGAATCTGAAAGCTGGAGAAGGCATTTGCAACATGGTAGGTCTGATATTTCTAGAGACCATCATTAGAGGTCTTTGAACCTTCATTGAGCTTACCACTGATCTGAACATTATTATTTTTTCTTGTTGTTTATTTGTTTGTGATTCTACTAGGAAATTTAAAGTGATACCTTATTGTTCTTTTATGAATAATAAAGTGACTGAAAAAAGCAGCTTCGATTAGCTCTCAAAAAAAATTTAATAACAATTTATCAATTGCTCATCTCAAATACTGCTCCATCAGTTTCTTCCGAATGTTTCTCTCATTGGGGTTTTCTTCTCAAGGGAGAGCTTACTAATTCCTCAAACCCCCGAAATGGCGAATACCGAGATATGCCTATATACGAGTACTATCACATGTTAAAGGATTATATTAACAAATACCCATTTAGTATTGTATTCTATTTAATAATGTACTGTTATATGATTATAATGTTGTATTTTCCTTTTCCAATTATTTAAAATTATATTTGAAGCACTGGTAGTTTTATTTGTATTTTATTAGAAATTTTATTATTATATTAATACATTACTGAATATTATTTTGTGATTATATATTAGAAAGACCTTGGATTGAAAATAACACCCGGTTATTTTCTTTTATATATTATTGTTACATCTATTATTTTTTGAAAAAAGTCCAAAGGTTTTGTTCTTTACAATAGAAGAGAAAAGCTAAGAGAAAATGAAACAAAATAAAGTTTATAACAATAACCACCAATTATTGTCAAGGAATATCTTGTCATTTCTCATGTTTTCAATATTGTTCCAACTTAAAACCATAAATTAAAAATTAATAAAATAAAGGTATGAGTGAATGTTAGCTATTAATTATTGGAGGAAACTGAAACGTTTCTTAAAATTTTGACTCCTATGATACCTCTATATTTGTTGCCCCACCTAAGACAAAAGAAAAAAGATATAGAAATATTGGAATTTCAAAGAAAGGAACCACTAACACTGGTATTAGTCAGATACAAAGAAGAAAAAAATGGAAGCCCTTGAAATCCGAAAGCTTAAGAACGGTTGACTCAAAAAAAAAAAGTAATAAAATAGGCTTTGGTATACCTATTTTACTTACACGAACGATAAAAGAAGAGTAGATTTCATTCACTCATTGTTCTTTGGCATGGTTCTGTCTTCGCTATTGACCAAGCATCTGTGTTGCATGTATTGTATTGCAACACTTTCGTTCCCGAAATGTCTCTTCAACTTCTTGAAAAACAAACCACAGGCATTACAAAGGGTTGCTTTGCCCACTGGTCCGTTACGCCATTCAGGAGTTTCCTCTTGACCACAGTGCAAACAGTGACCATAAATATTTCTGTTTTTACCAGATTTGGAAACTTTTCCTGGTTTGGCCTTACGCTTTCTAATAGTTGATTTCGCAGAGCCGCCATTGTTGTGAGTGTGAGCCTCATTACCCGAGCCAGTATTGTTGCTGTCGCTGGTAGTTGGTCTCTCACTTTCAGTAGGTTTGCTCTTTTGCTGAACAACTTGAACAAATTCTTTGTTAATGACTTTAGGAACTGTAACAAGTAAAGCTGGGGTTTGATCGTTAAATGAGACCTGGGCAATTTCTTTATTGACTTTAGATTTAGCCTTCTCATTGCTGTTTCTTCTGGAGGCTTCAGCAGTGGTCAAGCTATCAGGGGTGATAGCCGGGACATTACCCTCAGTGGCCAAAGCCATGGCTACGGTGGATAGGGAGTTCAGCTTGTTGTGCTGATCAATTGAATTGTCTGGTTGCGACTTGACAGGAGTCAAACGTAGCGAAAACTTATAATTTGAGCTCAAAAAGGGTGGTCTTGCCTTAAAAAAAGGCTGGAATGGTGGTGGGGCTATAGTTGAAACAGGGTGAGGTGTGAAGTTAGTGGTACAGTTACACGCAGTAGTAACAGGGGTGGAAGTTCTGCTCATGGGGTACTCATGCTTAATTGGAGACGATTGAGTGGTAGAAGGTGAAGAGTACAAAGTAGCTGGTGGTCTATTTTGTGGTTGTGGGGGATAGGTTGTGTAATTTGTGGTAGGAGGTATGGTATTGTGGTAGCGAACCCCGTACACAGGGACATTGATGGTTGGTGGTGGTGGAGGTGGAGGTGGGTACATAGATGGGATGCTTCTGTTAGTATCCATAAAGGACCTATCAAAAACACCACGAACAGATTGGAAGTAAGTCTTTTGGCCGGCATCCAATACGTCACAACTTCTTGGGACCAATGGTGGTGGGCGAACTTCATTAGCGCCTGCAATCCTATTAACCAAGGATTGAATAGGTGGCAGAATAATTCTATCTTGATAGTAACACTGGTCGGTATTCATTTTTTTGTTGCTGTTTTTCTGGAACAACAGATTACTTTATTTTTTGACCAAAGATCAAGAAGTTAAGTTTTTTGTTTAACTAGTAAAAATGAAAAATTAAATCAAATATATATAACACAGTATAAATATTAATACACGTCAAAATAACCACATTAAAATCTGACAATTAAGAAATAGAAGTCCATTTCAATTGGAAATTCAAATGCCTTTTTATACCTATTTTTTTTTTTGTGGGTAAATGCAAAAACAATACGATGCCATTTTGAATTAAGTGATAGATTATTTGGTCTCGAAAGCAAAAAAATAAAATAAAGTAAAGTAAAAAACCAAAAAAAAAAGGAGCTGTCCTAAACAAACTCCGGAGTTACTTAATTGAAATCCCTCGAAACTAAAAAAGCATAGGGGAATGTGTAGAGCTTTATTGTGTCAAGAATCAAAAATAAAGGGACCTGATTAAAAAAATAAAAAAATATACGTAATAAGGGAATCGTTATCATATTTTCCATTAAAAAGACCCTAGCAACAAGAACATAAAAGTTGGATTAGAAGGTTCGTATTGTTTCTCCATACATGTCGAAACTTTCTCTGCAGATCAACCTGAACAATGTTGCCCAATTCATCGATGCTTAAATAATGTTACTTAGAATATGTCGTAATAATCCTCTTATTCCCCTTTAGAACACAGCCATTATTTCCTTAAGAGGAACATTTCGAAAATGTCAGGATGACTATCTGCCCACCTTTTTTTTTTTTTTTGTCCTGGAAACTCTATTTTCTTGCCTGTTGTAGGCGCCTAAGAAAAAAAAAAGAGTCATTATTCCCGAGCCGCAAGACAAAAGTTCCCTATTCTCTTTCACATTTCCGGTTAATACCGGTTAGAGCCCTTTTATTTTTTATTTTTATTTCCCTTCTTACTCATCAACGGAGTTTCTTAACATTTGCACGGGTAAAACAGACAGCCGAGTGTGAGATTTTGTGTTTAATGTAAATTCTCAAGAGAACCCTATTTTACTAAATAAATAGTTGGTAAGAACTAACCGCACCAATACAACTCAATCTTTATTTTATTTTCTTGCTTATTTATAAATATTCAAATGACCTTCCACCATTTACAACTGATGATCATTAAATATCCTGTACAAATCATAAAAAAAATATTGTAATTTCACACGAAAACACTTGGCATTTACTTTTCCTCGAGAAAGCAAAAGTCCGAAGCAGTTCCTAGAGGTGTTTCTGAGTCCATGCATTTAGTCAGAATGTGTCAATGAGAACTATGGAAGATTTACGTTTACGTCATTGTCCTATCCTTAACCCCCCCCTTTTTTGTTTTTTTTGGCTTTTAAGCAGAGTTCTTGATGAGCACAGTACAGAATAGGCATTTCGTTTAGTTTTTTCTTTTGTTTCTTTAATGTCACAACAAAATGAGTTACATAACTTCAAAAGTTTTGTGAGTTATCTGAGAACATGGATCATACATAACTTAGACCAAATTCCTACGGTAAATCACTCCAATATTGAATTGGAGTTGAAATTTGGTCGTATAAGAAATAATGGAAAAGATGTGCCCTTTGACAATACCAAGTTTATAGTTCTCTCTAATGAATACCGTATGACACCTGCCATTGACAAGAGATCATACAATAAGATTGTCAAACAATTTACGGAAGAGACAAAACTAGGGTCCACAATGAAAAAATTTGAAGTTCGTGATGTTAGTGAAAAGACATGTCTACGTTCTCCACTAAATTGGGGGAGGATTCGAGTGGACCTTCATCGCAATACTTTAATAGAGTCCATAAGTAAAGAGAAAATTGCTAATTTGCTGATAAAATTCCCTCATAGTAATTATGACTGTAAATTGTCGTTATGTATAGAACACCAGGTACCAGTTTTGGCATACCCCGCTTTTAAAGATAACAAGAAAGCATACTCCAGAGAAAAGAAAGGGTATCAATTCATGGTACCTCGAAGTAATAACCGTTTAGATGTGTCAAATGTCGTAACCAAATCACAAGGTGAAAAAAACTATGAGAGCTCAAAGCAAGAAATTGAACTTGAAATGTCTCTCACGAGATTACTCCAGTATTATCAAAATAGGAATCATGACGCAATTGAGAAAGAAATGTCGAAATTTATTCAAGACGGTTTGAGGATAAAGAATATATTAAAGACTAGACCCCTAACAGGTAAAAAAAGATAATGTAAATTAATTCCGTTCAACAGAATATATATATTTATTAGTGTACTTATGGAAATTATTATAGAAGTATAAGATCAATTACTTAAATTTTCAGAAAAGAGGATCAAAAATTTTTTAGTGCGCCACATCAGAGTTTAGAAAGGTGTATCCTTTTGAGCTTTCGACATATGAGTATCAAGTTTTCAAGAATAGTTTGATGCAATACCATATAACATATAGCGCTACAAGCCAGGTCTATACCTGATTAGCTTACGATGAAGGGTTGTCGTTTAAAACCGTCTAGTAGCTTACGCTTTTATACACCAACTCACCTCCTCAGACATTTACCAAGACCAAAGTTGCGGGAGTCTCCAAATCCAGTAACCATTTCGGAGTGAAATCACTCATGTGGCAAAGATAATTGTAAAAATACATTACAATGCTAAGCAGCAACACGCTTGTTTATTGGTATAGAACAAATAAAATATCATTGTGCAGTAAGCAATATTCAAGCTAATGTTTTCCCGCAGCCTTTTCTGTGGGAACAGCCTCGGTGTGCAAAAAAAAAAAATGGAAATAAAATAAAATAAACTGGTTGAAAAACTTTTTGCGATGAGCATTAACTTAAACACTGGAAACAAGGACAGTATAAACTTAGTCAAGGTAAAGATCAGCAATGCCGTTTGGTCAGATTGTAATAGGGCCTCCAGGGTCTGGTAAGTCCACGTACTGTAATGGATGCAGTCAGTTTTTCAATGCTATTGGCAGACATGCGCAGATTGTTAATATGGATCCTGCGAACGACAGGCTGCCTTATCCTTGTGCCGTTGACATTAGGGATTTCATCACTGTTGAGGAGATTATGAGTGAGCAACATTTAGGTCCTAATGGTGGGTTGATGTATGCTATGGAGTCCCTGAACAAGTCCATTGACCTGTTCATAATGCAGATCAAGTCCCTCGTGGAACAGGAGAAAGCGTATGTGGTATTTGACTGCCCGGGTCAGGTCGAGTTGTTTACACATCATTCGGCACTGTTCCATGTTTTCAAGAGGCTCGAAAGAGACCTGAAGATTAGGCTTTGTGTTGTGAATTTGATCGACTGTTACTATTTGACTTCCCCTACACAGTACATCTCCATTTTGATGCTGGCTCTGAGATCTATGTTAATGATGGATCTTCCACAGATCAACGTGTTCTCAAAGATTGACAAGATTAAATCTTACGGCGAGTTGCCGTTCCGATTGGATTATTACACGGAGGTGCAGGACCTGGATTACCTGATACCACACATCGAAAAGAAGAGCCACGGGATGATGGCGAAGAAATATAGCAAGCTTACGGAGACCATCAGCGAACTGGTAACGGATTTCAACCTGGTGTCCTTCGAAGTGCTGGCAGTTGATGACAAAGAGAGCATGATCACCTTACAGAGCATAGTTGATAAAGCCAATGGGTACATTTTCGGTACATCCGAAGTAGGTGGTGACACAGTGTGGGCAGAGGCCACCCGTGAAGGGGCACTCATCGCCAACTATGATATACAGGAGAGGTGGATAGACAACAAGGAGGAGTACGACAAGGCGGAAAGAGAAAGACAGGAGGCTATACAACGAGATAGAGAAATGCAAGAGAAAGAAGTCGATGTTGACAACGAAGACGAATGGGAAGCCGCACTACGTGATTGGGAAGATAAACAACAGATGGACTACGTTAGATAGAGTATATACTAAGTTTTATGTGTGTAATGATGTGTCATTCTTCTTCTTATTATTATTATCATAGTCCATTGTAAAAACCCAGCCATTTTAACAGAGACATCCGCTTTCTGCCATTTTTGCGCTGGGCATCGGATAAAAATTTTTGTTTTTACCCCAGAAATCTCCGTAGGCCAAAAAAATAAGACAGTAGCCAGCATTCGTATAGAGGTACAATAGTAATTATAACAGATAATAATAAATAATAAATAAATTAATATTCTTTTATTTATTTGGTGCTGATTTATTTGTTTATTTAATAATACCAGCAAAATAAATATTTTTTTTGAGCTGGTGCTTTTGTTAGAGATCCACTTGCGTTTGTTATTGTTTATTCATCTGTCTTTTTTTTAAGGTAATAAATACTTGTAATATATATATTTGCGGGGATGCAGGGAAAACCTAGATATTGAATATATATAGTACGGTTCTTTTGAAAATATTTATTCCAGAACCTTTTTTTTTGTTCCTGTAAACAGGGAGCTTTGTGATTTCAAATTATTTTCTATTAATTAATTTTTAATTAGGTACCCTTAAAAAGGATTTACAGTAATATTTTTTATATTAAAAGCATATTTAAACAAGTGGTTTGAGGAAGTTTACTTTAGATATAACAAAAAAAATAACGGATAACAATATAATAATACTAGTATAATAATGCCAAGAAAATTTCTCGGGGAGAGAATAGATAGGAATACAGATTTCCAGCGGCCATCATCGCTAACGCTGACTCCCGATGACTTAAAATACATACCAGATTTTAATATAGATGATGAGGAAAGTGTATTTCCCACTGCTAAAAATGGTAAAAGGTTGTCAAGAAGGTTCGGTGGTACTATGAATTTGAAACAGAGGCTTGAGTCAGTTCCTGAACTATTTTTACATGATTTTAAGAAGCGTAATACTAAGAGCAACAAAAGAGTACCACCTCCAGTGGTAAACGGTCTTAAGACCTACAATGGCCTGCCTCGGAGTAAACCTATGAGGACAATTACGGAGATCCCGCCATTACCTAAACAAGTAATGAAAAATAATGAAAGTCACGAGCAGTTCTTCTTCGAAAAGGCACCTATTAAGCAAAGAGCTGTAACGGAGGTAGCCCCAAAAGAAGACTTGACGGATATGATCGATAATATTTACTTAGAACCACTGATAATGCCTGTTCGGGTCGATAACCACCTGATGATACCTACAGAAGAATTGCAAAAATACGGTAAGAGTGATAGTGAGATATTATTTGATGAAATAATCTCAGCATATGACAGCAAGACTGGGAAGCACAACAACGTTCTAAACTCAGAGATAGTGTCGGTACTAGACCATGTCAAGGGCAAGCAGACTTTGATGGTACCAAAGATTGTATCTGCAGAAGCAGAGGAAGAAAAGAAAAGACTATCCATAAACAGCATCGGTTCACCACTATTAGAGCCACAGACTTCCACCAAGTTAATTCCAATACTAAACAGTCCTCGTTACAGTACTGGGTCCAGCATATCATGTTCCGGTGATGAATTTTCGGACATCGTGTCCAGTAATCAGAACTCACAGGTAGACAGCCACGAGGACGATTATTTGACAGCACTCGATAGCATACCGTCGTTGGCCTCGGTGGATGATCTCGACATCGCAGAACAGAAAATCGACCTGTCACCATCTTCCACGAACGTAATACCACAAGTTGAAAACACTGTTGAAAGAGTGCATGTTAAAACAGTGACCATAAAACCACAACTGTTCATGGATTGGGAAGAAGACGACCCCATCGAGGACCTGAACAGACGGATCGATAACATCGAGATCAAAAGCATCTACAGCGATAGCAGCAGTATCTACAGTGAACACGTTTGAACGATCATATATAGCATCTACCAAAAAAGAAATAAATAATTTTGATACCAATTAAATAAAAACAAAAAGCATTAACGTAAATCATCTCGAATTTATTTTTTTTTTTTTTTTCAGGCAGGGCGAGAGGCGATCGATGTAAACAAAGATGAAATCCCATTAAGGGTTCAAGTATAATTTTGAGTTTTCACTACTTGAGTCGTTGCACACCGTTAAAAGCACAGTATAACGTAAATTCTCGAGACAATATATAGGTAACTATGGCACCAACGCAATTAGAAATCAAGGTTAAGGCCCTTCAGAGGCTAGTGAAGGAGGAGAAGTACTATCTGCAAGAGTTGAAGGACCAGCAGAAACATGTGAAGAAGTTGAAAGAAGACAGTTCTGTTGACAAGTATGACTTGAAGAAACAGGAAGAAGTGTTGAACGATACTGAGAGGTTGCTTCCTACTCTGTATGTGAAGATCAAGGAATTCATGGATAACCTGGAGGAATTTCTGGAGTCCTACAACGGTTCTGAAGACACCAAGGAGGCCAAGGAAGCTATCGAAGCAGCCAAAAAGGTACTATCTAAGCACTGAATGCTAAGTCCCATCTCAATAGCTCTATCTTTACTTGTACATTATATTTGTTTTTGTTTATGTTCTTTTCTTTTCCTTTTGTTGGCTAAAATAATAATACCCAGCTCTTCTTTCTTTTATTTGTAGCTCTAATTTAACTGAAATAGCTTTATAATTTATTTGATACCTGATAAATCTAACACTTCATCTATTTTGAAAATTAAGTTCCACAAGAAGGCAGAGATATTTTTGGGAAAATCAGAATTATAAGAAGATGCATTAAAAAAAATGTTCATAGCAACAAGAAAGAAAAAAGAAAATCTTTAGTGAAAGGGGAAGTGGTTAACTATAGAATGAGAATAATTGGCCTTAATCATTATGCAGTTCGTAGGATTTCCACTGCACCCAAGCCCTTGGATAGGAAGTTTCTGTTGGGTCTATATGAAAGTAAGAAATTTAGGATAATACCAGATAATCAAGTCTCTATTAATGATATCAACTCGACGAGATCACTTCCAATGGTGGAGTTCCCAAAAAATAGAATATTCAATGAAGTTTCAATGGACCCCAAAGTTGGAAATTGGAGGAAACCGATGACTAAATGGTATAGACTTGGTATTACACTACTGAAGTACTACAGAGATGGTATCAAGAACACTTATGTGGTATATCGTGATTCTAAAAAGATCATGAAGGAAAATAAGACATCAACTGACTCGGAGCTCTTGAACAAGATGTTTCAAAACATTGAAGCATATGAAATGCAGATGAAAAAGACGCACAATACTGATATCACCATTCCACTTTCTAGAAAACAATTTGTGGAGGTAATGAGGAGGAAAGAAATGAGTAAACTACCAAATTTCTTCATCATTTGTTTGATTTTTGAAGAAATGACTGCCTTGATATGTTATTTCTTCCCGCAATTAGCACCCCGTAACTGTCTGACACCTGGAGGTTATAAGAAAATATCAAACTCAAAAATAAAGAATATTAACGAGGCCTATATAAAAATTAACCATAATAGTTCCTATGTTTCTCCATATGCAATGACAACCTCACAATTGTTTGAACTATCACGAAACTCACCACTACATGTTTCTACGATTACTCTATTCACACAGAGATTGTTTAACGTGAAACCTAAACTAGTTACACAGTTGAATAATTGGTACCAATATTTATTTATTGATGACTGGCTCCTGATAAATAATCTTGTGAGAAACCAGGAACTAGAGCTGCATAAAAGAGAGCTCGTAAACTGTATTTTTGAACGTAAGTTATACAAGAATGATGAAGATTTGAATACTTTAGCTCTTACAAGCAAGGGTGAGTTGATACTCATAGAGAGACTAATCGATTACTGGATGAAACGTTTTGAAGATACCATTCAGTTAAACGGTCATAAATTATTTACAGAAAAATGGGGAGCATTAAACATGACGACCATATATTCCCCCGAAGAATAATATTAAAATAGTCATATTCAGTTCGGAATAATATTAAGAGTTTTGATCATAGGTTAAATATTATGTATTAAGTATATAATGTGATAATATATCAAATATTATTAGGTAAATAAACGCTCTTATTGAGTACTGTAAATAGGGAAATAAAAAATTAAAAAGGAATAAACCACATTTCGATCTCAACCTAATCCGTTCATGTCAAAATATGGTTAACTCTTGATGAAGTAAATCATTTTCTTTTACATTACAGTAGGAACATAAAATGCTTTCTATCTCTGATTTGTTCTAACAATGCAGTTAAGAAAAAAAAAAGGTGCTATTAATGTATTTTATTCGTAATCTCATGATTCAATTTAGGATTTTAAAAACCGATAAGAACACATAATGATGAATCGTTCTCACTAAATCTATCTTTAAATGAAGTAGCACATATATTCTTTGTGGACTTATTATATTTTATATGTTTCAGTTCCGTTATCAGTTTCTTTAACAATGGTGTGATGATGACCAGCTGCTCTAATGACGTTTTTCCTTTCGTCCATTGTACAAGATGGTATACTACTATACCATTCATCATGACAAATTTCTTCCATTGTAGCTCTC
Organism: Nakaseomyces nivariensis; assembly: GCA_017309295.1. Taxonomy (NCBI): domain Eukaryota; kingdom Fungi; phylum Ascomycota; class Saccharomycetes; order Saccharomycetales; family Saccharomycetaceae; genus Nakaseomyces; species Nakaseomyces nivariensis. The sequence goes on from JAEVGP010000011.1 coordinate 378,910, forward strand.
TTGCAAGGGTCGACCTCAAGCATTCTAGACAATAATGGTCTAGAAGCATGAGGTAGCAAACGTAATAATCTATAAGGACCTCTGATTGTCTTCTTGTGATGTGGAGGCTTATTTGAAGCAATAGATTTCAAATCATGAGATTGTGTTAGTTCAATATTTTGGTTTTCCTTCTTTTGGCTGTTTTCATTTTCGTTAATTTTATCGTGTTTTTCTTGTTTCTCGTTTTCAGCTTGACTAGTCTGTTGAGAATCGTGTTTCTTGTGTTCATCATCATTGGTAGCAGTAGGGGTTGGTAGAGATTCGTGTTTTGTGTCATTATCCTTTGTATTCTTTTCTTCATGTTCATCTACCTTTGGAACACCCTCGACATAATTCAAGTGAGAAGGAATATTTGTACTATTCAATTCGCCATTACGGGCCTCTAATTCATGTCTATGTTTCTTCTCTCTTCTTTCTCTCAGTAACTGTTCATGGTGTTTTGCAGATTCTACGTAATCGTGATGCATCTCATCTGGTAAACAATACAGTCTAAAGTTTTCATCACTTTCACGTGGTGCTTTCCATGGGAATCTCTTAAGCATCATACAACAGTATATAATACCAATAGACCAGATATCTACAGCTTGAGGATCATATGATTTTGTCGACGTGATCACTTCTGGTGCTAGATATGGGTCACTACCAACAATTCCATGTGCCATGGTAACTTCATCTTCAAATGGATACCTAAAAACAACAGCACTACCGAAATCAATTAATTTCAGGATACCGTCGGCAGTCATTACACAGTTATCCAATTTCAAATCTCTATGAGCCAAACCCATTGCGTGTAAATACTTTACACCCTCAGTTAACTGTTTCAAACAACAGTTGATCTCACCACGAGACATTTTACCGGTCATAACAACAGCAAAGAAATCCACGGGACAATATTGCATAACTTCGTAATATTTGTTCTGTTTAGAATCAGAAAACACGTCAACAGTTTCCACGATATTTGGATGGTGTAATGATGATCCGATGCAAAATTCGGCAGTACACTTCTTGGCATATTCTTTAACTGACTCATTAGGTTTCCTTGGTCTGAACTCTTTAACAGCAAACGTAGCACCATCTGAAGGTCTGGTTAAGATTTTAACTGAACCACCAGCACCTGAACCCAATAGTTTACCTAATTTACCATATTTTTGAGCTAGTATAGAATCATCGTGATAAATGTTAATATTATTTGAAAGCGATAATATCGAGTCTGAGGTTGGTGGTATAGCAGATTGAGTGTGAGCATGGTGATCTGTAGAGCCGTGTGGATGATGGTGGTGTTTCTGATGTTTGTGAGCAAGTGTAGATAAAGCAGTAGTGCTCGAGTACTGGTGATTATCTTCGTGTCTATGCATATCATGTAAGTTGGTGTGTGATTTAGAAGTCATGGACAAATTGAAATGCGACACCAAGTTTACTGTAGAAGAAGAAGCGGAATTTGTAGGGGAGGCATTCCTCGAACGTAAAGGAGTTTTGCTCTTCTTCGTTGATGATCTGAAAAATCTTTTCAACTCAGCCATGGAATGGCTCTGCTTTGGGGAAGCAGTAGTACTTTCATTGATATGGGTATAACTGGAACCAGCAGTGTTATTAAGGGACTTCAAGGAATCCTGTGATCTCTCACTTTTCAGCGAATCAGTACTGGGTTTCCTACTGATAAATCCCAAAAACGACTTCGAACTCTTTATAGAAGGAGGTGGAGATTGCGAAGATGCATGGTGATGTTCATGGTGAAACGGATTTCTTGATAACAACGGCATTTGTTATTATTTTTAATTTTTTTATTTTTATTTTTAATAGTTTTTTTTTTTTTTTTCAAATTATTCTTTAGCTCCTCCTTTTAGTATTCTTTTTTGAACTATATTTCTATCAAGCTATTAATACGGAGTTTTTGTTATCTCAGATTAAATTTAACAAAAAGTATATCTTCTTAAAAGGAGTTTTGTTTTTGAAATATTTTCTATTTCTTTATTTTATTCTTATGGTAAGATTCCTTTTTTTTTTTTTTTCAACTCCTTCGTAAATATTTTTTTTTTCTTTGTAAGAGTTGATTACTTTTTTTTTTCCACCCTGTGCTTGAAATATAAAAGAACAGGTCAGGAAGTTAAATAAAAAAAGAAATTCCTAGGCCTCCATTTGTGTTCTTAATCCGATATTCCTTATATTGCTGAAGCAAATCCTTTTATTTCGTTAAAAAAATTAAAAATTTTTTTTTTTCATAAAATTTCATCAACCCTTTAAGACCCTGAAATAAAATCCAGTACAAATTTGAAGAATGAGTCTTTTTTTTTTTTTCCTTACTTATGGACCCTTCCTTAAAATGAGCTTGCTACATCACTTTCTTCAGCTAGACGGAACAATTGGTCATCTTTGATCCAATTGTTCCGTCCATCTACGCGATTTTACTCTTTTTTCATTCATTTATATGCGGTGAACCAAGATCCCAGTAACATCTCCGTGGAATACTCACAAATTCCCGTACAACCGGAAAAAAACCAGCTTCCTCCGCCCTACGTGGGGGTACACGAGAATATCTCGAGACGGAAAAACCCGTGTTCGAGTGTGGAAAACTCGCAAAATTCTATGTATCCCGCGTTTTATTCTTTTTTTTAACTATTATGTAGGAAACAGAATTAACGCGAAAAATAATGCTTTCTTTTTTTTTTTTCCCGGGATGGAATTCAATATTTTTTTCCATCCCGCGCGGATTAATGGTATTATTAGTCAACTTCGTACAAAAATGCGCAGAAAAAGAAGCAAAAGCGAGGAAAAAAGGGGTTTTTTTGTTCAGTGATTTTAAGGGGGAAGAGGAAATCAACGCTTTTTTTTCCATGAACGATCGTGAATGGGGATGACTTAGCTACAAAGAAAAAAAAAAAAATAAAAGGGGGCAGCCTTTTTACAGAAGCCAAAAATATGATTCACGATTCTCAGGGTAATAGATGCTGAAAAAAGTGAAGTATCAACCTTAAATCTAAATTAGGAAACTGTGTTGAAAAAATATTGACAATGCTAGGCAACCAAAAACGGTTATAGAAAAGTTTATTTCTGAAAAGGGAAAGAGGCGGAATTTTCCATTGATTTGTTTGTAGAAGGACAAAAAAATAAACAAATAAAAGATAAAAATAAATAAATGATTATTCAAAAAAAATAAAGTTAAAGTATACAAAATAAATAAAAAGGATAAACACAAATGTCTTATTTAACAGAGGCGCAGACATTGGATTTACACTGTGCTGTTGTCAATTACGTCAAAAGTGTTGCTAATGATGAAGATGTGGTGGAAAAACTGAAAAATGTATTGGATGTTGAGGACGACGATTTGATAACAAGAGGTGATGATGATCTCATACTGGCGAAGAAATGGAACTCAATAGTGAGGTTGCAAAGAACCATTGCTCAATTGGAGAATAAATGCCAAACGCTGCAAGATAATGTGAATAATGTTACATCAGAACTTGAAAAATTGCAACTCGATAGTAAAACCCAACCTTTGGCAACAAATACGGATATCAACTGGATTCCCTATGGTTCTTTGTTATCCAATATTAGAGTGGACTCTAGTGTTACAGCTGTGAGGTTACACCCGACACTTACCTATGTTTTTATTGGAACAGATAGTGGTAAATTGTTCTGTTTTGATATTTTGGATTTTACCATGCCAGTGGCAACCACTCAAGCACATGCGAAGGCGATTACCTCCATAGATGTTATCGAAGCACCGGGGTTTGATGACATCGCTAAAACCAGCACTATTGTCGCGACAAGCTCGAAGGATGCGTTGGTAAATGCATACAAATTCTCTTCCATTGACAAGAAACTGTTTCACATAAGGTCTTTAACAGACCATGATAGTATTGTATCACAATGTACCATGTGGCAGAAAAATAAAGTATCCTATTTGGCGTCATGTTCTAGAGACTTGTCTGTCAAAGTATGGAACCTTAACGAATCTAAGTTCATAAAATCATTTGTGGCACATAGTGAATGGATTAAAAGTGTTGACGTTTTCAATGAATATTTGTTGACTGGTTCTTTGGACTCCACCCTTAGATTGACACATTGGCCCTCGTCGAATGGTCTATCAATTGGCTCTGGTCATACATTTCCAATCGAAAGGGTGAAGATAATACCACTAACAGATTTAGAAGTAATCAAATCTAAGATACGAAAGCTGGATGTTAATAAAGAATATAAAGAACTCGGGTTTAGATATTGTGCCTCGGCATCTAGAGATAATACTATAAAAATATGGGAGGTTCCCTTGCCTATATTCAGGTTGAACGCAGACCCGGTCCCGAATACAAGTAGTTCGGAATTCAAATGTCTTATGACGTTAGTGGGTCATTCGTGCTGGGTTAAGGATATAAAAATTAGAGGCGACCATTTGTTCTCATGTAGTGACGATAAGACTATTAAATGCTGGAGTTTAAAAGACGGTTCCTGTCTCAAAACATGGGATGACATTCATACTAGTTTTATCAATTGCATTGATATAGACGATATCAGGTGTGACCCAAACTCTCCACCATCTTATGAGAGAGAGTTATTGGTTTCCGGGGGGATAGATTTTCATGTCAAGATATGTAGATGATAATTAATAATAATAATGAAAAGAACATAACTATAAAGACTCTGGTCAAAATCGTAATTTTTCAAAAAAGATTTAATATTATTTTTGTATGTATTTTGGTATAAAGTAAAAATATGTTAAATATAAAAAAAAATGACTTTGTAAAAAATAAATTAAGAGATTGTCCTGAAAATTATGGTTATTACAATCATTGGATATCATCTTCAAGAATCAATAATCCCTCTGAATCGTCATCAACTGTTGCTTCTTTTGTTGAGATTACGCCGGCCTCAACTGATTCATCGATCAAATCTCTCTTTTTGAATTCAAATGGTTCGTAAGGGTTACCATCACCAACGAAAAATTTGGACATGGATTCGACCCAGTGTAGACGCAAAGAATGTAACATTGCAGAAGTACCTTCCATAACAACTAAAACACAGACGGTCAGAACAAACCACATACCAAACAAAAATACAACGGCAAAGACACCCATAGCACCACTCATACCAAATGAGAGCTCAAGGGTCATAGACCACAAGACACTAGATAATTGTGCATGGGCCAAGGATAAAGCCCATAAACGTAAGTAAGAGGCGGTGTGAGAGACACAGTTCAGACAAAATTCGATTGTGTGAATAACTTGGTGGATCATGACATCACCAAAGTTCTCACCATCAGACTCATGAGATTCAGCTTCCGTTTCATCAGCTAGATGTTCTGCTTCTTCAACATCTTCTAACTCTGCTTCCTCAAGGTCAGGTAGTAAACGCTCTCTTTCAATTGCAGATTCCCCACTTAGAGAAGCACGGCGATCGGTATTCTCTTTATGTGTAAACTTAAAGTGCAATGGCTTAACAAATAACAGCCATGGAACACAAACTAGTGCAATAATTAACAGAGTAACTTGAACTTTGGCTTGATGAGGGTAAAGCTCCTCGTCAATTTTACCTGGGGCCAAAAACATGTTAATCAACATATTTAGCAAACTTGGTGCAGGCTTTTCATCTTTTATCCAATCTACAGTCCATTTGTAGACAATACAGATAGATAGGTAACCAAAAATCCCTTGCATGAATAGCAAACCAGGAATAAAGTTACCAATAATATCAATCATTGAGTGGAAATGCAAATGATTGACAAGAGAGAACATATAGGAATATGACATATGGATGATACCCATTAAAATAGAAAGTTTCATCTTATAAGAATTTGTGAATAATAAGTTATTCTCAGCTCCGTGCCAAGCCCAATCTAAACCAATAGGATAAGTACCAACACTCTCAGCTGATAGTTGATCCCCAGCCTTAAAATTCTCTGGCCATTGCCAACCAGACCTGAAGAATGTCATGGATTTGGAAAATATATCATTGTACATGAAGCCTGTGTACATCGAGAAACCACCCATTAATAATAAAACATATCTACCCGTATAGGCCATATCAAAGATTTCATCTCTCTTCATCTTACCTAGTGTCTTTTCATTGAGAACCAAAGTTAATGCAGCCAAGAACATGATCGAACCATGACCTAAATCACCAAACATGACAGCGAACATGAATGGAAAAGTAACAATTGTTGGCAAACCTGGATTGACTTCTCTGTATTCTGGAATACCATAACAATCACAGATAGCTTGGAATGCTTCAGTGAATTTATTTGTTCTGTGATATGTAGGTGGGGTACTTGTAGTCTCTAAAATTTGTAGAGTCGAAGGGAAGTCAATGCCCAATCTGTTTACCATCTCTTCGAGTTTCACTCTAAGCATAGTTAATTGGTCACTTGGAATCCAACCTTCAGCAATCAAAGTCTTTCTGTTCTTATCATTATTGAATTTATTTAAAGTTTCAAAGACAGCCTTCTCCTTGGCAATTTCTTGGAACCATGTGTTTAGTTCTTTCGAAACAGCGAACAATTCACTTTCAAGTGTGACATTACCTGTTTGCATAATGGTGTTCAGATCCTCCAAGTCGCGGTTGATCTGTGCCAGTTTCTCTGATCTAGCCTCAGAATGAGGATCCACAAAATATAACTTTGCGTCCAATGACTCAGCTACTTTTTTAATACGTTCAATGATCAAATCACCATGTGAGAATACAATAAACGCATCTTTATTTACTCTTTTCCCCGATTTTTCGTCAAAAAGAGGTTTGGTGATGCTGATGTTTCTGAATAATAAGTTACCTCTTAGCGTTCTCCACAATATTTGCTCAAGGATATGGGTCTTTTCCCTTGGGATTACACCAGTAACATAGTTAACAGACCCATTTCTTGGAACCCCGTCCGCAGTAGCGATACCCATTTCTTCATCTAGGGACGCCGTTGGTGCTAAATCACTTTCTGAAAAAAAGACATCCCCAGACTTCAATAAGAACCTGTACTGCTCCAAATCAGTCCTCTGCTTCTTGATCTGATCAGACGCATCTTCCATCTCCTTCAGTCTCTCCTCCAAAAACGTGGCGTTCTGAACATGGTCGTCAATGATAGAACCAGATGGCGGTTCCTGTAGCGTAAGCATGTTGTTCTCGTCCTCGTCGTCCACTTCTTCATACAGCTGGATGTTGTGCTTCTGCAACAGACTGTACAGATACCTGTACACTCTTTCCACATTCTCTAGCCTCCTAATGTCGTCCACATAGGCCCTCTGAAAGGCCTGCTTCTTGGAGTTCAGGTCACGGAACTGCACCAGACCCAATTGACCAAGAGTATACGCAGTGTCCCTAGCTACCTCCATCGGAACATAGAACTGCACCAGCGACATCTCCGCAGAACGGAAGATAGCCTCTTCCTCTGCACTAACCATCGTTTCTTGTAGATTTCCTTGTTTGTCCTTCCTCTTGCAGTAATAAACCTTTGTGATCTCCCCTTACTCATTTTTAATCTCTTCTTATTTTTTTTTTTTTTTGGGTAAGTTTGTTGGTACTGTCATACGAAGTCACGTTTTGTGTATAATAAGCTCATCGCAATGCTGAATATTGCGATGTTCCAGGTATTATTGCTGGTTTAAGGCAGTTTTATTGAAAAATTTATGTTCTAGGTGAGAGTGGTTGGCAAGATGTTAGATTGAAGTGGTTTTTTGTTGTTTTTTTGGGGGTGTGTTCTACTTTGGTCTTCGTTTAAGTGCTCTTTACGTTTAACGAGCCAGCTAGTTTTATCTCGAAGAATTGAAAAAAGGGTTCTTTAAGTCCTGTAATTTTTTTGTTGTTTTAAATTCTGGATACTGACTGCAGCTTTGAGAACTCAATATAGCCAAGGATGGACGAGGATATTCTCAATGATGAGAACTTCATCAAGATTCAGAAGCTGAATACTCTCGACAGCGAGAGAAGGCACAGTATTACGTTTAATTCTACCGTTATCCTTAAGGATCAAGCAGATGAGGACCACGGTGGGGATGCTGTAGTGGTGGAGGAGACGGCAGAGGAGCCCAGAAAGGAGTCCCGTACCCAGTTTGACTACGACAGCAACGAGAGGGATTTGCTCGATAGAAATGTTGTTATTACCAATGAAGGAAAGGACAATGAAGTTTCCTTCACAGTTGCCAAAGAAGACGGAAGTGGAGAGGATGAAGGCAGTAGAAGAATCGATACTGTGGAAGGGATTATTAGCAAGTACCTGAAGAATATTCACCAGAAGGAGAAGAGCAGGTACAACAAGAAGTCCCAGGAGTACATTTCGTACTTTGGAGACGTTGACTTCGATAAAAGACCCTCGATTCTTGACTCTGCGGTGAGTGAGCCCTATAGGACCCAGTTCAAGGGGCCCATCCTGGAGAAAGAAATCAAAGAAAGGGAGAAACTCAAGAAAGTTATTGCCTATAGAAGTAACCCGAGCTATAAACCCCTAGGAAACATCGAGATCAAGCATAACACTCAGGGCAACAACGAGGGTGCCCCTACGTTCTCAGGTGTCTACGTTTTGATGTGGATGGTGTTCGGTTTTGCCGCAATCCAATCCTGCATCAACTACTACATCGACCATGGTAACTCCTTCCAGGACGCCCTGCTGTTCAGATTTATGGTCACTGACTTGCCAAGAGTCTTCGCCTTTGACATGGCATTGTATGCGGCCTCGTTCTTTGTTGTTGTTATCCAGTATCTGTGCAGACTAAACGTTATCACCTGGAACAAAACAGGGCTGAAATTGGCAGTCACTTATGAGATACTGTTCGTCACCAGTGCACTATACTTCCCAGCACACGTCTTGGGTTTCAACTGGATTGCCAGAATCTATGTGTTTCTACACTCTGTGGTTCAAATTATGAAGATGCACTCGTTCTCATTTTACAATGGGTACTTGTGGAACATCTTGGCTGAACTGAACTTCTCCAAGAAGACGTTGGCCAGATTAAAGGACAAGAAGGATGTAGACCCCAAAATCGTCACCGTTTTGAAGAGAAGTTACGATTTCTGCAGCTTCGAGTTGAACTACCAATCCCATGGCGACAATTTCCCAAACAACATCGCTTTCAAAAACTACTTCATGTACTCTTTGTTCCCAACACTGATCTACCAGATCCAGTACCCAAGAACATCAACTATCAGATGGGGTTATATCCTAGAGAAAGTGTGTGCTACTTTCGGTTGCATCTACCTGATGGTGGTCGACGCACAGATCTACATATTCCCTATCGCTGAGAAAGCTCGCGCTTTGTCTCAGCAGCCCATCTCCTTGGACTTCACCAAGAAGTTCTTTTTGATCTGGTGTGAAATGATCCCACCAATGACCATGTTGTACATGCTGGCCTTCTACCTGATCTGGGATGCCATCCTGAACTTCTTTGCCGAGCTAACCATGTTTGCCGACAGGTACTTCTACGGTGATTGGTGGAACTGTGTCTCCTTTGTCGAGTTCAGTAGAATCTGGAACGTCCCTGTTCACAAGTTCATCCTACGACACATATACCACAGCGTACTCAACCGCTTCAAGCTCTCGAAGGTCCAGGCCACTCTGTTCACATTTATCCTGAGCGCAGTGTTCCACGAACTCGCCATGTACGCCATAGTCAAGAAGTGGAAGGGCTACCTCTTTGCCTTCCAACTGGGCCAGTTCTTCTTCGCTGGTATCAGTGAAATCCCATACCTGCGCAAGAGACCCGTGCTTTCAAACGCCCTTTTCTGGTTCGAAATGTGCACCGGACCAAGCGTTATCCTACTGCTATACATCATGTTCTAAGCTTTCTTTTATATACAATACACCACACCTATATAGAGATACAATTTTATTGTGGTATATAATAAATAATACAGAATAGCGTACAACTGCAAGACTCTGGGGTAGCATATATAGATTATTACACCGTATACCTGACATAGTTGCTATGATGTAAAAACACCAATTCCCACCAAGGGTACCCCCTTGGTTTGGTGAAAATACCTGGTTTTTGTACGGGCATTTCACTGCATAAATCGCTACTTTTTACCAAAATGAAAAAAATGATCAGAAACACTATGTCGTGACATACGAGCTTGCATATATTTGTATATATATATGTATATATATATAGCTATGTTCAGTTCCTGTATCACACTGTATTGGGATACATACGGCATTGTAACGTAAATCCAGTATACTATATTGTATGGCATTGTATGTGGAACTGTGAAAGCAATATGTTATACTGTATGCAATTTATTTTATTGCTGGTTTGCTTGTAATACATCGGGTGAGAAGTAAATGAACAATTACAAAAGTACAGTGTTGATTATATATGCAAATGTTGGTAGCAACACCACTATACATCGATATTACAATACGTCATTAGCACTCCCACGGCTGTTTCTGTGGACAAAAATTTTTCAGTAAAGTGAAAAAAAAAAAAAAATCGAAGGAGGAGCTCATCGCATCGCACAATATTGTACAAGTTGTGTTTATCTGGAGCCTGGTTATCTATCCCATTGGCATCTCGAAAACTCGAAGAATACCAAACATGAATATCTGGGTTGCAGCTAGTGATGGTCGTACTGACCTTGTTGAGAAGTATTTGACAGAGGGGTTTACAGCTAACAGCAAGGATCCGAATGGGTATACCGCGGTGCATGCTGCCGCTGCGTACGGACACGTTGATTTGCTGCGTAAGTTGTGTAGTGCGGAGTGTGGTGGTGATATTAACATTAGGGACAGCGACGGGGACACGCCGTTGCATCACTGTGAGGATGTCGAGACGGCCCGTGTTATAATAGAGGAGCTTGGTGGCGATTTCACACTGGTTAACGACGAGGGGAAGACCGCGCTACAAGTGCTTGAAGACGATGCGGAGTTCCCAGAATTGATACAGTACATGAGACAGAAGTCGGGAGTAGAGGGTGACACACTTGGTATTGACCAGGAACAACTGGCACAGTTCAAGGATAGCATACGTTACACACTGGAACAGGAACCTGACGAGCTGACGGACCCTGAGTCCCTAGCTCGTAGAAAGAGGCTGGAAGAGATAATCATGGGGGAAAACCCAGAACAAGAACTAGAAGGCTACATCAGAGAGATGGTCAGATCGCAGATGATGAACCAGGACCAGGACGAACCAGATAACAAACGTAGAAAGTAAGTAATAACTGAGCTACTTCATATAAGTATATCTTAATTATATATTTATTAATAAATTTGTATGAATTCAATACTGTAGAGTATCACTTTTTACTAACTCAGCTGACCATTTAGGCAAACAACAAAAAAAAAAATAATGCAAGCGATTTCTTACTTCAACACCAAAAAACGATATCTTAAAGGTCTGATTACACCAACAAACCGAAGGAAAAATCTGCAATCTGTGATATAGAAAGTGGCTATGTCTGCGGTTAATAAGACGGGTCCCTCTGTGACCACAGCCCCTACGTATACGTACGTTCCTATGAAGCTGCGTACTGTCATTCCGGAGCTCGACAGTTTACAACAACTACAAGACGCTGAGAAGAAACTAGATGTTTCAATTAAGGAGAAAGAGAATCAGTTGTCTCTGGGAATAAACTTGGAGCCCATGGATAAGGAGGAGAGGCAGGTGATGCGGGTGTTTGTTTACAACACAGCTATGAATCAAGCTTGGCAAGAACATGCTGAAGATGAGCAACCTGCATGGAAGTTGCGTGTCGAGGGTAAATTGTTAGACAAAGACGGGAACGAAGTAGAACCTGCACAGAAATTTAGTGATTTGATACAGGCAATTGCAGTGGATTTCAAGAAATCAAAACCAAAACAGCACAAACAGCAGGATACCAAAGATACAGAGATGAAAGACGTCAACAAACAAGATGGTGGGGAAGGTATTAGTAAAAACGCTGATGGTGGCGAGCAAAACGACGGCGACGACGATGATGATGATGAAGATGGTGACGATGACGACGAAGATGATGATGAAGATGATGATGATGATGAGAGTGGTGTGATTATAGATACCGTAGAATGGATATACGATCCATTGAATAATAGTGAGTTTGATGGTATTGATGTACAGAGACCTGGAACACATAATGTGGATTGTACTATAACCATACAGCCAAGAGGGATCACAGGTCAAGAGGTTCAATACAGTAATGAACTATCTGACATCCTAGGTACAAAATTAGGGTCTTTGCATACCGCAGTTTATGGACTATACAAATACGTCATCAATAACAATCTCTTGGTGAATGACGATAAAAACACACAAACCTCACACCATGTGTCGTCAGAGAACTCACAAGGTGAGAAATCAGTTGTGACTGTTGACCAATCGTTGAGTAAACTATTACCCAAGAAAGACATTACAGAACAACTGGATGAAAACAAAGTAGAGACGATCAGCTTGAAAGAGTTAGTGTCACTTGTGAATGCTCATGTAACTCCAATGAAGCCTAGTAAGATCAACTACACAATCAGAACCGATGTTCCAACCACCTATGGCAAAAAGGTATATGATATAGAGATTAAGAAACCCGTAGCAAACACTACAAACTTCTCTAAGTACCAGGAAACTCTAAAACCAGATGAAACATCGCTAGAGGAGATCGAAACAGAAATAAACAAGTTACATTTACAGCTAAACAGCCTGGCGACCAAGTACCAGTTCTTCAGGGAAGCTGAAAAAAATCCAGTCGCCGTGTTAAAAGAATACGCACTAGTATCAGCTAATGCAACAAAAGTTCTCCAGAGTGACCAGGACTTCTCAGAGGATAGCGTAAGATTGTCTGACTTCTATAAGGAAAATGAGGCAGTGCTTTTCGAAAACCTTGCAACTTATCTGGCAAATTCCAGACTATAGATATGTATATATATATAGCATTTTGTAACAATATAAGCGATAAACATGTGAGAAATGAGTATGTAGTTGTGATAATATTATGATGAGACTACCTTAGTCGCGACGATATTTACCCGGATTTCAACGCGTTGAGCTTTTTATTTCATAATTTTTTGGCGAAGACGAAATTGGTGAAAAAAGTGGCAATGGTTACTTAAAATTTTAATCTCATTCTAAAAGAAGAAGACTAAGAAGCATTATCTTCCTGTCTGTACAACAATTTGGCTGTTTCTTTATTCCTGAACTTTTATTGCCGCTTTTATTTCAATTAAATAGAATAAAACTTGGTATATTTCTCAGTGAAACAGGTTCCATTATTTAGAGTTCACAGAAAGTAGAAAGGCTTTTTCGGAATTACTTTTAGAAGATGGACGAGTTACATATTGATTTTGAGGCTTTCAAGAGCAGATTAGAGCTTTTACACAAGAATTATAGGGAATTTGAGAATGGTCCTGCATCTTTGGTCTTTGCCTTAGGTTCTTCCAACCCAGAAAACCCTTACCAAAAGACAACTGCGCTACACTATTGGTTGATGGGTTATGAGTTTCCAGCTACATTGATTGTTTTCACTCCTAAGAAAGTGGTTATTATTACCAGTGGGCCAAAAGCCAAGCACTTAGACAAGGCTCTGGAACTATTCAAAACTAATAACAATGGTGTTGATTTGGAGATCTGGCAAAGAAACAACAAAGATCAAGAGCACAGTAAGAAACTTTTCACAGATGTTATTGCCTTGATAAATGAGTCTGGTAAAACTGTGGGTGTTCCAGAGAAGGACAACTATGAGGGTAAATTCATGAAGGAATGGAAACCACTTTGGGAACAGGCCATTAAGGATAACGAGCTCACTGTAGTTGACATAGCATTGGGTCTATCCAAGACCTGGGAAACGAAGGACACAAAGGAGCAAGCTTACATTTCAATAGCTAGTAAGTGTTCTGATAGATTTATGGACATGTTGTCCGATGAAATGGTTCGTGCTGTTGATGACGAGCTAAAAATCACAAACTCAAAACTTTCGGACAAGGTTGAAAACAAGATTGATGACGTCAAGTTTTTGAAAAAGATAACTGGTGATCTAGCTAGCCTGTGTCCACCAAATCACAAATTCACTTTCGATCTTTTGGATTGGACTTACTCACCAATTATTCAATCTGGTAATAAATTCGATTTGAAGGTGTCAGCACACTCAAGCAATGACCAACTTCATGGAAACGGATGTATTTTGGCCTCCTGTGGTATTCGTTACAACAATTATTGTTCTAATGTGACCAGAACTTTCTTGATTGATCCATCTGAGGAAATGGTCGAAAACTATTCGTTTTCTCTAGATCTACAGAGGCATATCATCGACAATGAATTAAAGATTGGTAGAACTCCAAAAGAAGTCTATGAATCCGTTGTCGAATTTGTCAAGAAGGTCAAGCCAGAATTAGCTGCCAATTTCACCAAGAATATTGGTTCTCTAATTGGTTTAGAATTCAGAGATTCTTTCTTTGTCCTAAATGCTAAGAACGATTACCGTAAGATTCAAGCTGGTGACTGTTTCAATATCTCTTTCGGTTTCAACTCCTTGAAAGATATGAAGACAAACACCAACTATGCTTTGCAGTTGGCTGATACAGTATTAGTTACAGAAGAAGGTTCCAAGATTTTGACCAACTATACTAAGTCTAAGGCACAAGTGTCCTTCTACTTCAACAATGATGAGGAGGAAAAGGAAAAGAAGCCAGCTGCTCCTGCCAAGATTCCTACCAGAGTTGATGGTAACTCAAAGATTTTGAGAAGTAAGCTTCGTGGTGACGCTCGTGGTGAATCTCAGGATGCTCAAAAGGAACAAATCAGAAAAGAGAATCAAAGAAAGCTACATGAAAAATTACAAAAAGAAGGTTTACTGAGATTTAGTGCTGCTGATGCAACAACTGATGATGCCGAATCTCGTCAATATTTCAAGAAGTATGAATCATATGTAAGAGAGAGTCAACTTCCTAACAATGTACGTGATCTGAGGATCCATGTCGATTGGAGAAGTCAAACAATTATCATTCCTATTTATGGTAGACCAGTTCCATTCCATATCAATTCGTATAAGAATGGTTCAAAGAATGAGGAAGGTGAGTACACATATCTACGTTTGAACTTCCATTCTCCTGGTGCTGCTGGTGGTATCTCGAAGAATGTTGTTGAACTTCCATATGATGATGCTCCAGAAAACCAGTTCATGCGTTCGATCACTTTGAGATCCAAGGATGGTGACCGTATGAGTGAGACCTTCAAGCAAATTACTGATTTGAAGAAGGAATCTACTAAGAGGGAGCAAGAACGTAAAGCTCTTGCAGATGTTGTCCAACAAGACAAGTTGATTGAAAACAAAACTGGTAGAACTAAGAGACTGGATCAAATTTTTGTTAGACCAAGTCCTGACACTAAGAGAGTTCCAAGTACAGTTTTCATTCATGAAAACGGTATCAGGTATCAATCACCATTGAGAACCGACAGTAGAATAGATATTCTATTCTCTAACATTAAGAATTTAGTCTTTCAGTCATGTAAGGGTGAATTGATTGTTGTTATACACATCCATTTGAAGAATCCTATCTTGATGGGTAAGAAGAAAATACAAGATGTTCAATTCTACCGTGAAGCCTCTGATGTCTCTGTTGATGAGACCGGTACTGGTAGACGTAATCAAAACAAATTCAGAAAGTACGGTGACGAGGATGAGTTGGAACAAGAACAAGAGGAAAGAAGAAAAAGGGCCATGTTGGATAAGGAGTTCAAATACTTTGCCGATGCCATTGCAGAGGCTTCCAACGGTCTGGTCTCTGTTGAAAGCACTTTCAGAGACCTTGGTTTCCAAGGTGTTCCAAACAGGTCCGCTGTGTTCTGTATGCCAACCACAGACTGTCTTGTGCAACTTATCGAGCCACCATTCATGGTTGTCAATCTAGAGGAGATCGAGATATGTATTCTGGAAAGAGTGCAGTTTGGTCTGAAGAACTTCGATATGGTGTTTGTCTACAAGGACTTCAAGAAACCTGTGACACACATCAACACCATCCCTATCGAGTCCCTAGACTTCCTAAAGCAATGGTTAACAGATATGGATATCCCATACGCCATCTCCACAATCAACTTGAAGTGGAGCACAATTATGCAATCCTTGCAAGAGGACCCACACCAGTTCTTCTTAGACGGTGGTTGGTCTTTCTTGAACGCCAACTCTGACGAAGAGGGTTCAGACGAAGAAGAAGAAGAGATAAGTGAATACGAAGCCTCCGACGAAGATCCAGAGGATGAAAGTGCTTACTCCGAAGAGGATAACTACTCTGACGAAGACATCAGTGATGAAGGTAGTGGCTACAGTGGTGAGGAGAGCGAAGAAGAAGACGGTGAGGACTGGGACGAACTTGAAAAGAAGGCTGCAAGAGCAGACCGTGCAGCTACCTTCAAGGACTGAATTGTATAGTATTATGTATTAAAAAAAAAAAAGAAAAAACAACTAAAATATAATATAATATTTGTGATAATAAAAAAAAGCCCTGTTTTGTGGTAAAAATTGTGAAGCAGTGAAAATCTAACACGGCACCAAGCGACGCCTTGCTAGAAACAGCCGTAGGAAGCACTCACATCTTTCATGTGAAAAATTTCTTAGTCCCAACGGCAGCGAAGAGAGAAAAAATAATAAAGATGTGTCAACCCTTCCCAATTTTTATTTATTCTAATTTTAATTATTTAAAAGTCCTTGTTTTCTTTACTATTATTTTTAGGATTTCCTTTATCAGTTTGTTAAAGGAGATCACCAGATAAGTATAATTTTACTAAGAACTAACGAATATATAAATGGGAATGACACCAGTAGCTATTTCCACCGGTAGAGACGATTTTAGGGAGCACCAAGAGTTTGAAGATAGTGCTTTTTCCCATGACGAAGACGATACAGCAAGAAGCATTAATAGTGAAGACGATGAGGACAGGCCTTCTCTGAGCAGGAGGGCTTCTAGTATTTTTTCCATAGATACTACTCCGTTGGCACCTCCAAACAGAACGGATATTGAGATGTTCACAAGTGATGCCTACCATTTCAGTATGATCCGTAACCTGCATATGGCTGATTACATTACTATGTTGAACGGGTTCTCAGGTTTCTACTCCATTGTGAGTTGTCTAAGATTTACACTGACTGGTAAGCCTCACTATGTTCAGCGTGCGCATTTTTTCATATTCCTAGGTATGTGTTTTGATTTCTTCGACGGTCGTGTTGCCAGACTGAGAAACAGATCCTCGCTAATGGGCCAGGAGCTAGATTCTTTGGCTGACTTGGTCTCTTTTGGTGTGGCTCCAGCAGCCATTGCATTTGCAATTGGTTTCCAGACTACCCTGGACGTGTTCGTACTATCCTTCTTTGTGTTATGCGGTCTTGCAAGACTTGCAAGGTTTAACGTTACCGTGAGTCAGCTGCCAAAGGATATCAAGGGTAAGTCTAAGTTCTTTGAAGGTCTACCTATGCCAACAACGTTGGCCTTGGTGTTGGGTATGGCTTGGCTAGTCAGAAAGGGCTGGATCATTGATAACATTCCATTCGGTATAGTCAGAGAGGGTCTAGCATTTGAATTCCATCCTATGATTTTTGTATTCTTCCTCCACGGTTGTGGTATGATTTCAAAGAGTTTGAAGATTCCAAAGCCATAAAAAATATAAAAAACAAAAAAACTAGGGGCAAATTATAGCCCGTCGTTGTTGTTTCCTGACAGTTATTCTGATTTTTTTGTTATTTCATTCAGCAAGAAGTAAACTCTTGCTACTATTATTTGTTTCTTCTTTTTTTTTCCTTTTAGATTATTGATATTCAAATCCTCTTCCTTAGGTCCTAAACTAACCTAATTTTCTCTGCATAATTTTTCTTTCGTGTGTATAACATATATATAAATATATTAAAAAAAAAAGAACTTATTCATTGTTAGTTCCAATATACTAATATATTAAATCGAATAATGAATACCTGTTGTGCATTAAATATGTCATATTTTACGATTTTCTTTGACAAAAATAAAAAAAAATAAATGCCATTTCCTAGAATCGAACCAGGGTTTCATCGGCCACAACGATGTGTACTAACCACTATACTAAAATGGCATATTAAGTTTGTTGTCGGTTTTGCTGAACATAGTAACTAGTGGTTAACTTTAACATAACTATTACTATTAGCGTATACTGTACATTGACTTGTTGCCTCAATTTCTATTATAAGGTACAAAGTAGTTTGAGTTCCATCAACAATTATGAGCATAAGTTGGTTTGGTTGTTTATATTAAGAAGAAAACAAAAATTTAGGCAAAATAGTTTTTTTTCATTCTCTATTTGAAATGATTTATTACCCAAATATAAAATTCATTGCAATTAGAAAAAAAATAGTTTCCACCATCATTTTTTGGAATAAAAACACTTCTTCAAAAAAGGCTGAGTCTACTGTTACAAATATTAATCATACCTAAAACACATACATACACACTTACATATATAAAAATAGTTGTATATTTTAATTTCACGTGATGTTTCCAAGCATAGCAAGATAATACCCTACTTCAACAAAAACATCCAAGTTAACATGGTTTCGTGGTCTAGTTGGTTATGGCATCTGCTTAACACGCAGAACGTCCCCAGTTCGATCCTGGGCGAAATCATTTTTTTTTGTTTTTGTCGGGATCAAAAACAAGATAAACAATTTCTTTCTTTTTTGTTTACACTTTTTTTTTCATGAGATGAATATTGAAAGTGATGAGTATTCCCCATTGAAAGTGTATCAAAAGTTCCTTAACTAAAGCGTTTTAATCGTTTACATCTGGATTTTAATATCTTCGATTGTTTGCCCCTTTAAAGTACATTATTACATCGAGTTTTCATTAATTTCAGGCAGGTAAAGGGCTCTAAATTTAAAATACAATAAAGATGTCAGATTTCAACTTGGCTGAAATATGTACTCAATTCCAAACTAGTGACAAGGATTCCTATGAGGCTGTTAATAATCCAAATGGTGAACTTAATGTGGTAACAGATAGATTAGCTGTGTCCCCGGAACAAATAGATGCCGATCAAGAAACACTGGATTCATTAATTGATCTTTGCCATGGGTTCAAACATCTACAACCAAAACTACAGAAACAATTGGTGTATTTGGTTGGCTCTTCTTTGAATAATCTGGTTTCTGAGATCAGAATGCAATTATCTTCTAATGCAGATTACAACGAGGTAAACTCATTGATACCGCAATGGAGACGACAACTTGAAGAGTATGGATATTTAGTTCATGTATTGCTTACATTTTTACAAATAAGTGTACACGATGCCGCATCCAGGTCATCTAATCCTTCTAAGAAGTCCGGAAGTGGGAATAAAGCCGCAACTGAACAATTCAAAAGCAGTTGTAACCAAATCGAAAGTTTATTAGAGCCTACATTAAAATTATTCGATACAAACTTATCCAGAATATTTCAAACTACACCTGAGAGAGATCTATTTATTGGGCTATTTGTTAAACCTTTAAATGTATTACTCGAAGCAGAGGCAGTTATAAAAATACCGTCTCTCAAGATGTTTGTACAAAGAGTAATAGCATTATCTGTGAAAAACCACGGACAAGTGAGAATTGCACAGAATTCAATTATGACAAACCTAACTTATTTCATTCATCTCTCAAATTTCAATGCAGAGTTACTACAGCTATTAGATGAAGAATATAATTTTCCACAACTAACAGAGGATTTATTAAAAGAAATCAGTACTCGTGTGTTCAGTGCAAAGGATACCAACGGTCCAAAAGCCATCTCCAACTTTCTCATAAAATTATCGGAATTATCTCCTAATATAATGTTGCGTCAGATGTCTTTGGTTATTCAGCTACTAAATAATAGTTCCATCACTTTACGTTGTTCTGTCGTTGAAGCGTGTGGTAATATCGTTGTAAACCTTGCTAAAGAACCATCCTTTCTAGAACATTATCAGCAACAAATATCCGTGTTGATAGAGCTGTTACAAGAAAGATTCCAGGATTCCAATCCTTACGTCAGGACAAAAGCTGTTCAAGGTTGCGTCAAAATATGTGATCTGAAAGTAAAATTTAGAAAAGAAAGATTACAATTTACTAAATTAGCAGTCAGATCTTTAGAAGACAGATCTTCACTGGTGAGGAGAAACTCAATAAAACTACTATCTAAGCTATTACTGACGCACCCATTCAGAGCTATTCATGGTACCCAATTAAAACTAAGTACATGGGAGAAATATCTATCCATTACTGAAGAAAACTTGAAAAAACAAACTAATTCAAATGATAGAGAAAGTGAAAAGGAGGATGATAGTGGAGAATCAGATAATGGGGAAGGAAAGGAAGAACCAGATCTCGATGCATTAGAGAGAGAAGCAGAGGAAAGTTCGAATGGGAATACCGACACTACAATGAAACTGAAGTTGATGGTACTCTATTATAGGGAAGCTATTGAATTCATAAAATTGCTTCATGATGCTGTCGACCACACATCTAGCCTCTTATTCTCAAGGAATAGAAATGAGGTCTTGGAGGGTATGGATTTCATTGTATTAACTGATGCATTCGGACTAGAATGTAGTTCTAAAGGTATAAAAAAGATGCTGCATTTAGTATGGATGAAAGGTAACTCTGATGAAGGGACTGGGGTAGCCGCTCATTTAATTTCATGCTATCACCAATTGTTTTTAACAACCCCTGATGAGCTTAACACCAAAGAAAAATCTTTGTTTATTGCTAAAAACCTTATACAATTAACATATGGAGCCACTGTATCGGACCTTACATCTCTAGAGCAACTGCTAGGTATGATGTATGAAACGAATCTTATAAACGAAAGTGTTATCAATACACTTTGGGCCATTTACAATAGTGCCGCTAAGTCTGAATTAGGATCAAATAAATCATTTACTAAAGACCAGATCCATGGTGCTATAATTGTTTTAGGTATGATTGCAATAGTTAACAATGACATTGTTTTAAAAGGTCTAGACTCAATACTGAATATTGGGTTAGGCAAAGCTGGGTTTGAAGATTTGATTTTGTGTAAATATTCCTGTATTGCATTAGGACGTATTGTCCCCAAGAAAAGTGTGATGATAAAGAGTATTCTAGATGAAGAACATGAAAAGGCCGCTGTACAGAAACTTGGCGAACATATCATTGCTTCCACTACAGATTCAAATTATTTCTCTATGTGTGAGAATGCCATTAATGCTCTATTTAACATTTCATCTAAGCCTGATGTAATATCATCCGATTTGATTAAAGAAAAGACTATGATGACATTTGGGAAACCTGAAGATGAAAATTCGCACTTTAATAATCCATCGACTATATCCAGAACTGATTCATTAAGTCAGTTACTATTTATTGTTGGTCAAGTTGCGATTAAAACTTTGGTTTACTTAGAAAAATGTGAGGCTGAATTTAAGAGAAGGAAAATTGAAAAGGAATCAAAATCAGTTCAAGATAAACAGCAAGAGAGTGAACCAACAGATGGCAATACAACAGCTGATGTCACCGATGTTAGTAAAGATACAGAACTTGAAATGATCGGTGGTACCAATGAAGATGATTTTACAGATGCTATCAATTATGTGAAAGAAACTGAGCTATTGTTTGCGCCAAATTCCTTATTGGGGAAATTTTGTCCTATTGTTGAAGAAATAGTCTCGAATACAACGAGATTCCAGGATGTTATTTTACAAAGAAGTGCTGCGCTTTGTCTCGAAAAGTTGATGTGTTTATCGTCAAGATATTGTGAAAAGAGCCTACCACTATTGATCACCGTCATGGAGAAATCCACAGACCCAGTAATTAGATCCAATGCTGTTTTAGGTTTAGGAGATATGGCGGTTTGCTTCAACAATCTAATTGATGAAAATACCGGTTTCCTATACCGTAGACTTCATGATGACAATTTGATGGTTGAAAGAACTTGTTTAATGACAGTTACTTTCTTGATTCTTGCCGGTCAAGTAAAGGTTAAGGGTCAATTAGGTGAAATGGCTAAATGTCTTATCAATCCAGATCAGAGTATCAGTGATATGAGTAGGCTTTTCTTTTCCGAATTGGCCACCAAAGATAATGCTGTTTACAATAGTTTCATTGATATTTTCAGCAATCTTTCTGCTGATACTGAATTAACACATGATTCTTTTAAGAAGATCATGAAGTTTTTGCTAACCTTCATCGAAAAGGAAAGACACCAAAAACAATTGATTGATAAACTGTTGGGTAGACTAACGAAATGTGAAACCCAAGAACAATGGGATGATATTGTCTATGTTCTGAACACTCTACCCTATAAGGATGAGAGAGTTCCACCCATTTTGGAAGCTGGCTTTAAAATGGTTGTGTCAAATGAGTAGTCCATCTCACTTATGTTGATATGTAGATGTTGATTTATTATAATGTCATATTAGCATACATAATAATAATATATAAGATAATTTGCTCCAAAGATTTATATCATTTACATGATCGTTGTAATAATCTAAAATTTTATAGATATAGAAAAAAATAACCAATACACATTGCTAAATAGAGAACATGATATTTAACGTTGAGAATTTTTTCACTTAAGAATATAAGTTTATCATTGGTATAAGATGGTTTTAAGTTAGTCAATCCTTTCTCATCATCAACTGTTAAAAGTAAAAATTTCTTTCCAAGTTTCATCTGTCCTTATTTCACTTCAAAAACCTTCAACAATGTTTGGAAGTTTAGGCACACCTTCTTTTTCTAATTCTTTAGAAACTTCTTGGTCTAGACCACGCTTCCATAGATCATGATTCTCACCTAGAACATATGTGATAGTCTTGTTCATGTAACCGTCTGGTCCCAAGTATTGCAACATATCAATAATTTCATCAAGAAGAATAGCCTTACCTGTGGAAATACCATTACCCAAACCTGGGTGCTTAATGTTAACAATATGAATATGGAAATGGTAGTAAGATGGTTGGTAGTGAACAAACACTCTTAATTCATCTGGGTGGACAGCATAATTATAGCATGCTGGAATAATAGTTCTGATCTTATTGTAAATGTTCTGCAACCATTCCCTATCGGACATCTTGAGATCTCTTAGGGAGAAGATATCATCTCTGTAAGTAATTGCAACTAGATATAACGATTCCAAGTTGTTACCGTCCCATTTCATATCTGGCAAGATTATAAAACTGTCCTTCTTATTTTCCTCTTTGAAATCCTTGTAAACGACACGCTCAGCCTCAGCTTCACCGTATAAGATATTGTTAACCCAGGATAGTCTACCTTTATTGTGCATCTCCTTGATATATGGCTCGACTATACGCTTGTAAGCATCAGGAGTCTCCTTGACCAAATGGAAGTTTTGTTGTTCATATTTCTTGACATGGACAGGGGTTGCTGGCCAAATCAAATTCAACTTAGCTGTTGGGTTGTACTCAATGCTTTGTCTTAACACAGATAGACCCCAGTAGTAGATATCATTGTTGGTAATTTGCTTTAGTTCTTGAATACCATTCACACAGGAATACTCACCTTCGCAGTGGTAAAAGATAGGCTTGCTCTCATCATCACTGCCCCTTCTGTGCACAGTCTCATCAAATACAAAATGTGTCTTCTCAGCAGTAATAATGGCGTCCTTACCTTCAATGGTTCCGAGCAAGGAGATAACCTTCGTTTGAGGATTCGAGTCCAAGACCTTCACAAACTGGAACTGATTGATCAGAGTGCTGAAATCCTCACTGTCACTAGAAAATTCACCCATTGTTTTAATTTGTTTCCTTTATTGTGTTAATTCAAGAGTGTATTTACTTGTTTATGCAATCCCTTGTAGAAGAGAAACCCTTTATTTAAATGAATTAAAGGTCTACTCCTAGCTCACCCCCCTAACGCTTTTTTAGTTTTTTGCCCTTTTTTCTGTTGGGCTCTCTCACATCGTTTACTGTGATACAATATACAGTGGTTATAATTTGACGTTATATTTTGATACTTTACAGTATAATTTCTATACATGGTTATGATATTGCTATGTGTACTATATCTGCAATCCCATTGGACTTCTTAGGAGAACCTTCTTTTTTTTTTTTTATTTTATCTTATAAATATGTATTAATCCAGTAGTAAAAAGAGATCCTTTTCCTGTAAATACATCAATCCGGGACTCTTTTCCTGTGAAAACAACTGGTCTCTTCAAGGGGAAATGTCTATCTCAAGAACATGTACCAGATTAGAAATACCACGAAGAATGCCAGCATTACTATTGGTGCGTATTGAGACACCAAGAGGTCGAAGTTGATCTTTTGTGCAGATTTCCTGTATTTTCTACTCGACATCTTCAGAGAGTTACTCATATCGTCCATCTTCTCTAGGGAGTCACCTCTGTACAACAGGTCCTCTATGTTCTTGGACATGATCTGTTTGACACCGACCAGTTCCTGGTTCAATTGGTCCAGGTTATCCTGCACCTTCTTGTCACTGTAGGCCTTCTTGGTCTTTTGCAAGAACGTATCGAAGCTGGCAAACGCGTATGGTCTCACTGTAGGCCTACCGAGTTCATTGGAGTACGAGTGTTGGAACTCAACGGCGACATCGCTCAGGTAGGAGAAAGCCAGGTTTCTTGGGTATCCGGCCTCGCATATGACAAAGTAGATCACCTGGTTCTGTCTGATATAGTGCACCTCGCACTCAGAGGACTCCAGCGTGGCCTCGTTGGCAGACTGCGGTGTCATCCGCGAGACAATCATCTTTATCTTCTTCTTCTGCTCGTTCAGGGACAGATCGTTGATATCATCGTCAACAGAACTGCACAACGGTAGCCCATCATCTCTATATATCACCGTAGACTTGATCATTTTTCTTTACTTGTTCCTCTTGATCAAATTAAAAATGAATATATTGTTGATAATAAAACATGTTGTATGCATTTTAACAGCCAACAAAAAAAAAAAAGTTGAATAAAGCTGTGAAACTTACCCTTATACAACTTACCCTGATGTAAAATTACCCTGATAACAGTTACCCTCCTCTAACACTTACCCTGACTTTCCAATTACCCTCCTTTTGTGATTACCCTGATAAAACATTACCCTGATTTAGATCGGAGTAGATAAGAAAAGAAAAAAGAAAATGCGCACAGCAACAGGTAGGGGCTGTTTTTTCACACAAACACACGCAGCACCGTTTTTTGTCGTATAGAAAAAAAATTTCAAACGCACAACCCGGGTAACGGAATCAGATCTCAATTAAATTTTTTTATGGAAATTTCTTAAATTTCTGAAAAGTGTGGGCGGGGAGAGAGAGTATAAATAGGCGCCCTTCATTTCTTTCCTTTTCCTTTCTCTTTCATGACTTCGGCGGTTAACGTATTTATTAGTATTTCTTTTATTAAATACAGCAAAACTGTAAGAAATACAAAGGTTTCTACAACAAATAATTGGAAAATCAATTAGAACAAAAAAAAATTAAGGGGCGGTAGTGAAAAGAGGAGTTTTTAGCCGCCGAGATATAATATATATTTAAACAATATGTTGGAGTCTTTGGCTGCGTCTGTGCTGAATAGAGTGTTAGGGTCGTATGTGGAGAACTTCGATCCTGCCCAATTGAATGTGGGTATATGGAGTGGTGATGTGAAGTTGCGGAACCTGAAGCTGAGACAGGACTGTCTGGACAGCCTTAACTTGCCCCTTGACGTGCAGTTCGGTGTTCTGAACGATCTGGCGTTGGTGGTTCCGTGGTCGTCGCTGAAGAATAACCCCGTCAAGATTATCATCGAGGACTGCTTCTTGCTTTGCTCTCCTCGTGACATCTTCAACGTCACTGCCCAGGAGGAGTTTGAAAGAGAGTTGAGGTATAAACTACACCAATTGACCGAGTGGGAGTTAGCTAACCAGGCAAGAGCGTCTCTAAAGACTAACAATGGTGAAGACAGTGGGAAAAATGCGTCGTTTATGCAATCCCTGATGAATAAAGTTATAGACAATTTACAAATCACAATCAAGAATATTCACATAAGATATGAGGATAAACACTGCCTGTTTTCCAAGTACCAGTGCTCTCTGGGGATAACTCTGAAGGAGCTGTCCGCCGTGTCAACAGATGAAAACTGGGTCCCGAAATTTATAGAGATCGCACAGCCAATTGCCCACAAGCTGTTTAAGATGGATAGCCTCTGCTGCTACTGGAACACTAACTCTATTTTCTTACAGGACTACCTAGACGAAACCAGAGATGATTTTGACCCACATTATAACAACTTGTTGTCGGAGCTAAAGAGGACTATAGCAGGTGAAACCGATGAAATCCCAAACCACCAGTATATCCTTAAACCAATAACTGGTGAGGGTCACTTGAGTCTGAACAAAAAGGGATCCACTGATGAACAACCACATGCAGATCTGGAAGTAGTATTCGATGAATTTACTATCGGTATCGATGACTCAGAGTATAGTGATTTCTTATACACACTTTCCAATATTACCTCAAAATCCAAACAAAAGGCAGCACTGGTTGATAGACCAACAGTAAACTGTGACGAGGACCCCAAATTATGGTTTAGATATGTCGCCGAGACTGTCAAGGAACAATTAAAGAAGAAAAATGAAATGTGGACTTGGGATTATATGAAAAAGATATGCGACCAAAGAAGAGAATATATTCATCTATGGGCTCAGAAACTCAAACTACCAAATCTAGAGACAGCATTGCCAAATTTTGAAGACGAGGAAAGACTAACTACCTTGACCAAGGAACTAAGCTATGAACAAATTATCCTTTTCAGAACAGTAGCAAAGAGGCAATATCTTGAAGATAGTAGAAATAGTTCTAGAAATTCTGCTGTGAAAAGTAATGCTGAGAATAAGAAAAGTGGTGGTAGTTGGATATCCTCATGGTGGGGTGGTAAAGGTGATTCTTCTGATGATTTGACAATGACTGATGAACAAAGAAAGGAATTGTATGATGCTATAGAATTTGATGAAGAAGAAGAGGAAGAATTTGAAAATGTCATTATTCCGCGCGAAAGAGTCACCTTAAAGTTTAAAAGTATATTGAATAGGGGTTCTTTTGTTATGAGAAGAAGCAAAGAAGATAATATCCTCGGTGAAATAATTTTTGAAGGCTGTGAATTGCAATTCTTACAGAGAAGTGATTCCTATCTGGGTCAGTTCTCGTTATCAGAATTCCGAATTGAGGATGGTTCAGCCAATAGCATGTACAAACACATCGTCAGCGGCAGAGATTTACACAAGACTGCAATCGAGGATACCGTTGTAAACAAGGACTCTTTGCTAAGCTTGATGTATGAGAGTAATCCACTTGATGGTATCTCTGACTCCAAGTTAGATATAAAACTTAACGGTATGACTATTTTCTACCATGTGCATTTTGTTTCTGAGGTCATTAAGTTTTTCAGCATGCCAGCTGAACATAGAGAGACCTTGGATGCTATTATTTCTGCTGCTGAGGCAACTGTTGAAGGATGGACCACTTATTCTAGAATGGGTATTGAATCCATTCTAGAGGACCATAAAACAATTAATCTAACGCTAGATTTACAAGCACCATTGATAATTTTACCTCTTCATACTCATGCGTGGGATACTCCATGTGCAGTGATCGATGCTGGTCATATTTCTGTCACTAGTGATGTAATCCCAAAGGACAAGATCAAAGAAATAATTGAAATGAGTCCCGAAGATTACGAAAGTATAAATCCAAATGAGAAAAATAGACTGATGTTTGACAGGTATCAATTAGACCTTCAAGATACCCAAATATTAGTTGGTCCCAACATTCAAGATACCTTAGGAAGTTTAAGAGATAGATCAAGTCAAGAAAACTTAAGTGTCTTGGAAAAAATGAAACTGACAATTACTTTGGACATGTTGATTGCACCAAAGGCATATCGACTACCAAGGTTTAAATTTTTTGGCCATCTTCCTGAAATAAACTTTGCATTTAATGACTTTCAATATAAAACAGCTATTGAGCTTTTACAAAAGTGCATTCCTTCATCTTTAGATGTAACTGAAGATGATGAGTCAATAAATGATTCACTGATTGATAGTAAAGAATTTTTAAAGCAACAACAAAAGCAACTAGCGGATACCTTAGAGATGTTATCCAAGTTATCAGAGGCTGAACTTGCTCAAAATTTCTTAGATGTTCGTTTTGATGTTGATTTGGCAAAGATCTCTATTTCCAAATGTAACAATGTTGAACAAATGAGCTGCAGTAAATTGGTAGATATTAGAGGTGAAAGATTCCAATTTGAGTTTTTGAAAAGAGCAAAGGACATGGACGTTAACCTTCAAATCTACTCTTTGACCATGGAAGATTTTATTTCTAACTCTGATGAAGAATTTAAATATTTAATTGCATCAGAATTTTCAGGATCTTCTAAGAACACAGACCTGTTTTCTTTGAAGTACAACAGAAAGCAAAGAATTGTAACTCACTCTGACTATTTGATCGAATTATATGATCAAAATGTCGTCATGGACATGAAGAGACTTCAATTAGTTTTAACTCCCAGATCGTTACTAACACTAATGAACTTTATGATGATGACATTTACCGATCCAAATGCTCCTGCTGCACCAGCAGATGCATTGAGGCACAACAATGAGGAAAATGAGGACGCACCTCAAGTTATAGATATGACTATCAACATGGATGGTATGAACATAATTTTGAATGATGACTCCTTGAAAATTGCCACTTTGGTTTTGAATGCAGCTGACTTCAGGTTTGTGATGCTTCCAGAAAAATTGAAGTTTGATATGAAGATGGGTGGTCTAGAATTAACTGATGAGACATCTGAGTTACTTGATAGAGAATCTCCATTTAGAAAAATTATAACAATGGATGACGATGAATTAGTAGAGCTTTCTTATGAGACCTTTGATGGTACAACAAACACAAATAACTACGATTCTATTCTAAGATATACCACTGGTTCTATGTCAGTCAACTTTGTTGAATCACCAATAAATAGAATCATAAATTATCTATGGAAATTCCAAAGAATGAAGTCTTTATTTGATGCTGCTAGACAAGCAGCTTATAATCAAGCTCCGTCGATCGATACAGTCAATAATATGAAACTTGATATTCTCATTAAATCTCCTATTCTAAATTTTCCAAGATTAAAGTCAGATTCCACATATTCCGACCAAATTCAAATATTCTTAGGTGAGTTTTTTGCACAAAATTCATTCTCTGGGGAAGGAAAAGGAAATAAGGTTAACCACATACAATTAGGACTAAGGGACACCAAAATCAGATCTAACGTTAATGATTCATCATCTGACATTGTAAGTGGTATGTCGCTTCTCTTCAACATCATAAACACACCTATAACTGTCAAAGGCCAGCCCACATTTCAAGTGATTAGTGATTTCAACCCAACATCGGTGATGGTTTCTGATAATCAGCTGTGTTATCTCTTGGATGCTTGGAAAACTATTTCCAACTCTTTTACCATTGATAATCCAGATGAAGATGAATTATACTATATGGCGTTTTCGTCAACTTCATTGACTTCTCTTGAACATTCAGAAACATCAAGAGAACTTACTCCCATGTCCGATAGTTCTGCCATGGATATTGATGGTATCAAAGTCGACTTTGTTTTCAACAGTCCTTCCATTGTGTTAGGGCTTTTTGATGAGAGTATTGACGACTCAAAGGTGATTAACCTCCAAATTGCTGAATTTGGTTTACAAGATATGGGTTGCTCCTTTAAGCTTTATTATGACGGTACAATCGATGGTGAGGCACATATCTCTGCTTTCACTGTAGAAGATAAAAGATCAAACTCCAACAATAAATTCTCAGAACTAATTCCAAAGACAGATGATTCTGAATATCAGTTTGTTGCGAAAATAAATAAATCAAAGCATGAAATATTCAATATCACCAACGTTTCAACAAACATTAATAGTCCTCATGTGATTATTGCGATGGATTTCCTCTTTGCTTTAAAGAACTTTTTACAAGGAATCAATACCGGTAATGGTGAAGTCATAACCGAAATAGCATCCACTGGTGAGGAATCTGATACAACTGAAGAGTCTGATCAGGCTGAACATAACATCGTTGATAAATTGGAATATGCGGTAAATATTGTTGACACTGCTTTCATTTTACTAGCCGATCCTTCTGACTCTAATTCTGAAGCTGTAGTTTTCAATATAGGGCAAATTCTATTAACCGACCAAAACATTACTACACTCGCAACCAACAATGTGAATGTGTTTTTAACTCAAATGAATGCAAGTGATAGTGATAAGGTCAGATTATTGGATGATTTTTCAACAACCTTAACTATTGATAAGAGAGAGTCTACTTTTGAGAAATTAGTTACAAACGTTCAACTTTCTGTTCAACCTCTACTAATGCGTATTTCTTTAAGAGATATTAGGCTTGCTATGTTGATTTTCAAAAGGGCAACTTCATTCCTCCAAGATGAACCAGAGCAAGATATGTTATCTGAAAATGAAGATACTCAGGAAAGACCTGGTGCATTTTCAAAGGAATTCGAAAAAAAATTGTCGAAATATGTCCCAAGCTTGTTAAGTAATGTATCCGATAAAGACTCTCAACACAGCAGCCAAGATAAAGGTAATAATAAAAGAATCACCAAGCATTATAACATAATCGAAAATCTAACCGCTGATTTTGGAGGTTTAAGATTAATCTTGATCGGTGATGTCCATGAAATGCCTGTATTAGATATGAATGCAACGTCTTTGCTAATCACTGCAAAGGATTGGTCAAGTGAATTCACTGCAAACATGAATACTGAAACATATGTAAATGTTTTCAATTATTCAAGATCATGTTGGGAGCCATTCATTGAAAATACAGCAATGGGGGCAACTTTCAATAAGAAAGAAGGTAAACAAATGATATATCAGTTACTCGTTGATACCAAAAATCTGGCAGAAGTCACTTTATCTACTAGATCTTTGTCAATGTTGGCTAATATTCCAAAATCCTTGAGTGGTGATCTAACATTAAAGCCAAGAGGTTACCAAAAACCTTATAAACTTGTTAATGAAACAGGTTTAGATTTAGATGTTTGGATTTTCACTGAAAATCTAGAGGAGAGAAAATCATTAACGAAACTGAAATCCTACTCGTCTTTACCTTGGGAATTCGAAGAATGGCAAACGGTTAGAGAAAGGCTAAGTACCGACAATATCAACTCCATATTATGTGCTGCTGTTGATGACGAAAAGTATAAGTCTGTTTTGAAGGTAAATGCGACCGATGAGGGAGAAAATATCCACATTTTGAAACCCGCTATCGGTGGTGTCCACAGCAGAATAATTACAGATTGTGTTTGTGGGGAAGATAATGTTAAAACAGTTACTTTCAGATCTGCTTTAGTGGTTGAGAACATTACCAGAACTCCTTTGGTAATGCAAGTAATCCCAGTTACTGATGTAAATAAAGAAATTGTCGAGTTTGTAGTCAACCCTGATCAGAAGAAATCAGTTCCTGTGGAATACTGTTATGACTCAAAACTTAGATTTAAACCCAATACTGAAGATGGCTATGACTGGCCTGCTCAGGATATATTTTGGAAATACTTACTTGACGGACCTGACTCGATAGTCTGTTCGACACCTGATAAGATATCCCCTGATTTCAATTTTGAAGTTACTGCGATCTATAACGAGAACGAACCGTTATCGAAGATTTATCCGAAGATGACAATTGTTGTTTCACCTTCATTAATACTTGAAAACTGTCTACCTTATGATCTAAACTTTCTTCTATACGAGAAGAAAGATGCTAGAGGTGGCTATAGATTTTTGAAAAGGGAGGAAAGTGTCGCAATTCATGATGTGTCACTAAAAAATTTCATATTAATGAGATTAGTCCCATTGATTGAGAATGATGGGTTGTCAAAGCCGGCAATCATTAATACTCCTTCAAATAGCTCGTTAACGGCAGAAAAAACCGTACAAGTTACCTTGGATGGTGGTCAAAAATTGCGTTTAAGCTTGCATTATCAAAATTTTGAGAAAACAAGATCTCAAATTATCAAAATTTACTCCCCATATATTTTATTTAACAAAACAGACCGTGACTTATTTGTTAAGGGTGATTTGATGAATATTGCTAAATCTAAAATAGTTGAAGATGAAAATGGGAGGTATAGTAGACCAAGTTTGTTCTCATTTGAGAACCCAGTAGAGAAGAACAATAAAGCCCAGTTAAAGTTTAGGGAAAGTGATTGGTGTACGCCAATATCTTTCGATGCCCTTGGTCAGTCCTTTGACGCCACTGCACCAATTCAGAATAAAGAACAGGAATTTGACATGGGAATTCATATAACTGAGGGAACAGGACCTTATATGATGTCCAAGATAGTTGAAGTTGCTCCAAGATACATAATCCGAAATGAACTCAGTCAAGATATTGAAATATGTGAGACTGGATCAATAGATTCTATCCAAGTTACATCTAACGAATCCAAGCCACTGTACAAGCTAAGCAATATCATTAATAAGCAATTCATTGTTAAGTTTTTGGGAATTGACTCAGACTGGTCAGCGCCATTTTATGTTAATGAAGTTGGTTCAACATATTTAAAGGTTCTACAGAAGGGTTCTAGTCATGTGCTATTGAAAATAAACATTCTTCTTGAAAAGGCTTCTCTTTTCATTGTCGTAAAAGATGGCGGTAATCATTGGCCATATTCTATTCGTAACTTTAGTGATCATGAGTTCGTTTTTTATCAAAGGGACCCAAGAATTATTGAGGATGTTTATGATGAGGACGATGAAAACTATGATGCCATAGAATACAAACCATTATATTACCGTATCCCACCTATGAGTGTCATGCCATATTCATGGGATTATCCAGCAGCAAGACAAAAGAAACTGATTATCACCTCAAGGAACAGAAAAAGAGAAGTAGATTTAGGAGGAATTGGCAACTTGAAACCAATGAGGTTACCAGGAAGAGATGAAAATGAAAAAGCTGGTTTAGTTGACCTAAACGTTGTTGCAGATGGTCCAACACAAGCTTTATTAATCACAAACTATAACCCAGAAGTTAGTTTGTACAAAATAAGAAGTAAGAAGAATCTTTCTTCTACTTCTTTGAACGGGTCTGGTGATGCTTTTGTTTCTGAGGAAGATGAGGAGAATTTACAAACTCGTATAGTTCTCTCGTTTGCTGGTATAGGCATTTCTTTAATTAATGTACAACTGAAGGAAATCATGTACTTCAATCTTCAAGGCATTGAATTAAGATACAATGAATCAGATTTATACAAAACCTTCAGTTGGAAAATAAAATGGTTGCAAGTTGATAATCAGTTATTTACGTCTTCGACACAAAATATCATCTATCCAACAGCTGTTGCCAAATCACAAGAAGAATTGGATAACCACCCTATTATTTCGGGTTCTGTTTCTAAGGTAAAGGATGATACACATGGCATTCCATATTATAAGCACGTCACTGTATTAATGCAAGAGCTATCAATACAATTAGATGAGGATTTCATGTATTCATTCTTCGAGTTCTTGAGGTTTCCTGGTGCTCCTTGGAATGTTCCTGCACCAATTCCTGAAATGGACTATATTAAGCTACCTGAATTTGAAGATTTAATGACAGAGGACGATATATTTTTTGAAGTTTTACATGTTCAACCAACATTATTGCACTTTTCTTTTGCTAGATCTGATAAGATTGAGGAAAATAAGGAAGAAGTGTCTGTTGAAGAAAGCAACGGTGCAATGTATTATGTTCATATGTTATCTATGACACTTGGTAATATTAATGATGCTCCAATCAAATTGAACTCATTATTAATGGATAATGTTAGGGTTCCATTGCCTATGCTGATGAACTCAATGAAAATGCATTATGGTCAGCAAGTGTTCTATCAAGTTCATAAAATTTTGGGATCAGCCGATTGTTTTGGTAATCCTGTTGGTCTCTTTAACACAATTAGTTCTGGTGTGGTGGATTTGTTCTACGAACCATACTTGGGTTATATGATGAATGACAGCCCTAAGGAAATTGGTGCTCAAATAGCCCGCGGTGGTGCTAGTTTTGCAAAGAAGACGGTTTATGGTATCTCGGATAGTATGGCCCGTTTCACTGGTTCCTTGGCTAAGGGGCTATCTATCACGCAAGGTAGCGAATTTCAAGCGGCTCGCCGGATGCAACAAAGAATGAACAAAAATAGCCGTAATGTTTTCGCTAATTCAGCTCAGTCTTTTGCAGCTACGATTGGAAGTGGGTTTACAGGAATTGCTCTTGACCCATACAAGGGTGCACAAAAAGAGGGTGCAGCTGGTCTAGTAAAAGGTATTGGTCGAGGGCTAATTGGTCTACCAGCTAAGACGGTGATTGGTTTCTTAGACCTTACAAGTAATCTAAGTCAGGGTGTTAGTTCATCGGCAAATGAGATGATAGCAACCCAGATGGCTACAAGAGTTAGATTACCGAGGTTTATCGGTAATGACCAAGTTATCAAACGTTACGATGAATCCAGTTCGTTAGGCCAATATTGGCTGAAGACAGTAAACGGTGGTGAATTTGTAGACGATGAGTACTTGACTCACGTGTTACTTCCAGGTAACGAATTAGTAGTCATAGTCTCTATGGAGCGTATATGTGAGTTAAACATTAAGGAACTTTCGGTTATGTGGACCACTGTATACCAGCAAATTCAAGGTATTGTTCTTGAACGAGGTGGTATCCATGTCAAGTTAAAGAGCCAGTCGGAGTATTTCATTCCGATCACAGATGCTACGCAGAGAAGGCAAGTTTATAGAAACATAGCCATAGCAGTGAAAAAGTACAACCAGTACTGTGAGGCTGTCTTATAGTTTCTAAAATTATTGTACGTAGGGTAAAAAAAAAAAATTGTTGTATGTTTATTTTTTCAATGCGTGTTTTTTGTAAAGCCCGATATTACGCAATTTGCAGTGAGGAAGAAAAAAAGTATTTGTTACCCTATGAAAATGCCCCTCTACTCTTCACTCCGGATCACCGGAAAGTTTTCAGGGAGCTCTACGACCGCTGATTGGCTCAGTCGTCCGATGAGGGTCGCTGGAAAGTGAGAAAGGGGAGAGTGAGAGGCCAAAGGAGTAAGGGGAAGTTTGTACGTGGGAAAAAGAGAATTCGTTGAAGTATTGTAATAAGCTGTGTTTTGATTGGCCAGTTTGGGCTGCTGCGAGTTTTATGTATGGGGGTTTAGATGCCCAAATCCATAATGATACAGTATGGGAAATAGTTTGGCGGTGTTTTCATTTCAAAAATATCTTAATGACATCCAATGATTACTGATTGTTTGATGTTTTCTTACACCAGTATGTGTTAGTCTGACCTTATTGGGATAATTCCGAAGGGTGGGTTCTGTATTTGACAAAAAGAAAATAAAGAACAGGTTTTATAAAAAGGATATTGTTTTAAGATTTTTATTTTTTTTTTCATTCATACATCTTGGTTTTGTTATTCCTTCACATTATCATACTAAGTTAGGGTGAATATAAAGAAAGTCAAAAACAGTTCTAGCTATAGGAAGATTATTATTGATTATCAATAATCAACATTGAAAATAATTAGTTAAAAAAGAATAATAAACAAATAGAGGTTTTCTGTAATAGAGAAATTTTATATTAGAAGCATATACCGCATAAAACATGATGAGTTCATTATTGATGAGAAGAGGTCTACTCGGATTGACTTCAAAGAGAGGTTTGGCTACTGCTGCTAGTGAGGCTCCTCGTTTGAAGACTTTTAAAATTTACAGATGGAATCCCGATCAACCAACTGAGAAACCACATCTACAAGAATATAAAGTTGATTTGAACGAGTGTGGTCCTATGGTTTTGGATGCCTTGATCAAAATCAAGAACGAACAAGATGCTACTTTGACTTTCAGAAGATCGTGTAGAGAAGGTATTTGTGGTTCTTGTGCCATGAACATTGGTGGTGCTAACACATTGGCCTGTCTATGTAAGATCGACCAGGACCACAGCAAGCAATTGAAAATTTACCCATTGCCTCACATGTTTATAGTGAAGGACTTGGTCCCAGATTTGACCAACTTCTACCAACAATATAAGTCTATCCAACCTTGGTTGCAAAGGACTTCATACCCAGAAGATGGTAAGGAGGTATTACAAAGTATTGGAGACCGTAAGAAGCTAGATGGTTTATACGAATGTATTTTGTGTGCTTGTTGTTCGACTTCCTGTCCATCCTACTGGTGGAACCAAGAGGAGTACTTGGGTCCTGCTGTGCTAATGCAAGCTTATAGATGGTTGATCGACTCCAGAGATCAAGCCACAAAGGCTAGAAGAGAGATGTTGCAGAATTCTATGTCTCTATATAGATGTCACACCATCATGAACTGTACAAGAACCTGTCCAAAGGGTTTGAACCCAGGTCAATCCATTGCTGAAATCAAGAAACAACTAGCTTTTGACTAAGTTTTAAATCTTAACTTGTTCTTAGTTACAATTATTTATTCTATACTATTTATTCTAAACTTTAAATATTTATTTATTCATTTTCATTTATTTATTATGTGTTTCATCATTTGTAATCATACCTTTTATTTGATTATTTGATAAATAAATAAAAGCATAAAATGGCCCCATTTTAAAATAATTTAGTGTGTTCAGTTATATTCAACAAACATTATATCATATGTTACGTATTAAACGTGATCCTGACGCATATTATACGTTTTTATCATGTGATCTGTACCGGGTAACATTTTCGGCTGGCTGGGGGGGGCAGAAAAAAAAAAATGAAAACTCCGATCCGCCGATGACGCACGGCACTGAAAAAAAACGTTGGTTAACTTGTTGTGACAAACCTTACGATGATTTTGGGAGCTAAGGATATTTTTGACTTCTCGAGAAAGAACTATATAAACCAGGGGGAAGAGTATTCTTTTTGGAAATGAAATACGAAGATTTCGTGGATCAGCTACAGAGGTTGAAGCTGCCTAATGGTACAATTGACAAGGATGTGCTTCTTGTGGAGTTTAAGCCGGTTGGAGAGCATCGGGTAGATGGGCGGTTAATCATATTGGTTCAGGCAGTAGTTCGTTATTCTACAGTATATAACGAGCCAGAGTTGTTGGTACGGTGCTGGACATGTTGTGAGGAAGATGGTATAGAAGTCGTAGAGCCGATTTATACGGTTGATATAAGTAATGTGCTTGGAATACCCAGTGAATTTGTCGTAGAGCTTGATGTGAATATAAATGATGAATACAGCTCGAAAATCTTGGGACCTTGGTACTCTGTGCACCCGTGTGATACTGCTGAGATTATAGGGAAACAGTATATGGATAAATATCTTGAGAGGTGGGTAAGCGTGTTTTTATGTTGGGTTGATGGGTTTTGATTTACACTTTTGAGCTTTTCTTTTTTCTGAGAATAACTTTATTCTTTTTTTTTTAGAAAATAAGGAATATTAGTATTATACTATATATACAGAAGTGGAAGTTCTGTAAAGGGAATAAAAAAAACATTATAGATAACATTATAAAATAAAAAGGAAACGTGTAGATAAAGAAAAATAGCGTTAGAAAGATTCATTGAAAGGGAATTTCAAGTAGGGAAAAGCTGAGAAATCTCTGCTGTATTTCGAAGATTCATGTTTTATGCAATGCAGATTAGAGGAACAAAAAAACAGTTAATAAAATGCAGGGTTTTTTTTTTGAATTGTTGAAATAAACCTCAAGAATTAATTCAATCACAGAGACTGATCACCAGCAGAAACAACGAACTTTTTCCCCATCTTTCTTTAAGAATTTTGATAAAAGGAAAAAAAACAAACATGAAAATAAATTATTAGGGAATGATAATAATGATGGATTACACCATTGCTTCAACTGTGTTTGTCACTGACTTGCTCAATGTATGAGTCCCCTAAGGAAGCGGTCTCTAGGGATGATTCATCACCTAAGACAGCAGGCATACCAAAGGTATGTGGCTTATCTCTTTGGACAGACTTGAATTGAACCTTCTTCTCGTCTGTGTTGTGGTTCGAGTGAACGGACTTGATCTTGGTGACACGAGGGAATCTGTTTCCGTCTCCGTTGTCGGCATCTTCATCTTCAGCATATGAGATTTCACTGAGGTCAGACATTCTTCTGGCCTTGTTTCTCTTCTGCCAGCCTGGTCTCTTAAACCACCATCTTTGAAACATTTCCTTGTATAAGGAGAATGGCCAGTTGACTGGAGATTCGTGACCTTGGTAGATTAGAACATCGTAGACTAGACCACCAGTTAAGGCACCGACGAATGGAGCTGTCATTGGTACCCAGAAGAAGTGGTGGTGACTGGTCCATAGCAGCTTTCTGCTGAAACCAACAGAGTACAAAGCCAATCTTGGACCCAAATCTCTTGCCAAGTTCATGGCAGTACCAGTTTGGTAACCTAGACCAGAGTTACACATGAAGATCAGTAGGAACATCATTAGAGGAAAGACATCACCAGATAAAGAGGTGTATGGATCGGTCAATGCAAATGTACAAGCGACTAACATAGCACCACAAAGATATTCGGAGACAAATTGTCTAGCAGAGGATAGATAAGGCTTTGGAACAACACAGAACATAGAAACAACAGCTTCACTGTTGAAATGATCGTCATAGTTCTCCTTAATAACCTTCTTGTAATAACCGTATGCGATTAGACCACCAATGTATGCACCCAATAATTGACCGGAAACATAGAATGGAATCTTCTTAGCAGGGAAACCTCTGTAAACAAAGTTAGCAAGTGTAATAATCGGATTTAAATGACCACCAGAAATTGCACTACCACCTGCACAGAAGTAACCCATAACAACGGCAGCAGCCCAACCCAAAGCAATATCGTCAAATGTACCAGCACCAGTAGAACTAACTAATTTCGTCAAATTTTCAAAAGCCTTCTTTTCACCTGGACTCAAGTCAGAAGAAGACAAATCATCCATAGCTGCAAGGTAAGCATCTTGTTGAGCTTTACCACCTGCCAAGACTTGAACAACCACGGCAGAACCAAAAATAATCATGACCATAGTACCCATGAACTCAGCCAGGAATTCTTTTAGGACACCACTCTTGACCAAGGACCATCTGTTGATTGGATGGTATGTAGATGGCAGCACAGTAGGAGTTTGAGGGTTTTGGTACAATGTCTTTGGTTTAACAATAATTGGAACAGAAGCATTACCTGGGTTTACTCCATCTGGTGGAACATCATCCCCACCTGCAAGACGTGAAATAAATGATGTGGCTCTGTCTCTTCTACTGCTACCGTACATTCTAGCACTTTCACTATCTCCGTGAGGGTTTTCCCTCACAGAGATATGATCTTCGCCGTTGTCAGTACCACCTTGGTTTTTGTACAAGTGACCCAAGTTTAGAACATTAGCGGAAACAGTAGTGTGATCTCTTGCACGTAGATGATCAGCGTGAGCAGTAGTGTGCATATTGACACTCGTGGCAGCAGCGGTTGCCATATCACCACTCAAGCTGTGGTTAACAGGACTACTAGGTCTGGCAGGACTTTGCGCAGCACTGTTATTGTTGCTCCCAATTAGTTGATGGATTGGGATGTTAGAGTTTGGCACAACCTCTTGAATTGGATAGGAGTTACCTGAACCGATGTATTCTGGGATGTATGAGGCAGTTGGCCTTGTAAACGGTTGTGGTGTGTAGTCCTGCATCTCAACATCAAAATCATCACGTACATGATTTTGATTTGGTTGCTCTTCTCTCTCTCTTTCCTCATTAGAGAGGTATGCGTTTACTTCTTCCATATCACGATGACTCCCTTCTCCAGGACCTGACATGGTTTTTTTAGCGACTTATTGATGTTGTTGGTTTTGTATATTAAAACAAAATGTTTTTTTTAGTTGGTTTGTTGGATTTTATTTATAAAATAAAATTTCAGAAAGAGGTATTTTTTTTTTTTAGAATTTTTTTCTGGCGAGAAAGTTGGATCACCAGACCTCTATTTATATCTCAATTTTAAGAATGAAGTTATCTTCTTCTCTGTTAAGAAAAGTAAACTCAATTTTAAATGCGGGGTTCCAAGATCAGCCCAACCTAAAATAATTTCACTAATGATTTTCTACAGTCTTTTTGTCCTCGGTGTGGTGTCTCTCTCTCCTTAGTCTTTAATTACTTTTAGAAAAATTTTTTTATTAATTTTTCAAAGTATTTTTTTTTTCTTCCCGTCAAATTTGCCCTTTGTCTTGCACTTCCGTACAGGGAATTTTAAGGAAAATGGATCTTTTTACAAATTTCAAATGGTTATTTGTCTTTATAACGGGATAAGGCATCTTTTTATTTTGTTGGTTGGTTGTTTCCCTATTTTGAATACGTTTAACGCAGTTCCATACCTTTCCTCGAAGTATTTTGCTATACAAGAGATTCTCTTACAGTTGTTTGTTAGTATTTTTTTTCTTTCTCTACATGAATTAAGGGAGAAAGTGCAATTGATCTTGTCTTCTCTCTTTCTTCTGTTCTACTAATGAATTAATAAGGATTTGCATTTAGGTTTTTTTGTTTTTCGAGAAGTTATTACCGGAAAATCCCATTGTGATTCCGTCAGCATACGGCTGTATTCTCCTAGTGGTGTTAATGATACAGCTGTTTCTTACAGGAGTGATGAGGCGGGGTATACTACCACCACCCCCACCTTCATTCTCTGCAAGTTATAAACTTCCGTATTCTCGGTAACACAATAAGAGACCCTTGACAAGTCAACCCCCTTCCCCACCCCCGCATTTTTGCAGATTCTTGTTCTTTTCTTCACAGACACAGACAACACAACCAAATATGCAAAAAAGGAAAGGTGGTCCTTCTCCTTTTTTTTTTTCTGTGCGCATGTGAAAAAGAGCCCGGGGCCAGAAAAAAATTTTTTCTTTGCACATTTGTTATAGCACACGGCTAGAGTACTACTATATCCGATAGACTTGTTTATTTAAAAATAGTATTGGACAAATATTACAATACCTGATAGGGCTAAAATATTCTATCAATGTCAAAACAAGTTGGACATTTATCCGGAAACCTTGCCCCCTTTGCAAAACCATTAAGAAGCAACATCTGATATTAAAGAAAAACAACTGATTCGGATTTCCAAATCCCGATGATACGGCAAGGCATCTTTCTTGAAAAGCGAAGATATATAAACTGATATGGCTAAATTGCAAAGAACATTGGAACCACTGTTCCACTACATTGCAACTACAATGTGTCATAGATATATTGGAAACATTCAATGTGTCATAGTTATAATGTGCTAACTATAATAAAGATGTGTCATCTGATGGAGTCCCCCGGTCCACAGAAAACTGCGTAGAAATTGAACAGTACAGGGTAAAGATTTTCGTTTTCTGGGATAGAAAAAAATTTTATTTGATCCTGGTGATGTGCAATCTATATAAAAAAGAGTTTTAAAGCTGTAGTCCTGAATCTTGTCTTTTGCCCCATGATAAGAATAAACGAGACAATGCCGAAGTCTAACGTGTTTTGGGACTTCGATGATATTACTGAGTATGGAAGAATTGAAGTTTTGAACAACTATGTACCGACGATACTGGTTGTCGCAACGATATTTGCAATAGGGTTTAACATATGCTCGCATTACTATAAATATGACGTTAAAAAAGTAGAGATGAAACCCAGTCTTAGTCAGCTGCTTAGTGATGCACCTGCCTCTGACGAAGAGGCACCTCTGATCCGTAATGGACGTAGTAGCTATGGAAGTGGTGAGTCCGCGAATGCTGACCAATCACTCTATGATAAGCATTTCTCTATCACGAACATTGAACTAGATGACTCTGATGGTGAGTACCATTTGATCAGACG
Source organism: Nakaseomyces nivariensis (assembly GCA_017309295.1). NCBI lineage: Eukaryota > Fungi > Ascomycota > Saccharomycetes > Saccharomycetales > Saccharomycetaceae > Nakaseomyces > Nakaseomyces nivariensis. The sequence goes on from JAEVGP010000011.1 coordinate 420,698, forward strand.
GAGTTCCTTCGAAAAATTCAGAACAATGGCGGAATTTGTAGTTGTAGCATTTCAATTCCTGCTGCATTGTTCCTTGCTGCTGAAGAGGAACGTACTGGAAGGTGAATTGAAGAAATTGCATGTGAAACCGCTGCTACTAAACTGGACACTTCTACTATGTCTTGTTTCATCTCGTGTCTTAAATATTAATCAGACGAACAAATTTGTGATGAAATATGCTGGAAATATCTGGAATATTTCTTGCGCAAACTATTTATGCATTTTTCTACTACAGGTACTACCGTTCAGATCTACCTTGATTCATCATATCAGTGACCATAATACTACCAACTATTACAAGGGACAGTTTTGGATGAGTCTCGTGCTAATCACTCTCCTTATAACTTCTCCTATTGGTAATGATCTACCAGTAATTTATCAACCTGAGTCTGATAGAAAACCTTCTCCTGAGCCAAAGACATCTTTGTTATCTCTTTTCACCTATAGTTGGGTTCAGGATTATATCAAACTAGCTTATAAGCAAGGTGGTTTAAACATTGCAGATATCTGGTCTAACAGGTTCGAAGATCTTTCTGTTATTGTTGTAAGAGATTTTAAAAAGTATTCTGAACGTCCCTCCATAAAGACCGCCAGATTTGCTTTCACTTTGTTAACTTATTTCTATCCACTTTTCTTACTACAGTTCTCAATGACTATTTTTTCAGGTTTCATGAAATTCATTCCATCTTTGCTCTTAAAGAATATACTGGATTTCATAGATGATAGAGATAAGGGGTCTATGAACCTGGCTTGGTTCTACGTCATTGGAATGTTTGTATCAACTGTTACCGTGGGGATTAGTAAAAACATTGGATTGATATTGGGAAGAAGAATTTGTGTGAGAATGAAGACCATCATTATATCTGAAATTTATAACAAAGCATTGAGGAGAAAAATCAGTAAACAATCCAAGAAGGACATCTCAGGAGAAAAGGATGATCTAATAAATCATGCAGAGGTCTCTCCACAGGAAATAAATGACAAAACCCATACTGATGGTGATGAAGAAGCAGATATTGGTAGTCTGGGTCAGATTATTAATCTGATGTCTGTTGATGCTTTTAAAGTTGCAGAATTATGTGCATATCTGCACTATTTCTTAGAAACTGTCATTATGCTGGCCGCTGCTTTGATTTTACTATACAAGGTTCTTGGTACATCGTCTCTCTTGGGTATTTTTTTAACATTGGCGGTTATCCCAATAAACTTTCAACTTTACAATTATATTGGTTCCTTTGAACAAAAGAGTTTGGAGTACACTGATAAACGTATCGAAAAGTTAAACGAGTCATTTCAAGCTATCAGAATTATTAAATACTTCTCATGGGAGGATAAATTCAAAGATGGTATTATGAGGATTAGAAATGTAGAACTTGATTATTTGTGGCAAAAATGTCTTATATGGAGTGCCGTCACAGTGTCTTGGTTTTTCACGCCAACTTTGATCACTGGTTGTACGTTTGGTTATATGATTTTTATTCAAAAACAGCATTTGACTACGGCATCAGCTTTTACAGCACTATCTTTGTTTACCATGTTGCGTGATCCATTGGATATGGTTTCGGACATGTGTAGTTACTTGATCCAAAGTAAAATCTCTATGCAGAGAATTGAGAAATTTTTAGATTCAGATGAAACCGAAAAATATACACAATTGACTGTTGATCCAAAAGGTAAAAGACTTGCTTTTGAAAATGCTACTATCACGTGGGATAATGAAGACAATACTTTTACTTTACGTGATTTAAATATTGAGTTTAAGAGGGGCAAACTGAATGTCATTATTGGACCAACTGGTAGTGGTAAAACATCTATCTTGATGGGTCTACTCGGTGAAATGCAATTGAGATCTGGTAATATTGTTGTTCCAAGTTTGAGACCAAAGTATGAAGAGATACAAGATATCAACTGTATGAATAATTCTATGGCATACTGTTCGCAAGCAGCTTGGTTATTGAACGATACGGTTAGGAACAATATTCTATTTAGTAACCCATTTGATGAAGAAAGATATCAGGCAGTTGTTGAGGCTTGTGGTCTTTTAAAGGACTTTGAAATCTTACAAGCTGGTGATTCAACTGAAATTGGTGAAAAGGGTATAACATTATCTGGTGGTCAAAAACAAAGGGTATCATTAGCTAGAGCTTTGTATTCTAATGCTGGTTATGTTATGTTGGATGATTGTTTGAGTGCTGTTGATTCGCATACTGCAGCCTGGATTTATGATAAATGCATTACAGGGCCTTTGATGGAAGATAGAACCTGTATATTAGTAACTCATAATGTTGCATTAACCATGAAGGATGCTGATTTTGTGATAGTTATTGATGACGGTAAGGTTAAAGATCAAGGAACACCTATAGAATTACTGGCTAAGGGTCTTTTGGGAGAAGATGAGTCAATGAAAAGTACCATTCTGTCAAGAGATAATTCTGCTGTTTCCTTAAGAGCACAAAACAAGTTAGTTGAAAGAGTTTCTAAACTTAAAGAACCTTCAGCATCACCTATTCCACCACAGTATCCCAGTGGAGGAAAGCTGGTGGAGGAGGAGAGAAAATCTCAAGGGTTTGTCTCATATTCGGTATATAAATGGTATGTTAAAATGTATGGTGGTTGGTGGACAATGTTTTCGTTGGCTGCAGTTTTCACTATTATTTTATTACTGCAAATCGGTCAAGCTTGGTGGGTTCGTCACTGGACAATGAATGCTTTTTCAGAACAGATAAATGAACAGTATAATTTCATTTCCAAAAAATCATGGATCTTTGTAGAAGGTGCTGGTTATAAAGCTCTGGACAATAATGTAACGACAAAATCTACTGACTCAAAATCCATGTTATATTATTTAGGGATTTATTGCCTGATTGGTGTATCTCATTCTTTGATTGGAGGTGTGAAAACACTACTAAACTCGTTGTATGGTTTAAATGCTTCAAAAAAAATATTCAATGCCCTTCTAGATAATATATTACACGCCAAGGTCCGGTTCTTTGATGCAACACCTATTGGAAGAATCATGAATAGATTCTCTAAGGATATGGAATCTGTCGATGAACAGATACCACCAGTTATTCAGGGTGTTTTCTTTGCTGGTATTGAAACTGTTTTAACTTTAACATTAATCAGTTTTATTACACCTCAATTTACTGTAGTGGCGATAATTATCGTTATTGCATATGGAGCTGTTGGCTACTTCTATTTGAATACCTCTAGGGAACTGAAAAGGCTGGAGTCTATTACCAAATCACCAATTTTCCAACATTTTTCTGAAACATTAGTTGGTATTTCAACCATTCGTGCATTTGGAGACGAACTGAGGTTCATCAAAGACAACATATTGAAAATGGATAAGAATAACATGACCTTCTTCTATCTCTGGGTTTTAACACGTTGGTTATCACTACGTATTGATTTTATCGGTGCTTGTGTTATTTTTGCAGCTGGAAGTTTTATTTTGTTGCGTATTGATTCTATCGATGCAGGTTTGGCAGGTATCTCATTTACATATGCTATTTCATTCACCGAAGCAGCCAATTGGTTAGTTCGTGAATTTTCTGATCTTGATATGAATATGAACTCCATAGATAGACTGCTGGAATACATGAATGTTGAGCAGGAGAAGTTTGAAGCAACTGGCGATAAGGCAGTCGTTCCACCTCCTCAATGGCCTGATAAAGGTAAAATTGAAGTTAATGGTCTATCTTTGAAATATGCACCAGAATTACCTCATGTCATTAAGAATGTTTCTTTTACTGTCGAATCGAAAAATAAGGTTGGTATTGTGGGCCGTACAGGGGCTGGTAAGTCTACCATTATTACTGCACTATTTAGATTTTTGGAAGCTGATTCTGGTTATATAAAGATGGATGGTATTGACATAGCTGATATTGATTTGAAGAGATTACGTCGTTCGATTACTATTATACCTCAAGATCCAACCCTTTTTGCCGGTAGCATTCGTAGTAATCTGGATCCATACAATGAATACAGTGATGACCAAATTTTTACTGCATTGAAGAGAGTTAACTTGATTGATCATGAAGAGATGGATAACAGTACAGCTGATGTTGAAAGTAATTCATCAAAAAATATCAACAAATTTTTGAATCTTGAAAATGAAATCACTCATGGGGGTAGTAATTTTTCACAAGGTCAAAGACAATTAATGTGTTTGGCTAGATCTTTGTTACGTATGCCAAAGGTTATTTTGTTGGATGAAGCTACCGCATCAATTGATTATGATTCCGATGCTAGAATTCAAGAAACTATTAGAACTGAGTTTGTTAATAGTACTGTTCTGACAATTGCTCATAGATTACGTTCTATTATTGACTATGATAAGATTTTGATTATGGATGCAGGTGAGGTTAAGGAATACGATCATCCATATTCATTGTTATTAAACAAGGACAGTATCTTTTACAATATGTGCGAACATAGTGGTGAATTGAGTGTCCTTGTTGAGCTTGCCAAGAAATCTTTCACTGGCAGATTGAGTAATGATGTTGATAGATAATGATATCTCTTATTACAGTAATTTATATATTTATGTGCTGTTGTTTTTTTTATAAAAGTAATTATATTTTCAAGTCATCCTTCTTTTTCTATTCAATGTCTTCAATGCATGAATTAAACCTCTTCCAACGTAAATGCAATCTCTTCGCGAGTTTTATGGTGCGAACTATTAGCATATCGCATGTGCGAAATATTTCCGATAGTGATACGTCCAGTTCAATTGGCCGAAGAGTAGTCGTATCGATGTGCAAAGAATCACGGTACATATTTTCTAATTGGATAAGACTATTGGCCATGTTGTCCAAACGTTCGATAATAACGATCACCTCACTGTTCTGTTCATTAGTAGTGTCCTCGATATTACAAGTTAGTAGGTCTAGTAGTAACTGTGACTCCACAGTTGTGGCGCCAATCCATTGTTTCAGTTTCTGGGATATCTGGTTTAGTACCGACGTAACATTGGTATCACCGTGTAGTGCCAATTGCTGTTCAAGACCAGCTATCCGTTCCTCCAATACATCCATACAAAAAAAAAAAAAGAAGAAGAAGAAGAAGAAGAAGAAAAGATAATTATATTTATGTGATTACCTTATATAACCCGCTATCGTTTTATACAAGACTTGTATTTGGGACGTTAGGTCAGTTATATCTAGTATGAGCTTAAGCAAAACCAACGAATTGTGGGCTTGCCCAGAGGACCCAAGAAAAAATAAAAACACCCAGACACCCGCTAATAAAATACATTTAGATAGTCTTACACGAACATACCATGTGATTACTGCCTTTTTACGTAACAATCAGGTGACATTATAATATATATTCCGGGTAATAATGCACAACTGAAATTTTTTTTCTGTCGGACTTTCAACATTCTCTTACGCAATCACAGTAAATTGTAAAGGGCTTTATCTCCACGTGCACAGCTCAAGCTGTAGAAAGGTAATCTTATTTGACTTGCTCGATCAATATTTTTTTTTTAATATTTTCCTACGGGCGTTTCTCCCGGATCACTGGACCCCTGTTCGTGCTTTTGTGCGCAGTTTTCTGTGCTCACCAGGAAATTTTTTTCCACCAACCAAAAAAAAATTTTTCAATAAAAAAGAACCGGTGTAAACAATAAAAAAAAAAAAAAAAACTGGGTGCATTTTTAGTTGATTGGGTGAAATATATAAGGAACGTAGGTAATTCCCAAAGTTCTTCTGGGATTTAGCAAACGAAGACTCTAAGAAGTCCGATTGATAGATCAAAAGGGAGAGAGGCCATTAAGATGGAATAAAATTGGGTTTTAGAACCATGTTTGCTTATTTATTTTTGATATCGGTTTGCTACGGGAGCATTCTTGACGGCCTACAGAGTATTCGGTATCATGGGTTCCAAAAGAAGGATGTTTGGGAGAATAACGCAGTGATGGCGTGTGCCACGTATACGATGCGGTTGTCGTGGTTATATGAGCCTCATAGTGTGTCGTTTTACGAGCCTATATGCAACTACAAGCCGGCAATGGGGTCGTGGATCACGTGCATACATGATATGTTAGTGGATGACAAGGATTTGGGGGAGAAGTCGTTTGATTTCAGTTTTATAGCTGCTAATAAGCTGTGTTCTGTTACTGAGGATATGGGGCACACGCATCATATGGGTTTCATGAACTTGACGGAGTATTACTCCGTGTTACAGAACGCATCGATGTATATTAGAAGGTATAATGAGTCATGTTCGCAAGACATGAACTATCCAGTGAGAGTAGACAAACATATCAGAGAGACCACATTATTTGGTTATCATGCACACAGCTTCAATCTAGACAGGTCTAATATCTTTGGAGCAGTGATGAATTTTTATTTCTTGTTTGTTGTGGCTTTTCTGGGATGTTTCCATTTTATGGACCACATTGGGTTGAGGAAACATTCCTCTAGATTAATAAACAAGTATAGAAGTAGGTTTGTTGTCCCCGCGTTGTTTGGGAAAACTCATGCACAATATGTCAGTACAAAATTTTTCCATGGTCTCATTCCTGTAAATATACTTTTACCAACAAGACTCGAGAGTATGATACTGTTGGGTTATTTCATGTTGCATCTTATATTAGTAGCAACAGATTATGTGATTGATCCCAACAATGTACTGTTCAAATCGAGAAATTTACAGCTGGTGAGGTACTTGGCTGATAGAACCGGTATACTTGCATTTGCTCAGTTCCCCATCATCATCATTTTCTCTACAAGAAACAACGTTCTCGAATATTTGACTGGTATGCATTACAGCTCTTTTATTGCGTTCCATAAGTGGATTGGTAGATTCATGACTCTAGATGCCATCTTGCACTCTGTTTTCTATACCGCATACTCTTTATGCTACCATACTTTTGAAAACTCCAGGAAACAAGCCTACTGGCAATTCGGTACCGTAGCTTTGATCATTACATTACTACTTTGCATATTTTCTCTCGGCTACATGAGAATACATTTTTATGAAACATTTCTCTATTTGCATATTATTTTAGCCGCATTGCTTTTTATCTGTTGTTGGAAACACGTAGAGAAGATTGGGTGGGGTCAATGGCTTTCATTTGCCATTTTCTTTTGGATAGTAGAAAAGTTCACAAGGTGTTATAAAGTATTAAGGTTTGGGTTCCCAAAATCGAAGTTGAAGATATACTTTGATGAGTTAGGAAATCCTGAATACTTGAAAGTTATCATTCCAAAGGGCAGCGCTCGCAAAAACTGGATTGCCAAACCTGGCCAATATGGATTCGTTTATTTCTTTACACCAATTCATTTTTGGCAAAGCCATCCATTCACCATTGAAGATGATGGATCGTTTCTAAGGCTTGTTATCAGACCCAAAAACGGGTTGACTGCTTCATTGATCAAATATGTTCTAAATAATGGTATTAATGGAGAGATGCTGATGAGAGTGAGTATTGAGGGCCCTTATGGCTCAAATATCCCATTGAAACACTATGATGATGTCCTTTTGTTCTCTGGTGGTAGTGGCATACCTGGACCCCTAGCACATGCAATAGAATGCTTGCCAATGACGAAGTTATCAAACTCCAAGTACGTGGAGTTGGTTATTGTTGCAAGAGACACTAATATCCTAAAAGCCTACGCTAAAGATTTATTGAAACTGAAGGATTCAGCAATAGTGGTCAGTCTATATTTGACAACAAAATTCAACACTCATAGAATGCAGAAATTCGATGTTCCTGACTCAGCGACACCCTTGTTGCAAGAATCATCATCATCACTAATGGAGTTACTTTCATTTATACCAATACATTACGGAAGACCCAATATTGCAAGTCTCATCGATGAGCATTGCATAGACCAATCGAGATCTCTAGCTGTGGTCAGTTGTGGACCACCTGTCCTGGTGGACTGCACCAGAGCGATTTGTACTAAAAACATAAATGCTTCAGAGAAGAAAAGCATTTCATACTATGAAGAATTTCAATGCTGGTAATTGAAACTCTCCTCGTAATTTTATTATTATTCCATAATAGTATTATCTCATTGATACGTAGCATATTAATTTGCATATTCTATATATGAAATAAACGGCATTATAGCATTTTTAAGGTATTATTTTAGTATTTCTTTGATCAAAATGGATTTTCGATACAGCTAGGACTGGCTGATTTAATGTATCTGGGAGACCTAGTTGAAGAATCGAAAGTTAGTCAATTGTATGTTGCCTGGTAAAAGGCTTGTGTAGTAAAATGCTTGCGAATGTTTAAATTTTAACACGAAGGTCACGCTAAAGCTCGAGTCGAAAACATTTAATCACACTCTAAGTGTCAGGTGACCACAACATGTGCATAAAAGAACTGTGAAGAATTTACTTAAAGGAGAACACATTCAACAACATTATCTTATATAATCAGCCCAGAAGACCCCTTGACAATGTCTTATTACACACGTACTCCACTTGTGAGAGAGTTCACCAGCAAACTGCCACAATTTTTGGTCAAACATGAGGTGGTTCAGCCAGGTGGTAGTTTTAAGAGTCGTGGTATTGGCCATCTGATTGCCAAAGAATCTCAAAGGATATCTCGTGAATCACCTGGTAGGAAGATCATGGTGGTGAGTAGTTCTGGTGGTAATGCAGGTGTTGCTGCTGCGACTGCGTCCCGGAGTTTGAACTTACCGTGTACCGTCACCGTGCCAAAGACCACGAAGCAGATCATGATTGACAAGATTAGGTCTCGTGGTGCTACTGTTGTGGTCCATGGTAATCAGTGGAGTGAGGCTGACGCATACTTGAAAAATCACATGTTAAAAGATTTTGGTAGTGGTACATACCCAATTGAGACCATCTATGTGCATCCATTTGACCATCCTATCATCTGGGAGGGCCATTCCTCGATGATCGATGAGATTCTTGAGGACTTGAAAGATGTATCGCTAGATAGGATTAAAGGTATTGTCTGTAGTGTAGGTGGTGGTGGTCTATACAATGGTGTGATGACTGGTCTCGAGAGAAGTGGGCTTGCTACGAAAATACCGGTAATCGGTGTTGAAACCTGGGGTTGTGAGTCTTTCCACGAAGCATTAAAAGCCCGTAAACTAGTAACACTACCAGCGATCACCTCTGTAGCAACTTCTCTTGGTGCCTCTCAAGTCAGCAGCAAAACCTTGGAATTCGCATTGAGGTACAACTCCAAATCTGTAATTTTGAATGACGTAGATGTATTGACCACCTGTTTGAAGTATAACGAGGAATACGGTAAGTTGTTAGAACCTGCCTGCGCTGCTTCGTTGAATTTGGGCTATCACCCGGAACTTCTGGAACAGGCACTTGACTCTACTCTATCCAAGGATGATATCGTGATCATCATCGCCTGTGGTGGGCCAACAACCACACTAGAAGTGATCAACAACGAACTAAAGAGATTGTCATCATGAATTGTGTATTGATAGTAATGTAGAATACCCGGCATTTACAGCAGAAACATAGAGGGATCCATTGATATCAATGACCTGTCCTTAGATGGCTATATTATACAATTGGAGCAATTGCCAGTACCTGGATAATACGCGATGCCGTTGTCATTATAACCCTAAAAAATATGAATCACTTAAAACGACATAGTGAAATTTTTTTCCTTTTCGCTGTGCGCGATGCGATGCGATGCGATGCGATGAGGGACCTCTAATTTTTATTTTTAACCTGGTTGGCGCCAATAATAAGTTGATCTTCAACGTCATACCGCATTTGTAACCAATTTCGTAGACGATATAATACGTATTCTAAGTGCTATAAGGTCAATTGCTGAGATTTCTGCTGAAAAAAATAAAAAGAGAAGGAAGAAATGGCTGATAGAGTTGATGATTTCTCATCTGATGATGAGCACGATGGTAACTTCTTGTTGCAGAAGAAGAAGAGTGTCAGGGATGTGTTTGACAAAGCTAGCGATAGTGAAGTAGAAGAAGAGGAGAAAGAAGAGGATGAGGATGAGGATGAGGAGAAGGAGGAGCAAGAAGAGCAACAGGAGCAAGAACAAGAAGTACAGGGCCAAGAGCAGCAAAAGAAGGCTGATCAACTACAAAGTAAGATTGCTAAGATTATTAAGGTTAAGGCTGCCAAGAAGAGTAAGCACAAGACCGGTGTTGTGTACTTGTCCCGTATCCCACCTTATATGAAGCCAGCTAAGATGAGACAAATTTTAAGTAGGTTCGGTGAACTAGATAGACTGTTCTTGAAACGTGAAGATGAGGCCAAGTACAAGCAGAGAACGAGAGGAGGTGGTAACAAGAAGGCCATGTACGAAGAAGGCTGGGCCGAGTTTATCAGGAAAAGAGACGCAAAGCTGTGTGCAGAAACCCTAAATGGTAACATTATTGGTGGTAAGAAGGGTTCGTTTTACCATGACGATATTCTGAACGTGAAATACTTGCCTGGTTTCAAGTGGGCCGATTTGACGGAGCAAATTGCCAGAGAGAACGATATCAGACAAGCCAAACTGGAACTGGAGATCTCGCAATCTAACAAACTGAACGCTGAGTACATCAGAAACGTGGAACAGAGTAAGATGTTGCAAAACATGAAAAAGAGACGCACAAGTGACGAGGAAGAAGACCAAAGAAGACAGTTCAAACAACACAAAGTCTCTACAAACAGAGCAGACGCTCCCGAATCGATCAAAAGCAAGAAGGCAGACGTTAAAGACGTGTTGACCACTTTGCTATAAGCCTAATTCCTTCCTACCCAGGCAAGCCCATGAACAGTCGTCATGAGTATCCAGTTTTAAACCAAAATCATAAACCTAAAATCGTGATTTGTCATATTCCACGTCTGAAAAAAATTTTTTTTTTTTTCTTTCTTTTCCGGCTCAGTGAAATTTTTCACAGCCCAAAAAAATGCGATGCCCATCGCAAAATTTCATAAAAAAATTTTTTATTTCTTCACAATAACGTTTGCTTTTGATTTTTTTGGTACTTAATCTGTTGATAACATTTAATTATCTATTGATAACATTTAAGTGTTCGATCTACTAGATTAATATAACTGACAATGGGTACCGGAAAGAAAGAGAAGAGCAGAAGAGCTCGTGAAGGTAACACTAAAGATGGTAACTTGAGAGTTAAAGGTGAGAATTTCTACAGAGACTCCAAGCGTGTTAAGTTTCTTAACATGTACACGGGTGGTAAGGCCCAGAGAAACAAGCATGGTGATATTGTTCGTGCTGCTGACTACCAGGATGCTACTATTCCAGATGCCCGTGTGGCGCCGGATAGAAGATGGTTCGGTAATACACGTGTGATTTCGCAGGATGCCTTGCAGCACTTCAGAGATGCTCTCGGGGAGACTCAGAAGGATACTTACCAAGTTCTTTTGAGAAGAAACAAGCTGCCAATGTCTTTGTTGGACGAAAAGGATACTACAGAGTCTCCTAAGGCCCGTATCCTTGAGACGGAGTCCTTCGATAAGACTTTTGGTCCAAAGGCACAAAGAAAGAAGCCTCGTGTCGCTGCTTCTAGTTTGGAAGAACTGGTCCAAGCCACAAACGAGGATAACAAGACTTACGAAGAGAAACAGGAATTGCAGACCACTCTGGGTCTAATGGGTGCTCAAGAAGATGAAGAGAATGGTTGGACACAGACTGCAAAGGAACATATCTTTAGTAAAGGTCAATCCAAACGTATCTGGAACGAACTTTACAAGGTTATTGATTCCTCAGATGTCGTCATCCATGTTCTTGACGCAAGAGACCCAATGGGTACTCGTTGTAAATCTGTCGAAGAGTACATGAAGAAAGAGACACCTCATAAACATTTGATATATGTTCTAAACAAGTGTGATTTAGTTCCAACTTGGGTTGCCGTATGTTTGAAAACTTGATTTTATTTTTTTTTTTTTTTACTAACAGATACGATGTTGTTTTTTTTCTTTTTTATTGCCAGTGTAATGTTTGATGAAATTATTTTTCAGGAATACCAAAACTCTTTGTCAGGGTGTTATTGCTTAATTGACTCATATTTCTTGAGGATATTTACTATACCATACAATAGGGCCTGTTACAGTTTTGGAAAATTAATACTATTCCCATCCCTTGGCTTCGTTCTGAAGTCGCTTCTGGGATATAGAAGCATGGCCATCGTTCTGATGGTGTACCTTCGACTTTTTTGAATAGCGAGGACTCTATGAGTTGAATAAATGAACTATTTTGCCTTTTATGGAAAAATGCCTTAACCATTTGTTCGTAGTTGGAGAACTCACATGTTATTTTGTATATATTACTTTTTTTACTCTTATCCGGTATGATTTCATTGACTCAAACACTTATTGGTACATCAATTGAGAAAGATAATAACTCTATCTGTTTGTGAAATATTGTTTCACGGAATAATTTTTTACTAACAATTAATTTTTGATTTATTTTTTTTCCCTTCTAGGAGAAAAGTATTCAAGTCGTATACTTATAGGCTGCTTGGGTTAAACATTTGTCCAAAGAACGTCCAACATTGGCTTTCCATGCATCTATTACTAATTCCTTTGGTAAGGGTTCATTGATCCAATTGTTGCGTCAATTCTCACAATTACACACGGAAAGAAAACAAATTTCCGTTGGTTTCATCGGTTATCCAAACACCGGTAAATCCTCCATTATTAATACTCTGAGGAAAAAGAAGGTTTGTCAGGTGGCTCCTATTCCAGGTGAGACCAAGGTCTGGCAATATATCACGTTGATGAAGAGAATTTTCTTGATCGATTGCCCTGGTATTGTGCCACCATCCACCAAGGATTCTGAAGAGGACATCTTGTTCAGAGGTGTCGTCAGAGTCGAACACGTTACCAACCCAGAACAGTATATCCCAGGTGTCCTAAAGCGTTGTCAAGTTAAACACCTTGAAAGAACCTACGAGATATCGGGCTGGAGGGACGCCACTGAATTTATAGAAATGCTAGCTAGAAAGCAAGGTAGACTATTGAAAGGTGGTGAGCCTGATGAATCCGGTGTCTCTAAACAAATCCTAAACGATTTCAACAGAGGTAAGATCCCATGGTTCGTGATACCGCCTGAAAAGGAAGATGACAAAAAAAGGAAACTGGATGAGGAAAGCACCCAGAAGGCCAAGATGACAAAGACCTAGTCTTGTTGTTGCTTTGTCTAAAAAATCCTTGCATATTCTAGAAACTCCAATGCTCTTTTTATTATAATACTATTTGTCTGTTTCATTTATTATTTTTTTTTTTTTGTTATTTCTCTTAGTTTGTTTTTTTTTTTATTCTTTCACTTCTTATGTATTACATATATTTTATTATTTGGGATAAAGGAAGCATTAATCAATATAATACTATAAAAACTTTTGTTGTGTTGTACCGTGTCATATCGTATTAGTTTTTATTGTATTTACTACTATTTACTACAGCATGTGATATATTCCGTATATTGGTACTGAAAATTTATTTCGCCAACGCCGAATGCGAAGGAGTGCGCTGCTGAAAGGTGTCGCTGTACAATTTAAATACAGACCTAGTGACCATCTATTGTTCAAAAAGAGGGCAATAGCAATTGACAACGACTTACCATTGACCATTGAAAGAAGGATTTTTAGTCTAATCTACTCTTTGTTCCTTTTTTTTTCTTGTTTTTGACACTGGAAACAAAAAGGTAACAGAAAAATAAAAGTATAAATAATGATGCAATCTATGAATGTACAGCAGCAGATGATGCCTGGCCATGACCAGATGATGGCACAACAGAGAGGAGACCCTCATAATGTTAATATGATGCAGTACTCTCCACGTATGAATAGAGCCAGGATGAATGTTAACCAGCCAAATTTCCCAAATATGCAAATGGGTGTCCAAGACATCGGCAATCCTTACCTAAACGTTCAGGATCAGGAGAATAAGAGGCAGATACAGGGGCAGATGCCATTACCTATGCAGCCTCAGATGCAAATGCAACAACAGAACCAGAATTTCAATATTGGAACTCCTGTAAATACCTCTATCCCACCAGGTTTGAATCTATACCAGCCTCAGCAACGACAACAGCAACCTCAGCAGCAGATGCAACCACCTCAGCAAGCACAAGGTCAGGTACCAGGTCAACAATCACAGCAGCAAACACAGCAACAACAGCAGCAGCAGCAACAACAACAGGCTCAGCAACAACAACAACAACAGGTTCAGCAACAACAACAGCAACAACAGCAGGCTCAGCAACAAATTGGAGGACAACCACAAAATATTGCAGCTGCATTGGGTGGTCAAATTCCAAAACAGATGGCTACTCCTTCCGGAGTTGCTGGCGCAGCGGCATTGCCACCAATGCTATTGCCCCCACCAAACCATTTATTCGTAAGAGACGTATGGAAGGGGAATTTACATCGCGAGTTCGCATCTATAAGACGATTGATTCATCAATACAACCATGTTTCAATTAGTACAGAATTTGTTGGGACCACCGCACGTCCTATCGGTAATTTCAGGTCTAAGGCTGATTACCACTACCAGACGATGAGAGCCAATGTAGACTTCCTGAACCCTATACAAGTGGGCCTTTCACTAAGTGATGATAACGGTAACAAGCCAGAGAACGGACCTTCTACATGGCAATTCAACTTCGAGTTCGACCCTGAGAAAGAGATGGTCTCCAGAGAGTCACTGGAGCTCTTAACCAAGTCCGGTATCAATTTCGAGCAACACCAGACCGTGGGTATCGATAAGAAGGAGTTTGCACAGCTGTTGATGGACTCTGGCCTAGTGCTAGACCCCGAGGTCACTTGGGTTACTTACCATGCGGCCTACGACCTCGGTTTTCTGATAAACATCCTAATGAGTAACTCAATGCCTAACAACAAGGACGACTTCGAGTGGTGGGTGCACAAGTACTTACCAAACTTTTACGACCTGAACCTGGTTTACAAGGCCATCCAGGACTTCAAGCATCAGCAACAGAACCAGCAGAACCAGCAACAACAGTACACACTGACCTCCTTGGCTGACGATTTGGGCATCCCAAGATTCTCCATCTTCACCACCACAGGCGGACAAAGCTTGCTGATGCTGCTGTCGTTCTGCCAGCTCGCCAAGATGTCCCTCCATAAACTCCCAAACGGAGCAGACCTTATTACTTACAGAAACGTCATCTACGGAATCGATGGTGAGTGAAAACAATTTGTAATATCGCACTTTCTCATATAGTTTCTTTTTCTGAATATAGAAATACATCACCTTTATTAAAAACCCTTTCATAATATACTATTGTATCATGATAATTGGATACTCACGTTATGCTGTATATCACATAGTACGAGTTTGTTTTTTTCACCTCCCGACGGCGAAAGAAAGAAAAAAATTCTCGACGGCGGGAAGGCCAATTGGAAATTCCTTTGAAAGGAACTAGACGGACTACTTCTAATCAGACGATAAGGCTACACAAACACCCAAGAAAGCAGCAATTGGATTTGAGAATCTAGCTAACGATACCGCATTTTGTTTTGTTTGGGTTTTTTTTATTGAAATAAGGAAGAAAAGAGCGGACACTGGGCAAAAGAGACATAAAGGCAATAAGAAGTAATATAGTTTAGTCCTTTTCCTTGAATTAATAAACTACTGCATTGAAATAATATATATAACAGTGAGGCGCAAAAAGAAGAAGAAGAAATTTTAAGTACTAGAGAAGTTAATAATATCATGGGCACACCTACTATTCAAGAGATCAGTTATGCATTCCTGCGTACGTACTATGAGAGGATGAATAAGAATCCCTCCAAGATGTCAAACTTGTACTCTAACACTGCGGAATTGACTCATATCAGTTACCAGGCCAAGGCTAGCGAGGATGTTGATGTTTTGCCAACTGTTAAGTTGACTGGAAAGGAGAATATCAGCAAATTCTTTGTGAGAAACGAGCAGAAGGTCAACGATTTGAAGGTTAAGCTGGAGACTTGTGATTTCCAGACCACCGGTTTGAATCACAGAGGGATTCTGGTTATCGCCACAGGTGAGTTGTTCTGGACCGGTACGCCAACTTACCGTTTCTGTCAAACTTTCATTTTGAATCCGACTTCTGCGAACAGTGAGTCCTACGATATCACCAACGATGTCATCCGTTTTATCGGTGACAGTCCAATGGTTTTTCCAAAACAACAACAAGAACCACAAGTTGAGAAGACAGTAAAGGAGAATCGCACTAAAAAAGCAGAACCAGTTAAGGAGGTCAAGCCAGTAGAAGAGACCAAGGTGGAGCCAATCAAGGAAGAAAATAAGCAAGAACCAAAGCCACAAGAGAAAGAGGTCGCAAAGAAAACAGAGGAAATTGAGCCAGTAAAGGAGAAAAAGCAAGAGGAAAAGAAAGTAGAAGAGAAGAAGTCAGAGGAAAAGAAGGTAGAAGAGAAGAAAATAGAGGAAAAGAAGGTAGAGGAAAAGAAACCTGAGGAGAATGGTATAGAGGCTGCTGAACCAAAAGAAAATGGCAACAGTAAGAAGTCTTCTGCACCACAACCTTCTTCATCTTCTACTTCTTCTTCACAAGCTAAGATGACTTGGGCCAGTAAGTTATCCCAGGACACAGCTGTGAACACAAAGGCCGGTTTCATCAAGAACGAACCGGTTAAGGTAGAAGCCGAGGAGAGTTCACCTGAGATCAATAGTTCTAAAAGGGGAGATCGTAAATTCGATATGGCCACAAGGAAGGAAAACGCAAGTTCGAAATCCAAGAAGAAGCCAGTGTTCTGCACCGTGAACGAAAACGGTTTCTTCCCTATTTACATCAGAGGCACCGCAGGTTTAAAAGAAGATAGACTAAGAAATACCTTGGAGACCACATACGGACCTGTAAAGAAGATCACGATGGCGGAGAACTTCTCTGTGGTAGACTTCGAACATCAAAAGAGTCAAACAGATGCCATTGACACCAAGAAGATAGTCGTGGATGGCATTGAGATATATATGGAAAGGAAAACTATCAAAAAGACACCGGGATCCTCTTCTTCGAATACCTCCACATCATCTACATCCCCACCAGGATTTACAAATGTCCAAAAGGTGTATAGAAAACATTCGGTTAAAAAGAAGGATTGAAGAAAAAAACTAATAACAATAAAAAAAAAGCATTTGCATAGATGACATAATAAACAAAAAAACAAAAAAATTTAGCATACCCAATAATAAAAATTCCACCTCCCCCCACTGCAATAGAATATGTTTCAATAAACAGAAAGGTTAATCCTTTCGAATAATGACTTTTAATTACCTCTTTTTTTTTTTCTAAGATCACAAGTTTTGTACATATATAAGAAAAAAAGATATAAAAATAAAAAAAAAATTAAGAAATAAGAATTATAATCTGTCCTATGGCTTCAAAATGGGAGAGGGTTGTAATTGGGATCTCTACCACTCTGTGTTCCCTTTCTCTTCTTCACCTTCTATCAATCGAAATATCAAAAAAACCGAATAAGAGAAAGAGAACCATAGTGTTCATATACGGGATTCGTTTACCAAGACTACCTGTTTGGAAAAGAATAAAACCTTTCCGGCATAGCCATGGAGATAAAAGTCCCAAGATATTAAATCGGTTTTCTATCAAAAACCCCAAATTAAGAAATAGAGAGAGATGATTATGAAGTTGGCATAATCTCATCAACCTTTTTATAGCAAGAAAAAAAAACTTTTTTTTTTTTTCACGGCTGAAAATGTCATATCATACGTTTAGGTCATTTAGTGTGGGTTTTGGACTCGAAGAGCTAGTTGCATTGTTCTGTTTTCTTTATTGATTGTAGTCTTGGTTTTATAATCTCTCTCAGTAATACACTAGTACAGCGTTAATACAAAATCTTGGGATCAACCACATCTACCCTATAGATTTACATATATTTATATGTATACATGTGGTTTGATGTTTATGTCACTATATACGTACCTAACATTCTACATAAAAAAAAGATGCAGTAGACCATAATTAAATTACCACAACACCTCTTCCCCGATGTTGTAGATCTTCCTACCCTTATCCACCCTCCCAACACAAACTCCAGTTCCGTATAATATTATAATAAACGTGTTATATAGCTCCCCACGAAAATTATTTCCGACGGAAAAAGCAAAAAATTCCGTCGGGATTTTTCTGCCTGAAAAATTTTTGAAAAAAAAAAAATCCCGACGGGAAATTTTTTTGGGTTTTTGAGCGATGCCCTCTCATTGCTATCGATGATATTGATGAATCATTGAAAGTATTCCCAGTGGGAAAATTGGTAAATGACCCTTTGATTGTCATGGTAGTCAGTAGAAGAGAGTAAAATTAATTTGAAAAAAAAAAAAAAATTGTATATAAGAAGGCTTTAGTCAATATTTTTTATAGTGTAGTACTCAATTGTATTGAAATACCTTAAACAATACAACGAAAAAAAAAATAAGAAATTAATGACTAGACGTGTTTTGCTTTTGGGTTCTGGGTTTGTTGCCCAGCCAGTTATCGATACTTTGGCTGCTACTAATGATATCGAGGTTACCGTTGCGTGCCGTACGCTGAAGAACGCTGAGGCCCTTGCCTCTGCCAGCAAGTCTGCTGCCATCTCTCTGGATGTCACTGACGATGCTGCTCTGGATGCTGCTGTTGGTAAACATGACTTGGTCATCTCTTTGATTCCTTATATCTACCATCCAGCGGTGGTAAAGAGTGCTATTAGACAGAAGAAACATGTTGTTACCTCTTCGTACATTTCCCCTGCTCTAAAAGAACTTGAACCTGCCATCAAGGAGGCTGGTATCACCGTTATGAACGAAATTGGTCTGGATCCAGGTATTGACCACCTGTACGCCGTGAAGACCATTGACGAAGTCCACAGAGCCGGTGGTAAGATCAAGAGCTTCTTGTCGTACTGTGGTGGTCTGCCAGCCCCAGAGGACTCCGACAACCCATTGGGTTACAAGTTCTCCTGGTCCTCTCGTGGTGTGCTTCTGGCTCTAAGAAACTCAGCCAAGTACTGGAAAGACGGTAAGATTGAGACCATTGACTCCGAGGACTTGATGGCCTCCGCTAAACCATACTTTATCTACCCTGGTTACGCCTTCGTGTGTTACCCAAACAGAGACTCGACTTTGTTCAAGGAGCTGTACCACATCCCAGAGGCCGACACCGTGATTAGAGGTACGCTGAGATACCAGGGCTTCCCAGAATTCGTCAAAGTGCTAGTCGACATGGGTATGCTGAAGGACGACGCCAGCAAGATATTTGAGGCCCCAGTGGCATGGAACGAGGCTCTGAAACAGTACTTGGGCGCCAAGTCTAGCTCGAGAAAAGACCTTGTCGCCGCCATCGACTCCAAGACCACCTGGAAGTCCGACGAAGACAGAGAAAGAATCATCTCTGGTATCGCCTGGTTGGGTTTGTTCACAGACGTAAAGACCACCCCAAGAGGAAACGCTCTGGATACTCTATGTGCCAGACTAGAAGAGTTAATGCAATACGAAGAGGGCGAACGTGACATGGTCGCCCTACAGCACAAGTTCGGTATAGAATGGGCTGACGGCACCACAGAGGTTAGAACCGCCACATTGGTCGACTACGGTAAAGTAGGTGGTTACAGCTCCATGGCTGCCACTGTCGGGTACCCAGTGGCCATCGCCACCCAATTCGTCCTAGACGGCACCATCAAGGGCCCAGGTCTCTTGGCACCATACTCCCCAGAGATCAACGACCCAATCATGAAGGAGCTGAAGGACAAGTTCGGCATCTACTTGAAAGAGAAGACCATTGCTTAAGCAACTGTGTACATATAGATTTTATACCTACATATAGAGTATTTATTTTTTAAAAATTCCTGGTGAATCACATAATCAATTCTTAAAAACTACACAGTCGGATGGATCCATGAGGTGTGCATTGTTTGACTTAATGATGATTTACCTTTTATCACTCCCCGAACCCATCAGCTGACCAAAACATAAATCAAAAATTGTATTTAAACAGGGGAAGGCTTCCTTATTTATTTACAAAAGAAAAACATAACACTGGGAAACAGAGACTTAAATACCTAATCAGTCACAACAAGTCACAGAATAACAATGTCTGAGCACGGATCATCGAATATATGGAGCAAGTTCAGGACCTCTACGAAGTCGCTGTCGAATTCGCTGTCACAGCTGTCAATAAAACCAGAGACTGATGGCAGTACACCAACCTCTACAGTTGTACACAAGTCCCTGGTCAAGTTTTACAAACGTCAGGAACCGTTCCAAGGGTTTCCGGGCTGGCTGGGTCATAAGGAAGACCTTCCTGATGAGCAAAAGATACTGAAGAAACAACAAAAGGGTCCCGGCATGGCTGAACAATTTACGTCGAAGTTTGAGCACATCCGCAGCTCTTCTAATGATAAGAACGATTTGAGAGGGCACGAGACTGGTGGTAGACAGACCACAGGTCAATTATTCCACAGTATTTACGATAAACCTGCCTCCTCCAGCGATATACCCTCTTTGAATGCACCAGCAAGAGCACCTTTAAGGACTAGAAGTACCTGGGCCTCTACGGACACCTCAAAACCTTCTGGGGATGCACCTCAGAGAAGCAACAGTAATGCGGGACTCAACGGGACTGACTCACAGAACATGATGAGAGCCAGACTGCTGAGAAGAAACACTAGACCACTCAATAATGTATAATATTGTAATACACAAGTTCGCTAAATAGAGATACAATTATTTAAATTCGTTATTTATCATCACAAAATTTCCCTTAGTGGAATTGAGTCTGAGTTTCTTGAAAACAAAGACTCCTGTTCCCGGGTGTCGTAGTTTAAGTACATGTGCCCGCTCATGTCCGTTGGCTGAATGAGCACCTTGAGCAGGAATATCACTGCAAAAAATGTTGCGATCACGGCAACCACCAGGTATATTATACCCAGAGCAATATTCATGGCTCCAATGATACTGTTTGTAGTCAACACTATGGATTTCGTACCCTTGAATGAACGTACAGGGTAGTTCATAGTAATATCCAGCTCATAAGTACCCTTTGGCATGTCATGAGTGTCATTCTTCAGAGCCATCTTATAAAATTCAGGTAATGCTGCAGTTCGCATCCATATCTGGAACTCCGGCCATTGTGTAAGATCAGGTATATTGTCATCGGTATATCCATCAGGGAACATCTCTGCCCAAAAAGGTGGAGGTACTATCTGCGAAGCATTGTATTGAGTCTTCCCATAACGATGTCTATCCGTGTGCCAATTAGTCCCGTTTTTTGTCATTTCATAGTCTGTAGTGCCATCCAGACCTTTCAAAACCTCAGAATAAGTATCGTTAAAGAGTGCATTGGCTGTGAGTCCACACGGATATACTACTTTGTCTCCTATCATCTTCAAGGGATCACAGTTCTTATCCAAATCTTCTCCAGCGACTGGTTTCCCCTTCAATTGGTCCTTATCAAATGCCTCCACCATCTTACGGTGGTTTTGATGAAACCTGGTCATCTTGTAGTACATGTACACCGATTTCTTCAAATGATTCGGCACTTCAAATTGTATTTGACATATAGGAACATTCTTCTCATTAGAATCTAACTTCCATTTAGGTCTTGTTTTCCACTTCTTCTTGAACTGGTGGCGCAGTTTTGAGACTGGTATAGTAGTGAAATCATTGGCATTTGCTAATACATCACAATCCGTGTAATCAACCACCAGACTCTGAACCTGGAACGTACTAACCAAAAGGCCAACACCAATTGGTGCAAATATACATGCCACGAAGATAAGTAATGGGAGCACACTTTGTGGAGACAGTATTGGTTGCCAAGCTTTCAGCCTCTGTTGTCTGAATGCTGTATTCTTTGGTTTCCTAGAGGTCTTCTTAGACTCTGTAACCTTTTTCACCTTCTTCCACCATCTGAATGAAGCCATACTCCTAATTACAGTCTTATCCAGTTGCTTTCAAGGTTAAAGTTTTGTCTTTGATCAGCTTTTTAAGTATTACTTAGTGTAGAAAAGTAATGAATTGTTAAAAAAAAAAAACAATTTTGAACGTGAATACGAACGTAAGCAAGGATTTTAAATTCAACCATATTATTTTTTACATTATATAGAAGTAATAAAATATGATCTTTATAGTAAATATAAAATTGGTCTTTAACATAAATACTTGGGCGATAGTGGAATAGATGATGACAAATAATAATAAAAAAAAATATAGTAATAATAATTGTAAAAAAAATAGTGGTTTTTTTTGGAAAAAAAAGTAATGTCATGGAGTAGTTTAATACTCGCTGTTCATAAATTTATTCATAAAGGTTTCTTTCATTGTATCATTGTCTAAGAATAATATCATCTCTTGAAGAAAGTTCTATGACTGTTACTTCTCGATCTGTTTGCATTTGGGGTATATGCAATCTTACCGTAGGAGTTTGCGTCACCGTAAATCAAGGAGTTATTATCTTGTTTCATTAAACTCATGGAATTGAAATCGTGGAATGGGTCATCCTCGGAGACTTCATCGTCGTATTCAACCTTCTCTTCAAACATAATACGCTCTTGTTCGTCGATGCACTCGGTGTCAGTGGCTTGTCCTTTCTTCTTGTTGGATGATAACTTGGTGAAATCATAACCATTTTCGGTAAGAACAGGTATTAGTGGTGGTTCCTGGTTTCTCAACATGGTCCAATTCACTTTTTTGAAGAATGGGTGTTTCTTGATATCAGCAGCTCCCATCTTCGAGCCCAGACGTTTGGACTCATTCTTGATCAATAATTTCTTGATCAAATCCTTACAATTTCTGGAGATCTCGTTGTTATTTGGAAAAGTGACCTCATTTTTCAAGATGTGACTAAAAGTTTCGTTTGTATTATCACCCTTGAATGGTGTGAAACCAAAAAGCATCTCATAAATTAGGATACCTAGTGTCCACCAATCCACTGCAGCGGTGTGTCCGTTACCTCTAATAACCTCTGGTGCAATATACTCCTCAGTTCCAACAAATGAATTTGTTCTGAAGCCATCAGAACAAATTTTGGTATCCACAACTGTAGACTGCGCATTACCCTTGACAACAGGAGTCTTTGCATCCTTTGCTTGAATCGAAAGATCAAAATCTGACAACATAATGTGGCCCGATTGGTGAAGAAGAATATTTTCTGGTTTCAAATCTCTATAAATGAAGCCTAAAAGATGCAAATATTCTAAAGCTGCTGTTACTTCACTAGCATAAAATTTGGCATCTTCTTCACTAATGCATTTTGTCTTTCTAGTTTGCAAGGCTCTGAAAAATTCACCACCCATACAATATTCCATGCATAAATACAGGTAATCCTCAGATTGGAATGAATGATATAAAGTTACAACAAATGGGTGATTACTTGTGGCCAGAATTTCTTGCTCCGCTAGAATTCTCTTGATCTTCTTTCTCTTGATCATCTCTGATTTACTAAAGATCTTTAATGCATATAGCCTATTGGTTTTCTTCTCCTTCACCAAATAGACTTTACCAACATCACCTTGACCCAACAGCCTAATCTTCTCAAAAGATTGTGGCCCGACAGTGATGTCTTGAAACTTATTGCTAAAAGATTTATTTCTCAATCTACGAGACCTACGTGGTTCCTGCGACACTTCGCCAAATTTTGGTGGTTCTTCCGGTATAAATTGATCAACACCATTAGTGGTGCTCGTAGTTTTTGAAGATGAGTTCATGATTTTGCCGAAATCGATCGCATCAGTCTCAGAGGCTGCTCTCCGGAGAACAAATTTCTCGGGACTTGTCTTTTCGGCGTCACTAGCAGGTTTTGCGTTTACTGGAGGTGCCTTATATGAGCCACGAGAAGCCTCACCGGAAATATCATCTGCGTCACCATCTACATTTTCGTAGCCCACAACAATTGACGGAAATGGTTGCGCATTATCCATTATACCGTTGAATCTGGGGCTTCCAGAGTGTGCCTTCAAAGGCGATGCTGCGATCTCTCTCTTGATATCAGTAGACATAGCAGTAGAGAAATCACTACTGTAAAATTCATTAACCTCCTCATTCTCCTTGATCTCGTTAAGTGACACGTTACTCAATGTTCTCCCGTCTTTACCAACATAACCAGAGTTTGGTAGTGCCAGTGGCGTGGTTGGCAGTGATAAGTTCTCATTAAGCCCGTTGTACTTGTGCCCTGTAGCAACACTGCCGGGACTCAGATCATAGTCTGTCTTTGCGTGTGGGGGGAGTCCCTGATACATGAAATAACTGTTTGTAGATTGGACGGTACCTTTCTCCCGTGTACCTGAGGAGTTATTTCCCGTGTTGAACGGATTATTCGCAGAGAAATGTTGCCCACCAGCGCCTGGCTTGCTGGTCCCACCATTAATAAAGCTGGGGCTTGCCCTTACAGGTGTCGAAGGCGACCTTTTCCTGTTGCTCCCACTCCTATTCAGCACATGGCTATTACTGCTTTCGTCCTCCTGAGTTGGTTCATCCACCACTTTTCCTCCTTCTTCTTCTTCTATAAAGTCTATCTCCTCGTGTGGTGGTGTAGGTATGCTGTTAGACCTCTGATGCTCCAGCGTCTTCTTTTGCTTCTCCTTGTCCCGTTCTTTCTCCATACTGCTCCTCCCACTGGTAGATCCCTGAGACGACCCCGACCTACTCGTGTTATTGTTAAAGATATTCTTCAGCTTGGAGAACCGCGACGATGGCGCACTGTCCTCCTCTTCAAAGTTATCCGTCTTGGAAGAGATGATCTTCTTCTGCAGCGAGCTCGGCGTCTCCTTCCCGTCCTCATCCTCCTGCGTATTCTTCCGCCACGACCTCGCCAGCAACTTGGAGAACGACAGACTCCTGTTCCGCTCACTAATACTCGGTGGTGTCAAAACTTGCTGCTCCATTCAAATAAAATCAATTTTTCTTCACCGAAACTCTCTCTTCTTCTTCTGCAAAACGTCAGAGCTCTCTCAAGTACCTAAACTCCCTTTCACAAACGTTTTAAGCACCAAAAGTGTCCCTTGGAGTACTGTTTTGAAAGGATCTACCTCTTTAAAAGCAAAAATTTTCTTTATTTCCTTTAATTGAAGGCGGGGGGGTTCGAAAAAGCCCTTTTTCCTGATTTTCCGGAGAGAGAGGGGGGGTCCCACACGAGAGCAAGAAGATCATGTGATACTAAGTCACGTTTCAAAGAACGTAAGAGGGGTGGTAGGCACTCACCCTTGCACTGTATGTGTTTGTGTTTGTGCGTATATGTGTTTGTAATTACGGTGTGTACTTCTACTTCTGGAAAATATGTGGTGGGAGATGTGGTTTAACTCAAGGGTCTTCTGTACACCGTGTTAGCACTTGGAAACTATCCTACTGTATTAGTGTAGTACCACATGGTACTACACTATATTCCATTATACAGTACTATACCGTACTGTATAGTACTGTATTACAACTAACATGTTCAATTACATGGTATCACTCGTTCAGCGAATCCCTGCTTCTCACCAAAGGGGACCCCCTTACAACCATGAAAATTGACAATATTTGTACGGGTATTTCACTGTAAAAAATCAGGAATTCCCAGAATTTGAACAAAATTTCCAAGTTACTACATCGTGGTGTACGAGCTAATCGGGTGTTGTACTGTACTATACCATATTGTACCACTGTACTATACATACTACTGTAGTATATGCTATATTATAGTAAACTATACTCTACTGTACTATACAACAGTACACCATATTACACTGTATTACACTATAATCTAATATATTGTAATGTACTGTGCAGTACATTACAATAACACACAGAAACACTGCTATCCTCTATACCACACCCATCCATGAATGTATTGCACTATGTAACTCCATCTCCATCCACAATTCCAGCAACGGAGTGTTTTCATCCCAAATGCAGGAAATCCACCAAGGGTACCCCCTTACAATGCTGAAAATCAGCAGTTTTTGTACGGGGGTTTTACTGGAAAAAACTAGCGATTTCATAATTTCGACAAAACAAGAGCTACTACATTATCGTGGTATACGGAATTGTACACTTACAATACAGCATACACAACACAGTGTACAAGTAGTACAATCGGGAGAGCACATCTGACGTGTTTGTTGAATGTGCAAGACCATACAGTGTATTGCTGTATACTGACAATGTTGTAGTCCCACCAAGCAACGCAGACATCTCGAGTTTTGGTGGTGATAAAATCGTGGTGCACGTAATGGTATTTTGAATCACCATACAATATCCATCGAGAGGTCGATGTACTCTGTATACGCCCTATACAAGTTCCAATACTTTGAGGAGTGCAATTGTGTATGTAAATACGTGATAATCAAAACAAAGCCATATATTTGTAAAACTATATTCTATACAGAGGGTGATCAGGCCAGGTGTGGTGGGAGGAGGAGGTTAGGGATGCTGTTCTTGATGTAGTATATGTGTCCGCAGTTCCTGCACTTCATCTCACCCTCTACAATAGAGGTCTGCATCAGCAATGTGTGCAGGTCCATCAGCACCCGCACCTGGTCCTCGTCGAACTCGCCCGACTCGCCTACTTCAAAAACAGGTTTCTGTGGTGGCAGCTGGTCATTGCCCAAGTCGTGTGCCACTTTCACCACTGCGTCCCAGTCCACACGGTCCAGAATATTGACTAGAAACTCAGGGTTGAAGTCTATAGTTGCGTCCTGCACTAGCTGGCACTTGCTGCCATCATAGCTCAACGGGAAGTTATCATTGCTGGTATCACAGGCCTTCACGGAACACTTCAAAAAGTTGGTGGTCAGGAATTTCATAATGTGTTGGTAATATATCTAGTTTTGGCACTGACTATCTTTCTTTCAAAAGTGTATTGTATTGCTGGGATCAATGCTGAAGAACTTTTTTTTTATTTTCAGCTCATCGCATTTTTTCAATGAAAAAAAATTTTATATTTCTATGTTCTGCGGGTGTTTCTAAGGAATAAATATATATGGGTTCTGAATATATGTGATGGAAGGGATATTTACAATAGTGATTCCAGTATCTCGGTGAGTCGTTTGTTCTGGCTGAGATATCTGTAGCACTTGTGCTGTTGTTGCGGTGTAGTTGGGGCCATGGCCAGCTTGATGGAGTCTCTGTCCATGTAGCAGTTGTGTTTGAGCAACGAGATGAGCTTGATGGTAGAGTGTGAGTCGTTGGAGCGTGTTGCAGTGTCTAGCAGGTCGATGACGGTGTCCAGCGGGACTGTAGGCGTCCTGTTATGTAGCGGGAAGAACAGCAATGCTCTTGGGTTGTCCTGGGTTATCACAGACATGTACTTGGAGAGTAAAGGCCGGTCCTTGCGGGAATCATGGACGAGTTCTTTGAAAAGCTGAGGGGAGGAAGGCCCCTTTAACTGGAACCAGTTGTCGTAGAGCCACAGGCGTAGCAATCTCTTGATCTCATAGGAGTCCACGGAGTGGTACAGTGTCTCGAAGTCTGTGAGCCGTGTGATATGTGCGTGTTCATGTAGCAGGAAACAGAAACTTTTCATTAAATTGGGGTAGTCAGTCCAGTTCGGCAGCTTGAACTCTGCCACTCGGGAGTCATCAAGTTTCAACGTATTGTACTTCTCATTCCAGAACGCATAAAACTGGTCCATGTCTGGGACTGTGTCACGTTCAGGGCCTGTCAACAACGCAGACTTATACGAGTAAAAAGAGTACACCATCTGGAATAACGACATCCTCACCCGTTGCGAGGCTAAATCCATGACCCTGTGACTCTCTACTTTAACGTCTTTGTATGTGAGCTCGGGACTCACTGTATCCTGGTCAAGCTGTTCTTGTGCTTCTTTCAGCTCCGCATCCAGCTGTCTCCGCTCTTCTAGCTCCGCACGCTTCAGCTCGATCTGCCTCAGCACCTCTATCTGGTCGTCAATTCGCGCTATCTCTCTCTCCTGCCGTATTATCAAATCATCTTCATCCTGTCTTTGAGTATCATCCCTCGGTATGAATTGTCTCTCTTTCTCCTCTCGTTCCAGACTCAGCCGGGCCGCAGCGAGCCTGTCCTCGAATATCCGCTCCTCATTCGCGGCTACAAACGTGTCATACGTGACTATACCAACAAACGTCACAATATTCGTGGTCACAAACGTTATATTCCCAGGAGAACGGAAGTAGTTCCACACATTGCCTCGAGGATACCCCTCGAACAAGAGCCCACCGGCCCTGACTCGCGGGCTAAAGAACAGCGCTCGGTTGGGAGAGTAGAACCGCGACCAGAACTTGCATATATTGTACTTCTTCATAGTTTTCTATTGCTGTATTGTATTTTTTATTATGAATAAAAGTAGCTATATATAAAAACGAACCATCGTATTTTTAAATCCCTTTGGGCTTTTGAAAAAAAATGAAAAAACAAACCTGTGGCCCAATCGGATTGGACGAAACGTTATTTCTTGGAAAGCAGTGTCTTCAGGATACTAAAAGGTCTTAATGAATGCAGATCCATATGAATAGCAAGGGAAGGAGCCAGGCTGCGTGAAGTCTTGGTGCCGATCCCGTGTATTGTTGTGGAGTTAGCGGGGGTGTTGTGACGGAGAGAGGTATCGAGGGCCTGTAGCTAGTGGTACGGGAGGTAACCGTGGTGTATACAGTGCTGCTTTGTAACCACTCAGAAGGGATCACTGGCGTTACTCTGCAGTCACCTATACATGTTGTCTCCTTGGGTTTCAACGAAGAACTAGATGTAATTGTGCTGGAAGTTGTGCTGGTTTCGGGAATACCTGGTGTAGCAGGAGTTGTGTTTGGAGTGTTTGGAGTGTTTGGAGTTGTGTTTGGAGTAGTGCTAGGAGTAGTGCCAGGAGTAGTGCCAGGAGTAGTGCCAGGAGTAGTTCCTAGAGTAGTACCTGGAGTAGTTCCTGGAGAAGTACCTGGAGTAGTTCCTGGAGTAGTACCTGGAGTAGTTCCTGGAGTAGTACCTGGAGTAGTTCCTGGAGTAGTTCCTGGAGTAGTACTTGCAGTTGTGCTTACAATTGTGCTTGCAGTTGTGCTTGCAGTTGTGATAGGAGTAGTGGCACCAGGTGTGTTTGGAGGAACTGAGCTAATTGTACTATTCAAGCCGGGTGTTGAGGTGGTAGGACAGTAGGTGGTGTATATCGTAGTGATATTGTTTGTGGTGACCGTGACAGTGGACAAGACCGACGTGGTTATTGGTTGAGTACAACTATGGCATATCGAGATTGTCTGAACTGTGGTGCTTCTAATCGTCGTGGAAGACAGCTGAGTGGTGGGTTTTAAAGAAGTAGGTTTAGTACAAGAGGAGCATGTTTTTGTGGAAACTGTTGTAGAAACTGTATGTGTGGTAACCGTAAATGGTGTTGTTGAGGTAGTGGTTGAGGTAGTAGAAGTCGTAGAAGTGCTACTCGAAGTACTTGTTGTAGAAGTAGTTGTAGAAGTACTAGAAATACTTGTTGTAGAAGTACTAGAAGTACTTGTTGTAGAAGTACTGGTACTGGGAGTGGTAGTTGTAGAAGTAGTTGTTGTAGAAGTAGTTGTTGTAGAAGTACTGGAAGTAGTTGTAGAAGTAGTAGTTGTTGAAACACTCGTACTCGTACTCGTACTTGAAGTAGTAAGTAAATTCACGGTACAATGTGGACAGATTCTTGAGGTAGTCACTGTTGTTATCCTCTTGGTGATTGTGGAGGTAGGTTTCACAGGTGGAGTAGTGGAAGTGTACGGACACCATGTGGTGTACACGGTCACGACACCTCTTGTGGTACTGGTAACAGTAGACAGCACCAGCGTACTAGACGAGGATACGGACAACGACACCGGTGTGATGGGACACCAAGTGGTGAACACCGTCACCACGTCGTTGACGGTCTGCGTGGTATACGACACCAGAAACGACGTAACCACACCACCGCTGCTGGCAGTGGTAACGTAAGGTGAGGACTCAGAGTCAGGCATCACGAGCAATTCATCATCTAATACGTCATACGTGGTTTCAGGTTCAGAGGTGACCACGGGCATGGGTTCGTCCTGTAGCAAAGAGGTGGTGGACCAAGTGTCTATATCTGAGGTGATAGTAGTGGTGAGTGTCACTGTTGTTGTGGAGCTGGTGGAGTCTGCACCGGCCACCAGGCTCAGATCAAACAGCGCCGGAGCGCTCTCAGAGTTGTTAGTATAAATAGCAGAGACCTGCACGGCAAAAAACAGTATGGCGAGCATTTGATGAGCTTGATGTTTTGCTTGAGGGGGCAGGTATAAGGGCAGGTAATATGTAAACACAACCTCTTTATATAATTCCTTGAATAGGTTTACAATGGTTTTCTTATGAAACAGTGTATGATATATTCGTATATAGTAATGTCTTACGGTGAAACAGTGTAAGAGAGAAAGCTCAGTTTCCCAAGGAGACGTAGTTGCTTGGGAACAGACCTTTCTCTCCGGACTCGAGCTCTCCGAGCCACCAGTCGTCGTCTACAAACTCAATATTTACAATCTTGTCGTTCTCAGCGAAGGTCAGCTCGTTGTCTTCGGCAGCCTCGTAGTCGTACTCGGCCACAGCCCAGGGCTTCTTCTCCTCCTTCTCCTCTCTTCTTGGAGGTGGAGGTGGAACAGCTCTAGCCTGAGGAGTCTCCTTTGGAGTCTCCTTTGCAGGAGTCTCTTCTCTCTTTGGCAGAGGAGGAGTCTCGTCTCTCTTTGGCAAAGGAGGGGTGTCGTCTCTTGGAGGTTCCTTCTCTTCTTCCTCTTGTTCTGGCTCTGGCTCTTCCTCTGGCTCTTGTTCTGGCTCTGGCACCGGCTCGTCTCTCTTTGGAAGAGATGGAGCAGGCTTCTCCTCTGGCTCCTCGTCCCAGTCGTCATCGTCCTCCTCGGCTCCGTCGTCCTCGTTGTGCATGCCGGGCAACGGAACACCCAGGGGCTTCTTGGGCTGGATGACGTCATTGACGGGCTCGTTCTTCACGGGCTCACGCTCGACCGCACGCTCGACCTTGCGGGGCTGGATGATCGGTGGCTCCGTTGCCAGGTTCTCGAACTTGGATCTCAGATCCTTGACATCCTCCTGCTCCACGGGCTCGTCTTCGTTGTCGTCGGCCTTTGTTTCAGGGGTTGCTGCAGAGGTTGCTGCAGGGGTTGCTGCAGGGGAAGCGCCGGAAGCGCCGGAAGCGCCGGAGTTCTCGCGGGCCTTGCGTTCCGCCCACAGCTGCGCGGGGGTCTTCTCCGTCTTGAACCCGCGGATCACCTTGTCGTCGTCCCGTGGAATTGAGCTAGGGACAGCCGCAGACGTGGCCGCAGAGAATTTGTTCAACTCCGCGTCGCGCTGCTCCTGCTGCTTGCGCTTCAAGTTCGCGATGTCCTCCGCGGGCGAGACCTTCACGAGACGGGGGTCCTCCCGCGCGGTTTCCTCGGCGATCGTCTTCTGCAGGTCGACCTTCCCGATCGGCTTATACGCGTTGCTTGCCGCTGGCTTTTTCAACGGCTCGCGCTCCAGGTCGCGCTCCTCGACGGCGGGCTCGTCCCAGTCGTCGTCGTCTTCTTCTTGCTTGTTGCTACTGGCGGCTATTTCCTTTTTAACAGGAATAGTCTTGGCAGGAGTGTTTGAAGAAGTAGTGCTTGAAGGAGCAGGGGAGGCGGTAGGTGGTGACAGTTTCTTGACACTACCACTGCCGGAGGCAGTGGTAGCGCCAGCCACTGACTGGATGGAGTACCTGGCGCCGGAGGCGTTGCTGATCTTCATCAGCAGCTCCTTCTCGTCGAGGTCGTCTTCGTCTCTGGCGGAGACCTGGACGTGGTAGCCCTTCAGCAGGTTGTTGGCCACGGTGCCGAAGTTGGCCGCGAAGGAGGCCCGCATCTTCATGGTGGCGCCGTCGGGACACCACCCGACCAGCAGCACCTTCTGCACGTCTGAGCCCGGTGGAGACACGCGAGCGATACCGTAACGCACCTGGGAGTCCCCGTCGCCGTCGTCGTGGAAGCTGGCCAGAAACTCGCTGAATCCGGTACCGACAGCGTGCGGGTAGTACTCGCCTTGCTTCTCGGGGGCTATGACAAGCCACTCGATCTCGCCTCCACGCACCACCTTCAACCATTCGGCCTCAATGGCCGCACCATGCGCATCATACTTGATTGGTTCTAATGCCATTGTATCGTTTTGCTCTATTTTTTCGTTGTTATCCCTCCTTTTACAACTTTGGTTGGTGCTGTATTGGTGCTCTGGCCCCCCCCTTTTAAAGCTTCTCGTCCCTCTCGCTCACACAAATAAACATGTCACAATAAACGACACACTGTTTTTTTCTCTGCTTTTTTTTTTTTTGCTTCGAAAAGAAATTTTAAAGGATAAACAAACATACTTTACGTATTTTATTTGAAGTTGCTATTGGAGTAAAAAGAGAAGAAACCAACTAGAAATACGTACTATGAAGGACTCTAAAGAGCTGGCAGCACATTCAGGGAAGTTGGAGGAGCTGTTGGGAGCGGTTAGACGTGAGTTTGAGGCCGTGGCACGCGAGGCTAGCAGTTACCAGCAGCAACACCAGAAAAACTATGACTTCAAGATCAACCAGCAATTGGCTGAGATGCAGCAGATTAGAAACACGGTTTACGAGTTGGAGTTGACTCACAGGAAGATGAAGGACGTGTATGAGGAGGAGATTGCCAGACTTAAGCAGGAGGTGGAGAAGAGAGACCAGCAATTGAACGAATTCAACCAACCACAGCAGCAACCACAACAACAGCAACAGCAATTGCAACAGCAGCAGCAACAACAACTACCTGCACCTACTATTACCACCGCTGCTGCTCAGGCTGCTCAACAACAACAACAACAACAGCAGCAGCAGCAGAAGGAAGGGTTGCAACAGGGACAAGAAGGGAAACCAGGTTTGACTCCATTAGTTAGTGTATTGGGCTCTCAACAACCACAAGCACAACAACAGCAGAACTACCAGCAGATGGCCAGTTTACCACCAATGCAGCAGCAACAAATGATGCAACAACAACAACAACAGCAGCAACAACAACAATATCCTCAGTACCAGATGAATTCTCAACCTAAGGCCGAAGCAGACACTAAGGAACAAAGTACAGTTGCTAATGCAGGTACCACAGCAACTCAAACTGCTGTAACCACTCAACCTACTACTCAACCAACTGCTCAGGCTGCTACAACATCTACTCAACAACCAGCTGCCGAGTCTACTGAGGCTGTGCCTTATAACCAGTGGGCTAACCAGGCTAAACCAATCCCACCATTTTTGCTGGACCTAGACGCAGAAAATACTCCTGCTGAGTTTAAGAAACAAGCTGAAGACTACTACGTCTTATACAACCCAACCAGACCTCGTGACATCGATATTGAACTACACAGAACTTTACTACACGACTCCGTTGTGTGCTGTGTCAAGTTCAGTAACAACGGTGAGTACTTGGCCACTGGTTGTAACAAGACCACCAAGATCTTCGAAGTTGCCTCTGGTAACCTAGTCGCCGAATTGGTAGACGACACCAAAAATGGTGAGGACTCTGGAGCTAACTCCTCCACAGACTTGTACATCCGTTCTGTGTGTTTCTCCCCTGACGGTAAGTTCTTGGCTACAGGTGCCGAAGATAAATTGATTCGTATCTGGGATATTGCTCAACGTAAGATCGTTATGGTCCTACGCGGTCACGAACAAGATATCTACTCATTGGACTACTTCCAATCCGGTGATAAATTGGTCTCTGGTTCTGGTGACAGAACGATACGTATCTGGGACTTGCACACTGGTCAATGCTCATTGACTTTGTCCATTGAAGATGGTGTCACCACTGTTGCTGTTTCTCCAGGTAACGGCAGCTACGTTGCCGCTGGTTCCCTAGACAGAACTGTCCGTGTTTGGGATTCAAACACAGGGTTCCTTGTTGAAAGACTGGACTCTGAGGGTGAAACCGGTGTTGGTCACAAGGACTCTGTCTACAGTGTCGTTTTCACTAGAGACGGTAAAAACATCGTATCTGGTTCTCTAGATAGATCCGTAAAGTTATGGGGTCTACGTAACATCAACGGTAACGGTGCTGCTCAACAACCAAAGACTGAGGGTAACTGTGAGATGACTTACATCGGCCACAAGGACTTCGTTTTATCTGTTACGACAACTGAAAACGACCAGTACATCCTTTCCGGTTCTAAAGATCGTGGTGTCATTTTCTGGGATAAGGTCACTGGTGTCCCATTGCTAATGTTGCAAGGTCACAGAAACTCTGTCATCTCCGTCGCTGTCGCTAACAGTAAACCACTAGGGCCAAACTACAATGTATTTGCTACTGGTAGTGGTGATTGTAAGGCTAAGATCTGGAAATTTCAAAATGTAAGAAATTAATGGAGTTATTTCTTATTAATAACAACTTCCTTTCTTTTTTTCATTTCCAATCTAGTAAAAATAAAATAACCTAATCCATCAGATTTCATATTTTCTTAAATGGTTACTTGAGAATTACAAAGGGGTTGATATCTTAAGGAACTGAATACGTGAGACAATTATACGAGATGGAATTAGATCCTGTGTTATACAACAACAACAACAACAACAACAACAACAACAACTAACAAAAAACAAACAAAAACAAAATGGGTGCTGACTGAATTTTCCTAATCTTTGATTTTATTTTTTATTTCTTTATTTCTTTTTAGATTTTTATTTTATTTTATGCTCAACCCCTTGGCTCAACCCCTTGGCCCAACTCCAATTCATTTCAAGATATTCAGTCACAACTGTCCTTAGTGTCATCTACTCATGAATTTATTTCTGTTAAAAAATGAAATAACAAAAAATAATAATAAAATGTCATAGACAATATTCTGTATAATAAGACAATTAAAAAAAAAAAAATAGAATAAAAATAAAGAAGAATACTTTATTCTTTCTCCCTTTTTAGCAAAGAAATACAAATAAATTAATAAAAAATAATTATTGATCCCTTCATCTATGACATTACCAATAATTCACTTGACCGGTTACTGATGGCAGTTGTGAAACTTTTTATTTCTTTTTTTTCTCCTTATCTTTATCTTATATTGTAACAATATTAAAGAAAATTGGCAATCAATTCCTAGCTTATATTTTTTATTTAAATATATATATATTTAAATATAAACCGTTTATTTCTACGTCCGAGTATATACTTGTATTTAATGCTACCTTTCCAAAAACAAAGTGATCAAAAATCTCAAAGCAAAGTAATTATTATTTATATATTTATTATCTTATTTTAATTATAAATCTATTTGCACATTTTATTTTGGAAGACCAGTAGCTTCATCAATCAGACATTCAGTGGTGTCCTGAGGGCCTGGACCGACCCTAGTCAAGATAACTCTAGAGACATTGTTTTGGATTTCTTCGTCCAACTCAAATGAAACTTGGGACTTAACATCCTTTTCGAAAGCTTGCAAGAATTGGTCCAATTGGTCCTTAGAGTACTTGTTCTCCCAGCCGTCGACCTTAGAGAACAGCTTGTAGATGAAGGCGAAGAGTTTCTGTTCGTTTTCTTCCAAATAGTATAGAACACTGTTTGGACCGGCGTCGTAAGTGTACGCAACGATGGTCTCGCCGTAGAAATCGTTGATTAAGTGACATAGCTTGATAATCTTTTTGGAAGTGTCGTTAATGTAGAAGATTGGTGGGTAGGAGTCCAAACAGGTAGCGTGGAAGGAGTTGGAGTCTCTCATAGTCAATTCAGCAAAAGTAGCGAAGTCTCTCTCGGTGATGCTTTTTTTCATCTCCTCGAATCTCTTTGGGACAACGTTCTTGATTCTCTCCTGGAATAAGTCGGAGGTCTGCACTGTCAGTTGCATACCGCTGGTGGATGGGGTGTCCTTCTTGTCGGCACTGACCACAAGCACAGCGGCCTTCATGTTTGGCCAGTGCTCCATTGGGGCGACCTCGACGGCCTTGGAGTCGCTACCGTCAGCTTGCTCACCCATCTCCCAGGCAACAAACCCACCAAATAGAGACCTACAAGCAGAGCCAGAGCCCTTTCTGGCGATCTTGGAGATTTCAGAGTTAGACTGAGGCAGCTCGTATAGCTTAGCGATGGCCATCACAAGCGCAGCAAAACCAGCAGCCGAAGAGGCCAGACCAGCGGCAGTAGGAAAATTGTTCTCAGAGACAATATGAAGCTTCCATTGAGACATAGTTGGCAAGCTGGAGTCGCGGGACTCCATTTCACGACGTAGGGCCCTCAAGTCGGCCAAACAGTTCTGCGTACGCTCACTGCTCAAGGACTCCTCCTTACCGTTCAACCACAACTTGTCCTCTGGGAAATCAGGACCAGTGGCAGCAGAGGTGAGCGTTCTCAGGTCATCCTGGGCTAGCGTAACAGAAATGGAAGAGTTTGTAGGCAAGTTAAGCTTGGCGTCGCGCTTACCCCAGTACTTCAAGGTAGCAATATTGACAGGCGCAGTGGTGGAGGCAACGTGGATCATGCTGATTAATGTTCAATTGGCCGTTGTGGTATCGTAAATTGGTCAAATGCATTGTTGGATGATTAACAAAAGGGCTCATCGAGGAAATTTTTCAACCAAGGAAGCTCTGAAAAAAAAAGAATTGAAAAATTTTGCGGAATCTCGAATTTAACTCCGATAAGTGCAATTAAACAATGGCCAACTTGACGGGCAACAGCAACGTACAACAGAGAGCCAGAGCTGAGTTCTGAATCCAGATAGAACCAAATAATGTTGAGGTACGGATTGGTGCCAAGAATGAGCCCTTTCAGGGCGCAGATGGTGACGAAGTCGATGACTAGGGCGTTCCATGCCAGGAGAATGGTGCTAGACAAGGCCAGGTTCAGTGCTGAGGAGCTGGCCAAGGCACGGGAGGAAAGAGATAAGGGGTTAGGCCCATATGTGTCGAAGTTGCCTACAAAATGGATACCTTACGCGGAGCTTATGCGGCTTGAGAAGCCCGTCGGGACGTGGTTGTTGTACTTACCGGGCTCCTGGGCGATCCTTATGGCTGCAATGGAGACCTCCGCGTCTCTGGGGTCTACTATGTGGATGCTAGGGCTGTTTGGTGCCGGGTCTCTTATAATGAGGGGTGCTGGGTGTACTATTAATGACCTTTTGGACCGCAACCTTGATGATAAGGTCATTAGATCAGTGGAAAGACCCATCGCTGCAGGGAGAGTCTCCCCTAGAAACGCGATGGTTTTCCTCGGTGCACAGACCGCTGTTGGTGTTGGTATATTGTCACAGTTGCCTGCTGAGTGCTGGTGGTTGGGGCTTGCCTCGTTGCCGATCGTGTTTGCGTACCCGTTGTTCAAACGGTTTACATATTACCCACAAGCGGCTCTCAGTGCCTGTTTCACCTGGGGTGCACTGCTGGGCTATCCTGCCATGGGTTTGACCAACTGGTCGGCAATGATTCCGCTGTATCTGGGCAGTTATCTGTGGTGTATGACATATGACACCATTTATGCTCACCAGGACAAAAAATTCGATATCAAAGCTGGTATTAAGTCTACCGCACTGGCCTGGGGGGATAAGACCAAGACCATTTGCACCACAATGTCCGTCGCACAATTCTCATTGTATGCAATGGCAGGTATCAACAGTGGTCTATTGATGGGCCCCGGTTTCTTCGGTGGGCTGACTCTATTTGCCTACAGAGTCTTCAAGATGATCCGGACCGTGGACTTGAATAATCCTAAGGACTGCTGGAAACACTTCATCAGTAATATCGATACGGGCCTGTACTTCACCTATGCTTTGTTCCTAGATTATATGCTAAGACTCTTTGGTTTCTTGTAATTACAAAAGTATAATTAACAAATCGCAACTATGTACATAAAAAAATGAATATTATATAAATTTACTTACAAATTCTTCTTCTTGGAATTAACAATATTTACAATCTTCGAACTAGACATCTCTAGAGCACTCGAATGGAACTTCACCTTCTCTGAATTAGTCTTGATCATCTCTTCCAATATTGTAGGGTCTTGGTCCAACTCAACATTC
The DNA here is from genome assembly GCA_017309295.1 of Nakaseomyces nivariensis. Lineage (NCBI taxonomy): Eukaryota > Fungi > Ascomycota > Saccharomycetes > Saccharomycetales > Saccharomycetaceae > Nakaseomyces > Nakaseomyces nivariensis. The sequence goes on from JAEVGP010000011.1 coordinate 458,630, forward strand.
CGCTGTTTATTGGTCTTACTGGGGCCCAATTCACCCTCCTTTGCCTCAGGTTGGAACTCTAGTAGTTCCAGTTCTTTGATGGACTCCCTACCAAAGATAGCATCCAGTATTCTTCCATCTGATCCCCAAACATGTCCCGACCGGGACAGCAGGTAATACCGCTGGAACCTCGTCCTTGCGTCTGGGTGCTTATCCATGAGATAGAACACAAAGGACCCGTTATCATCCATACCTTGTTTACCCTTCCCTGTAAATACCCTAGGTTTCTTAGGTCTCGATATATATTTCAATGGCCTTGTAAGTTTGATTTCCCTTCCTAGAAACATGGAGTTCCTGTATAGTTGACAAGTCGGGGTCGAATTCAGTTTAGGAATATACACTACCTTCGTTACTACCCTTGAGGCAACGTATAAGGAGGCTGCTGACAATGCAAACGGTACCACACAGAGCCCCACGGGACCTACAGTCTTGGCCATGAATTTAACACTCGCCATCTGCTCATCAGTAGCTGAAGATAGGATGCTTGAGGCAGAACTAACAGTGAAATCAGTGAATGAGACACCATACATGAAAAACACAAGTGATAAACCCTTGGAGCCAAACCTAACCAGGTTAGAGGTCTTGTAAGAGTAAATTACCTCGGGGCGACCCTTGGAAACCAGTGATCCAATCAACTTTGAAAACGAGAACGTTGACATCAATGTTATTAGCAAGTCTTCGAATTTCTTGTCCCTCAGCTCTTGATTGCTTTCAGTTCAAAGGGTCCATTACTTAAGTATCAAAGCTTCCAATTGATCGTTCTTGGTAAACGCACTAATAAAGAATATCTGGTCATGTGACACATGGTCATTATATTTAAAGTATAAGAATCATTAAATGTATCATAGTCATAAGTATTTAAAAAGATAAGAGCAAGTAAAATTTTATATAATTATTGTGCAAATTGGTTGGTTTTTTCAATTCATAAGAATATTTCAACTAGTCCGTAGCAAACGGTACCCATAATCATGATGAATAAAGTAAAGCTCAAAATGTAATGCCATATTGGTGCAAAGGTGTACCTGCTGAATAAGAGCAAGAGACAGAGTATCACCAGCACCAGAGATATTGTTAGGGAGGTGATGGTTGTTATGATTAATGTCTTGCCAACAACGATGTCCACATCTGAGTCTTGGTCAGTGAATACAGAGAGCACAATACCCATGCAAATACCGCTAGTTACACAAGCAATTAAGAGTGCAAACAAATACATGAGACTCAGCACTTGATCGTGTTTGTACTCAGAAAGTGTTTCAGATTCCTTCAAGTCCATTTTTTGGTGCTCTATTAATTTTCTAATATCGTCGTAAGAATTTGTGGTAGCACTTAGACCAGAAGATATGGATCCATAGTTTCTTTGTCCATATTTTGCAGACAGGTCCCGTAAAGCAGGGTTCAACAAGTCGTCTGTTTCATCATTTAGTCCAAATATTTGGCGAATTTGTTGTGCAAATGTATATGTTGATTCTATAAAGTCTTTGCTCAGACGGATGAATCCGAAATCACTATGACTACCAGCGTCATGCATTTCCAAGTCTCCGTCCTGTTGGTAAAAATTGTTCTGTAAATTTTCTTCCTCGAGCTCATCGAACTCATTCCAATACCTGAATTTAGACCTTTCAGATTGTTTTAAACTTTGATTTTGGCTATCAACGGTAGAATTTTGACGATTCCTCCAGCCAGTAGGTGTTTTTGAACTTTCCTTTGTCAAACTAATTTGTTCATTTTGGAATTGTCGGGAACATAGCTCCAACAGTATATCCAACCCAATGCCAAAGAATTCATCATCCGATAAATTGTCACCTTCATCTATAGTATAAATATCTTCAAGGATTTTACTTTTCAATGCATCAACCTTATTTTCGGCTTCGACAATATTAGCCACCAGTTTCCACAATGTTAATGATTGTCTAAATGGAATACATTCGATCTTAGACTCGTAAAGTTTTTCCATTATAGCTTCAAAGCGAGGATCTTTATCTTCGTCACTATTATTCTTTTTGATAGGATATCTTTTAATTTCCATGAATGAATGGTCAAACAAAGGTGATTCATCACCATCTTTTGTACATAAGGAAATTTGGTCATCGATAGTGATCAAAAACAAGCTTGATTTATGCTTGGCAATATATCTTGTCCTCTTGTAATTTATTCTGGGACTTGATGCTTTCAAATTATGTGACGTTATCCATTCAGAGGCTAATCTTCCCATGGGGTCCGATATCTTGACAGAGTTGTCATTTTGCAAAGTTTGTATAATATTTGTTCTTGAGAGACTATTGGTGACGATTGTTCCTCGCAATCCCCCAACATGGCACATCACTATGCATTCTTCAATAGGTACTTGGTGTTTGTAGTATTCAATTACCAGGTTTGGAAATTTATTTTCATTTTCACTAGTAAAAGAATTCTCAGAGAGTTTGGAATAATTGGAGAGAATCGATATCGAACTTGATCCTTGTTCAAGTTCATCTGTTTGTTTGACCCTTTCTGAGGACCCTGTCTGCAATCTCCTCAATGGTGGCCTCTCGTTGTCATAGAATGATTTCATAGACTTTAAAGACCGCGTATCCGAGACACTTTCCTGTTGGATAATTTCCCGAGTTCTTTTCAGGAATGACTCATCAAATACTTGATATCCTAAGTTTATCAACAGAAACTTTAATTGTTCATTATTATCTGATCTAATTAGTATTCTCTGAAGTGTTTCACATTTCTCAAGAAAGAATGCATCAAACTGAGAGTTTGTCTTCAAGTTAGCTTTGACATCGTCTGCCGTCTTGCTCGAGGAGCTTCTGTGCAACAGCTTATTTCTGTCGAAATCGGTTCTCTGCATCCCCTCGAGTGTACCATCCTGTTTCAATTTCGTGGAAATGTCTGACAAAACATCCATGATCAGGGACACTTCGACCAAATAGGGCTGCAAATCCAAATGTTGGAAACTTATCCCCTCGTATCCTTCTACCAGTTCTTTACAATCCTTCACTTGGGCTATGTACTCCTTCGCGATGGCCCTGTCTCCATAATGCTTAGTTATCTTCTTGAATAGTTTCCTTAGACCAATACGTTGAACAATCACGAACCTAGACAGCTTCTGCAAGAGGGTATTACAGTTCTCCAGATACACTTTGATAGACCTGATTCGTCTCTTAAGCAACCCGCTATCCGCATGCTCCTGATCAAACAACCTGCTAATCGAGGTCTCTATAGAGACAAGTTTACTACTGATCTCCTTAACCTTCAAATTGATAAACAGGTTGACCTGGTTGAAATTCTGAATAAATTTCTCAGTAAGCAGCTCGAAATCACCCATAGAGAACTGGTCCCTGCCGTCCTTGGTAATCTGCTTGATAACTTTCTTCAATTCCTCATAGTCTATATTGTTCAGCTTCCATTCCGGAACCGACTTGTCCAGAATCTGACTTCCAAACTTCATTTACTCCGAGAAGAATTGGCAAGAGTGGATTAGTCTTTGTCTGCTAGCAACTTTTGCAAGTAGGTATTCAATTGGTAGATGGGTAGATAGTGAGCAACAGAAATTTTTCGTTGTCTTTCTTCGAAATAAAATTTTTTTTCTTTTCCCTTTAAATTCCTTTCAGAGTCATCGGGATTGTAAGAGACTAATTTTTTTTTTCATTGGTTTTAATTTCAATAAAGGAGTCAACGTTTATTTGGACTTGGACTCACAGGAGGGGGGGAACCTAAAGAGAGAGTGATCAAAAGAGAGAGAGAGACGTAGTTGTATAAGTGGTATTCGTAGTAACAAAGAGATTTTGAACAAATAAGTAAATACAATTGTAATAATACGTTCTGTTCTGGTTCAATTAGTTGATTGCTCAATTTCAAATGTTTTATCCAGTACTTACTTTATAATGCCAACTTTCCACCTTACACTTCAACAAATAACAATCCGTGATAGTTTAATGGTCAGAATGGGCGCTTGTCGCGTGCCAGATCGGGGTTCAATTCCCCGTCGCGGAGATATTTTTTCTCTCTCTCAATTTATTTTATTTTCAGTTTTTTTTAGTATAAAATTAACGTTACGTCACCAAGTAGTGATGGTGTTTTAAGGACTTTAAACTTTTGTCATAAGAATACAAACTTATCAATTATTTACAAACCAAAAAAAAAAAAAAAAGAAAAAAAAAAAAAATTAGAAATATTATGGCAATTTTTTTTTAAGTTTTAAGGTTCTTTTTCGACTTTTTTTTTGTTTTTAGTATTTAATGAACTAACAATTACTATAAAAAAACAAACTTGGAGTCAATTCCGGTTAATTGACATCATCAGTTTCCTTTTTCTTCAATTAATATTAGATAATAAATGTAATCCCCCTTGTAATCCGAAATATTGTTGTTGTTTATTTTAGTTTGGAAATAGCTTGTAGATGAATGATTTTTGTGAAAACTTTATCAACAATGAAAACATAGCACAAAAAAAGAAATTAAAATCAATAACACATACTCAAACAAAATATGATCCTATCCAGGAGCTAATCCATCATAAAAAAAATAAAGAAGGGGGGATTGATCGTAGCAAAAAAAAAAAAAAATTTAAGTTAAATAAAAAAAATAAAGTAAAATATCAATGGGAAACCAGCAATAGGCATAAGATAACTGTAAAAAAAATAAAAAATAAAAAGGAAAGTGAATAATATTAGTAAAAAGATAATCGTGATCTTTGTTCTCTTCCCTACCGATAAAGGAAAAAGCTGTAATGTATTTTGAAAGAAAAGAAAAAATAAAATATAGTTTATCTCATTATTGCATGTAAACCTGGTTAGTGGGTTTTTCCTCATTTAGAGATGGGATATATCTTGGCAAGTGCAAGTCCCCGTGAGGCAAATTAGACTTTGGAGCTGCAAGATTAACAGAGTCCGAGTTGTTTCTGTTAATGGAGCTCAAGTATCTCTCCGTAGTAGAGTAAATGTTCTGCGGCATATTTTCGTAAGCAGTGGCATTACCGGCAAAATGGGTGCTATTGTTCTGTTTGAATGGCAAAGTTAAGATAGAGTCGTAGCATGGCAACAACAAGACTCTATTGGTCTTCCCATCGTCGTTCAGCTTTGGTTTTGGTAGATGAATGATATCACTTTCCGAGTAAACTTGAAATGGAACAGCACCTGGGCTGCTATCCAAGTCCTTGTATGAAGAAGGCCTTGGTAGTAGTTTTGGTGGTGGTACAAACATTCCACTTGGAACTGTGGAGATTGTGGATCCGTAGACTGTTGCGGGCAATGGAGGTTGGGTTAGGTATCTTGGGTCCTGTTTAAATTTCTTGGAGCTTTCTGTGTAGGATGGCTCATACTTGCGCTTGTTTGAGCTTGACATAGTGCTTGTTGAGTAGTCAACAGTGACTGGGGACCCGATGTCGGAGGAGTTTACCGAGGAGTTAGAGGTGACTGATGGTGTGGAGCAAGAGGACGAGTTGGCGGTTCCGCTAGCCTTCCCGTTTCCCTGTGGTAGGCTTTCTACCAACTTCAATAGTCCCTCGTTTATCTTGACCTCTTCTGCTAGCGAGGTCTTGGTAGGTTTATTCATGACGTTCTTCTTGACATCGCTCTCGACGTAGTAAGATACGATGTGGAATGTCTCCATGACGTTATCCTTGTTAGTGTCCGCTGACACTCTCATCTTCAAGGAAAAAGTCTTTTTGATGAACCCGGTGTACACCACTGGCAGCAACGACTTCTCGTCGAACCCATCCATCTCCGTGACGGGGTTCATTGAGAGCCTTGGTGCTCTCTTGTTCAGCTCTTTGTAGATTAGGAACCTGCCGGAGATCCTGCTGGGCGACCACGATATCCCGTCGGTCCACCTCTTGATCCCAGATTGCGTCTCGCGGAACACGAATATGTTCCCGGGGACTATCAGGTAAGGCCTCTCGATGTCAGAGGGCCTCCTATTGACAAAGTTGAGCTTCCCGTCCATGCACGCCTGCAGCACGAGCAGCGCGTCCATCTCCGTTTCCAAATACCCTTTAAATGTAGGCGTGATATGCATTATGTTTGTGTATGTGTGTTCAAGAGATAAAAAAAAATTGATAATTTCTCACGTGCAATAAAGAATTATTTAAGATAAAAATAAAGAAAGGGAAAAAAAAAGGTAAAATCTTGGTCTTGTTATATATTTCCTTTTTAAACTTTCAACATTTCTAGAACCCTGTCACCTTTATTAGCTATTAAGAATTAAGAGAGAGAGGGTAGAGAGAGAAAAAAGAAATCACTCAAATAAAGGAAGATAAGGGCTATTGTGACCTTATCTCCATGTCCTCTTCGAATAAAACAACTTATTTGGATAATTATACTTTCTTCTATGCAAAAAGGAATTGCGACAATATGAATTTAAAGAAAAAAAAAAAATAAATACGTAATTTGTCCTGTTTTGTCCCGATTCTTTAATAACTTTATTGGGCTTACGCAATTTGTTCTCTGCTTCTTCGTTGGCTCGTGCCTTTCTTGCCTTGCGCTCCGACTGTATCGCTGCGTCCGTTTCTAAGAGACTTGCGCTTTTGCACACCTCTTTTCTCCCCTTTTTTTTCTCTGTTCTTCCAATGTTTTTTTTTTTATTTTCCGTTTTGTTGAAAAAATTTTATTCCGTGCGGTGTTTCTACACGGAAAAACTTTTTTTTCTTGTTCTATTTGTTTATTTTCGCTGGTATGATCCATCTCTCGCTCAGAAACTGCGCAGGGGCGTGCGGGAATATGATAAAAAATATAGGTTATTTTAAAAATAGGAGTTTTACCCTTTGTATATGCTGCACATATAAACATGGTATATCGAGTTAATCGACACACACACAGACACAGACAGCGAAAAACAAACACCAAACACAAATAATGTCTGACGTCAATGACATTTCGCACAGAGTGTTTGTTGATCCTGTGGTTGAACAAAGGGTGGGGCGGGTTTTTGAGCTTACCTTTGACGAGCTGGCTGAGTGTAAGGTCCGTCTCGAGTCTGAGATTGGCCGGTTTCTTGGTATCCTGTCCGATTTGGGCAGCGATATGGACTCCCCGCTTATCGTGGGCGGGTTCCCGCGCGCTGACGTAGACGTGTACCAGGTACGATACGTCAGACGGCTGGTAAACATGTGCCGCAACGACCTAGTGAAGATCGTGGACCAACTCCACGTTACCCTGGGGTCCCAGTTTCAGAACAACAAGGGGAGCTCGCAGAGCTTGCAAAGCTCGCAGAGCTCAGTGAATCCCAACTCTAAACCCCTGATCCCGTTTGCTACAATTGTGGAAGTTGTGGCTGGTGGACCGATGGACAGGGCCGGCGGGAAGGTTGGGGACAGGGTGTGTTCTGTGGGGGACGTCAACGTCACCAACCATGACGGGCTGCGCGCGCTGGCAAATCACATCCCAGCGCAGGAAAATGCCAGTGTTCCTTTGGTAGTGAAACGCAGCGACACCGTCTTGCACTTGACACTGGTTCCAACTAGGAACTGGAATGGCCAGGGACTTTTAGGTTGCAGATTCCAACAGCTATAGTAGTCGGGTCAGAGAGCGGAGAACGGATATGTAAAAGAAAAAAAAAATAAATATAAAGGATATAACATTTGTAATGTAAAGAAAGATAAATCTATTTAGTTTTTGTTTCTTATCCACCGTGCAAAGTGGAGGTGAAAGACACTATGTCACCGTCTGCTAGAACACAGTCTTTCTCGCCTTCTAGCTCCCAGTCGGTGTCGTTGACTAGCGTAATGATACCGGGTCTGACAGTGTCGTTTTCGATGAACACTTCGACGTCCTTTGGGTTTTTGATCAACGCCTCGACGATGTAGTCCATAAGACCACCCACAGTGACCTCCTCGCCCGGTACTTCCAAGTCGTACACTCTTTGCTTATTCACAATAACATCTAACCCACCTAGAAACTCTACTCTCACCTTAACCATTGTAGTTTTTTATCGGTCTCCTCCCCCCACTTCTATCTCTTTGTTCTTTAATGCATTATATGTTGCTATTATACGTCAAAGCAAGAAAAAAAATTTTTTGCTGTAATCGACTTACCCTATAAGTCATGTGATACATGAATACCAATAACAAAAAATGTCCATGATGCCATTGAGTTATTTTCCTCGATTGTCGCACCCATTATTGGTGTTACAAAAATATTGCCGTAATCGTATTTCTATCTACGCTTTGGTATTTAACGTTATACGGGAAATACATAAAAAAAAAGGTCTTGGCATTGACCACGCAACGGTGCAACGGCATAAAAATCATAAAAAATAAGGACATTTTTGTTTCAAAAAGAAGAACCACCTGACAAATTGCGTTAAGCCTCCCCCACGCCCCCCCCCACCTTTTTCTTACCCCTCAATTTTCCCAAAACAAATAAAGACTTTTCTCGGAAAAACCCTAAGTTTTTCCGGGTTTATATGCCCACCTCCCCTTCCAAAAAAATTAAAAAAAAGAAAGAAAAAGCAAAGAAAAAAAAACGCGGGCATGAACTCGCATCGGATTCCTATATAGGAAACAGGTCCGTTGGTTGTCAGGGACTACGGTTTACGAGAGAGGGTTGACCAACTAATGAAAAATGACGCAATTGGGTTAATAAGCCTCGACTTCAAACTTGGCATTTGTAATTCCGATATTGGAAACAATTGAGATAAAAGTGAGATAGAAAACGATTATTTATAATAAATACAAAAAGGTATACTGTAAATGGGGCATGACCTTCGTAGAATGTAATCCTTCCGTGGATTCTCGGGTCATTACCTAATGAAAATTTATAATGCCCTGATAAGAAGGTTTTTGTCTGGGGGACAAAGTACCGTTGATAGGGGGGGTACAGCCTTATATCGGGCCGATTTGTCCTTTCAAAGTGTCTTGAACTCTAACGTCATGGATAGGTAATATTGATAGAAAGGAGGATGATTAAAACATTCCTCTTAGAAAACACGGAGTTTTGGTTCTGATAAACCGTGGAGGCCCCACTCCTTATCAAAAAACACACACACAATTCATGAATATCAAAAAAGTTCTCTCGTAAATCAGTTCATGGACAATCCTACATTATTTAGTACTGACAACAATATCACATGACTTGAGATGTGGTTGTGTGGTACCTCCAGCATGTCGAAAACCAACAAGAAATAGTAAGCTCGCGTGGCGTAATGGCAACGCGTCTGACTTCTAATCAGAAGATTATGGGTTCGACCCCCATCGTGAGTGCTTTTCTTTTTTGTTTTTTTCATTTTTTTTTTTTCACTCAGCAAATGAAAAAATATTGCAGAAATAACTAAACATCTCATCGATCCTATTAGTTTATTTTTTTTTTCTTGATCCTATTAACTCGATAAATACAATTGTATCTATGCCACCATATACTCTTAGGTCTAGAGGTAATGTGGTAGAGTCTATCTACCTGCATTCATGGATCCTCCACTGTCTCAAGAGGCACCTGGAAAGACATAGTGTAAAAGTTGTACAGAAGATCAAAGAAAAAGATGTGAGATTACCTATCCTTGGTCCCTCTATATATAGAAATAAACGGCATTTTGTAAAGCCCACTAAATTCTACAAAGTGGACTGCTATACTGTTTATGCCTCGGTAAAGGATTCAAGTCATCAAATCCTTAGTTGAATTCACTCCTAAATGTGTGTCTGATTTCGAGAGACGGTATTCCACCCGTATTACATCTGAAACTGTTAATACTCTGTTTATCATAGGTGATTGTAAATTGAAAATTTATTGTGTAGACGATATAAGGGAGAGGTACGGGACCGCGGTAGGATCAATGGTGGCAGGTTTAGATATGCCGTACATCCCAATTCTATTGATCAATCAGGCATTTATACTGGAATATGACCAAATTGAGCCGCTAAAGAACTCGCCGTTTGCTTATGCAGAGTTGGTACAGAAAAATTGATCCTATCTTTCATTCCTATTTAAGTATAAAGAAACAAGTAAGAAGTTTAGTATGTCGGCTATCATTTAGATACAGAATATTTGCTTTTTAAGAACATTGAATAATAAAGATGAAAAAAAAAATAAAATCACAGAGACAGTCCTTGAGTTGTCATTTCCTTCTCGAATTCCTTTACAATCTCCAAGACTTCTTTCTTACCATCGGCAACACTGACTTCTGGAGACACTTTCAATCTCTTGAACTTTAATTTACCATCGACAAACACAAAATGCGATCTGATGGACCCAGAGGCCGGGGTCTTCTTAGCACCCAGTAGTCCAATAAATTCACGGGTAGGATCACACAGTAAATCGTAAGGCAAAGAATTCTTGACCTGGAATTTCTTTTGGGCAGAAGGGGTGTCGTGACTTAGACCCAGTATCAATGCATGTTTCTTCAAGTCGTCGTAGTTGTCACGGAAGCCACACGCCTGTCTAGTACAACCTGGAGTGCTTGCCTTTGGATACAAAAAGATTACGATGATCCTGTGCTCCTTGGCCAATTCCCTTAGAGAGACTTCCTTGTCTTCCTGGTTCTGCAACGTTAGATCAGGTATCTCATCACCAACTTCTAATTCCTTATCCTTGTGCTCATCTTCTACCTTCTTTGGCTCAATTGCAACAGGTGTTGGCTTCTCCACCTTAGGTTTCACCACCTTTTTCTTGGTGACTTTCACCTTCTTCTGTACTGGTGCTTCCTTATGGGCATCAGCTGCGTGCTTAGCAGCGATTCTATTCGATTTACGTAGTTCCATTTTTACTTGATATATGGTTATGCTTTTTTTTACCAAGAGATTGAAATAATTAGTTTTGAGAACAAAGAGAGCTTAAAGAAGTAAGTGGTGCATCGAGAAACACAGTTCCTATTCCCCTTTCCATCTACAGGTTTGTTTTTCTCTGTGTTTTTGATAACACTGTTGAGGATTACCCACCTTCCCTCCAATGCCTTCCGGCACCCCGAACCAAGCCCAAAATTAATGGTAAAAAATGACAATGAAATGTGATCATCATTAGTTGATACATCTACGAATCTGATTTCACACCAATACTTGTTCTGTTGGTGGTGTATTTTTGAGATGGATGCCTCTGTCATGAATTGCTTTTAGGAAGCATCACAATATGCTTGTCACATGGTTTTCGTATTTACGTATATTTAAGGTATAACGATAATAGCCAATTTCATCAATTTTACTAGTTTTTGAATGAAAACAAAGGATTTACAAATAAAAAAAGGTAATTATTTTTATATAAACATTAAAAATGGTTTAAAGCTTTTTTTTATTATATTTTTCGTTACAAATTAGAGGATCCTAAACCTCTTTTATAAAAACAAATTTAGTATATTAATTTTCCACACCTTCTAGGTGTTTATATTCAAGAAAAAACTTCTCACTGCAGAATATTCAGTTCTATTTATACTTACAACAACAAAGCGGCGGCACCGGCGAACATAGCACCCATACCGACGGTAGCAGCAACAGCACCGTTCTTAGTCTTGGAAGAAGAAGCAGAAGAGGAGGCAGAGGAAGCTGCAGAGGAAGCAGATGAAGCTGCAGAAGAAGCAGATGAAGCAACAGAAGAAGCAGAGGAGGAAGCAGAAGAAGCTTCAGAGGAGGCAGCAGAGGAAGCAGAGGAGGAAGCAGAAGCAGAGGAGCTGACAGAGGAGGCAGCGGCCTTGGAAGCAGAAGAAACGGAAGCTTCGGAAGCAGAGATGACAGAAGATAGTTGAGCGTTGTCGTTAGCAGCAGAGGAAGCAGCAGAGGAAGCAGCAGAAGAGGCAGCAGAAGAGGCAGCGGACTCAGTGGCATCAGCGTTAGAATCTTCCAAGTATGGGGAGATGTTTGGCAAGATTCTGGAAGAGTACCATGGCAATCTGGTCATAGCGGTGGTAACTTGAGCGAAGTCAATTTGGTCGTACATGGTAGTGTAGGAGTCGTCGGTGGCGGTGGTCATAGCCATGTATAGATCCAAGACGTGGTCTGGCAAAGTGAAGTTTGGATCGTTCTCAGCGAAGGAGATGTAGTCAGTCAAGTGACCCATGACATCACTGATGATAACGTTGAATTCTTGCAACTCATCAGAGTTGACAGAGGCAGAAACCTTGGAGGCAGCTAGAGCAGCAGCTAGGATAAGAGCAACCTTGTTGAAAGCCATTGTATATATTTTTGTCTTGTGTATGTGTGTGCGTTTTTTTTTTTTTTTGGTAAGTATTCTTTAAGAGGACAAGAGATAAAGGATAACTTCAATGCTTATATACCCAAATTGAGATCGCAGAAATTTTTTATATTTTTTTTTTTCTATTGCATCTATTGCATCTTTTCAAGAAGGGGGAGGCATTAAGGGAAAACGCCATTTAGTATACGAATGAAGTCAATTCCCCTTTTGGGAGATACCGTTTAAAATAGACTAACCAAACGACTACTTGAAAAGAAAAAGCAACCGGATCGTTTAAACCTTGTGCTAGAAACATAATTGCCCATCGTGACGCACAGATGCGTTGCCCCCATTGTTCAGAAGAATTTTGACACAAACGAAGGGCTCTCTCTCGCCCAGCGTCGATCTCTCTCGAAGAGGGAGAACAATGGCAAAGAAAACAGCGCACAAACAAGACCAGCAAATGCTAACAACAGAGAAACATCGCACAACTGCTTACTAAAGTTTTTTTTTTTTACCTTCGAGACAGATCTTAAACGATTTTTCCACAGAAACCGTCGTAGCAACGTGTTTTTCTTTCTTTTTTTTTCCTTCTTTGTGCACGTATATTGTGATGTTAATAACATATGACATATTTTTGACAAACAAGTATTCTTTTGATTTACATATTTTATTTACTCTTGTGTCCATAGGCTGGTAATCGTGTTTACCTTTTTCTGGTATTCTGCTGTGAACTGGACGAAGTCTGAGTTTGGACCAGCGTTTGCAGCGTAAGTGGGTGGTCTATCGTTGAACAGACAGTACATGAACATCTTGCATTCTCTTACATTCATCCAGGTGAACGTAGGAGGGTTGTCCACCATGAACCCATCGATCATCAGTGGGGAGTCGTAGAAGTTCTGCAACAGCGAGACTTCACTGTGTCTGCTCTGGAAGAACTCGGGTTCTCTTTCGAAGTCCTGTTTGGCACAGTCCTTGAACTTGCACACTTTGAGCCCGCCGTTCACCCACTCGAGTTTGTTGTCCGCACTGATGTGGCCGATCTGCGCAGAGCATATCTTGTGGTACTTCATACCCTCTTGCTCAAACCCACCGATGGCACCGACTATCGCGGCTTTTCTCTCGTCGATGAAGTAGTCCTTGTTGCTCATGAGAGCACCGATCCAGAAAAACTCCTTGTCTCCGTGGAAGCAATCCGATAGCTTGCTCTCGGTGTTCAACAGGAACCCCATTAAAATACTGTCAAAGCTCTTCTTCTTGTTGGCAATAACCAGGCCGCTATCCACGTGATGTAGTTGCTGTTTGGCAAATAATTGGTAATACGTTTGCTCCTTGGTAGATAAGTACTCATGCTCGTTAGCCAAGAATGGATTAATCTTGAAACCAGTGTTCATCACACGGGACTCACTTCCTGAAAGCTCTGCTCCCTTCAAGATCTCTATGCATTGGTTATCGACTTTGCCCGAGGTGATGTGTCTGTCCTGGTATAGATATAAACCTGTGTCGCGGTACCCAGGCTTTTTGAAAAATTCGGTAGGTTTGATAAATGGAATAGTATCAGCATCTACAAGAATAAAATCTTCAAAAGTGTTAAACAATGACGCAATCCATTTGTTATTGAATCCCGTAATGTGTTTGGATGCGTAATCCTTGTTCAGAATCTTAGAAACATCGACAATGTACACATTTTGTCTAAACATTTTTGCGGATTCCTTTATCTTTTCGATTTCTCCTTCTGGTAGATTATTGCTATGGGTAACTATTTGGATTGGCAATCTATTACCAATATGCTTTAGAACCTTTAATTGCTTGATAAACATATCAACATCCTCGGGACCAAAAGTCGTAACAATACCTTTTCCCTTAGAGGCTTTTCTCCAGTTACTCAGGAACTCCAAGTTAAACTTCTTCAAAGGTTCATAGATCTTTGGTTGTGGCAAAGTCTTGTTCCTGTTCAAATGCACAATTTCAGGCCAGACCATATCATTCCATAGTTCCAGATTTAAAAAGGGGAAAATACGTTCTATTACTTTCTCCTTGTCGTTGGCATATTCTGTTTCATGCAACGCATCATGCAGCGACACTTCACCGTCCATGAAACAGTAGCTGTATAGACGAATCGATTCAGCAAGACCAGCTGTAAAACTGAACGACTTCGCAGTGGTTTCAAATGGCTTAGGGTTATTATCGTAATTGAAATAAGACATGGACTTCACTAAAGCTTTGCATTTCTCCTCCTTAGGGGTTTGATCAACTTTCCACTCCCCTGGATTATCGTCATTTTCCTTCTGTTTAAGATCATTCAGGTATGTTTTGAATATACTGTTTGGAAGTGCTCTTCGGGTGCCTCTATAGACCCCCTCCACACTTACAAAGACAAATGTATCGTCCCTGTAAGTGCTAACATTCCACACAAGCAACGCTATCGTGAATAGTAAGCCAACATAGATACCCAGCTTCCTCTTTCCTTGCACATTAAGTCTCCTCAGCATCGCCAGATTGATCATTTTCTGATAATAAGTGCTTTTTCTTTGCAGAAAGTCGTGCTAACGCTAATGATTTGACACTCTTTGGCAAATTAACAGCAATCAGTAGCAAGTAGGATATTGCTTTCACCAAGGAAGCTTCAAAAGAAGGTAAGTAACAGCTTTGAGAAATATCGTCGTGTCCTTTGTGTTCCCAATTTTTTTTTTTTCACGCTATTTTTACATTTTTTTTTTTTTATGCTGTAAAATGAGTTTATTTAGCAATGTTTAGATAAAATATTTACTTAAAAGGTATTTAAATGCAGCAATGTAACGTATGTAAGTGTGTGAGATCAGCTATGGCAGTCTTGCCTGGTTCCACATCTCAGATATCTTGTTAATTCTTTCACGCTCCGTGTCGCTGAACCGTATTATCTTCCCCGTATCGAGTTCCGAGTCGGTGTTTGATTCAGCGATGAATGCGCAGTACATGTAGCCCTTGCACTCGCCAATCTGTATCCACTCGTTCTTCTCTGTGTCTGGGATGATGTACCCGTCGATCTGTAGTCTCGAGTTGTATATATTGTGCAAGTTGTCCTGTGTGCCGTACCTGTTCTCGAAGTAGTCCTCGGCCTTGGTCCAGTCCAGCTCTGCGGCATTGTCGAACTTACAAGTACGCAGGCCACCGTTGTTCCACATTAGACGGTCTCTTTCGTCGCTGTGACCCATTTGAGTGGCACAGATGTACGATTTCCCGGTGGACTCGACTTTACCCAACGGGCCAATGATCGCAGCACTCTGAGAGTCAATGGCGTAGTCCTCACCAGCGGTGAATGCACCGAGCCAGAACAGTTCTTTATCACCGTAGGTACACCTGCTGAACTTGGTATGTTGGTGTAGCAGTTCAGACATCAGCAGACTATGGAACTTGGCCTTCTTGTTGATAACCACAAGACCGCTATCGACATGGTGAAGGATCGATTTCAGGTAAAATTCGCTAATAGCCCTGGCCTCCGAAGTCACAGGGTTCTTCAAGTTAGGATCGCTGAGCTTGAAAACCAGCTGGGAGCCTATTATACCGTGCTCTTCGACGGTGGGTTCAAACATGGGCATCATCTCAGCACAGAATTTTGGACTATATTCACCAACAATTTCTCTGTCTCTCCACATTTGGAACCCTGTGGTCGTGAACCCCGGTAAATTAAAGAATTCTTCTGCTGAATAATATGGAACCGCATCTGCGTCAATTAATAAAACTTCTTCGAAAGTGTTAAACATTGTGGCGAACCATTTGTTATGGAAGTTCAATATGTACTTCTCAGCATACTCGGAGTCGAGTATAGGTTCCAGGTTCACAATACGGACTTCCTGTTCAGTCTCCTCTGCAAAGGACTTGATCATGTCCTGAAGCTCTTCGGTCAGTTCACCACCCTTGTGTACGATCTGTATTGGGTACTTGTTCCCCAATTCTTTCCAAATGAAAAGCTGTTGGCGGATCAATTTGACATCATTTTGACTCACTGTCAACACGATACCTTTACCCTTGGCCTCCTTGATCCAATTCGTCAAGAAATTAGCGTTATACTCGGTGACGCTGAGACTAGTCTTTGGTTGATCCACGATTTCACCTGTCTTCAGGTTTTTGATTTCAGGATACATGTACCTGGTGTACGATGGAAATAAGTTTTTAAGGAAAGGGAACATCCTGTTCTGGTAGTTGAACGCATTCGTGAAGTAGTCATTTCCTTTGAACACGTCAATCGCGTCCAGTTGGCCTTCTATGAAACAATAGTGGTACAATCTTATCCTCTCGGCACCGAGTTGCATATTTATATCATCGAGCACCTCGTTCTCATGGGCGAAAAACAAGTCGAGGTTTGTCCAGTCGGGTTTCGAGTACTGCCCCTTCAGCAGTATCTGGCACTGTTCCTTCCTCGAGCTTTTGCTCCAGTTCAGGAGCACCTGGACCTCCCGTTCAGACATGGTCCTCTTCTTGCCGAGCCTGCCCAGCCACGACGAGCTCTTCTGAGACTCTATCTGCACAGCCTCCGTCATCCTCCTGATCACATACGCAAACGCAGACACGGGACTCGCATGTAGCAGCCCAGTCATGTACTCCCGCGAGACTGTTCCGCTGGAAACGCTTATCGAAACCCGGGGACTCGCTCCGTACAGCTGTCCCACCGCAAAGAGAGCCACCGCAACGAGGAAAATCACCACCAGCCTCCTAGACCCAATACTAACCAACCGCATCCGTACCGCCATCGCCCTTTTGCCCTTCCTCGAGAGACGATAAGAGCTGTGTTTTGATAGGGTTTATGTCAATTTTGATCTACGCGATGCCCAAACCCAAAAATTTTCAAACATTACCCGGATGAATATACTACATGTGCGTGATATAGCACCATTACACATGCTGTGCTATATTAAACCTTACAACAGTATTATACGACATTGCTATTGTTTTATACCACCATTACACGGGTACCATGCGACCGATCCACGGTATAGGACCATGCTACCGAAGCTGCGGTCAATATGGTACCAAAAACCGCAATATGGCACCATTACAGGTATGCTAAACCAATATGCTAATCCATACTACGCTACAATTCCACCACACCACAGCCAAATGCCACTGGCCATGCCCAAATAAGCTACAAAGACGAAAGTGCAGCCAAAAAAAGTAAAAAAGAATGCTTCCAATCGGATTTGAACCGATGATCTCCACATTACTAGTGTGGCGCCTTACCAACTTGGCCATAGAAGCTTAGCTAATTCGATGTTGGCGAGGATATTGGAAGCTACCATGCTTTGATGTGTTAGTCTTGAAAGCACACATAATCTTAAGAGCATAACTGACATAGTCTTAAAAGCACACATACCCTAAGTCTTATCTCGCATCGGGACAGCAAAGCATTACTGCATTATTGCATTGGTGCATTGGTGCATTGGTGCATTACTGCATTACTGCATTACTGCATTGGTGCATTAAGACAGCGTTGCAACTTTGCGTTGGGACAGCGTGGCATTTTCCTCAGAAAATCGCGCGTGGCTCAATTTTTTTTCCTGTGGCCACGTATCATGTGGGCATGGTGCTTACACTGTTATCACTGTGATTACAACACATTGTGCAATGTGCAATGTGCTTACAAGCTTAAAAACTTACACGCTTGCAATCAACTTCTAACATATATAAAGAGGCGATATGTTGAAACAAATCTCTCGTCACAGCAAAAGAGACCAGGGATCCTCTTTGGTGGTTCTAGAGGATCATCCTCATATACATAAGGGATTTTATTACAAAAAAAAAATTATAAAATAAAAAAAATATGTTTTAATTTAATATGTTTTAATTTAATATGTTTTAATTTAAAACAAGTTCGTTACTCCCTTTTCTTTATGGTGTACACAAGTAAGTAAAACCCGTTGGTGGGTATTGGGTTTATATAATCTTATGTAGTGTTGTTTTTAAGCACCAATTCAATATGTTTCTACTTATTTCTCTGAATTTTCATTGGTTAGTTTATACTTGTCACACTGTACGTGCGCGTTTTTATCCTTTATTAAGGGCCAACCCCCCAAGGTTTCAAGTTTCTTTGCATTTTGAAGTAGACAACGACAAGTATTAAAAAGAATGGCTCTCTTTGGTTCTAGTGAAGCGTCTACCGCTCCGAACGTCGATGCGTTCAAGCAGCAGATCTCCCAGGAGATCGCAGTGGCCAATGCCACGGACCTCGTGAGCAAAGTGTCTGACAACTGTTTCGAGAAGTGCTTGCAGAGACCTTACAGCTCCGGCAACGAGGCCTGCGTCGACCAGTGTCTGACCAAGTACATGCGTGCTTGGAACGTCATCTCAAAGACATACATAGACAGGATCCAGAACGCATCCACATCAGGTGAAATATAAATAAATATTTTTATTATTATGTAAGAATAAATAAATGCGTCATTGTTTTTTTTGTTTTTGTTGTTGTTGTTATATATACATGTTACTCGTCGTCCTCCTCGGCAGCTCCTAGCTGCAACTTCACGTCCTTCCACAACTTACCTTTGTTGTGGTTCTCGTACCACGCAGTAACTGCACTGTCAAAGACGCCCTGGAACACAAAGGCCGACACCAGAACACTGCCCACAAACACAGAGTTTCTCTTGAATAGTACCTTGTACAAAGAAGCAAAAGACATCGTTAATTTTATTTAGTTTGGTCCTGACTCCCTTGGGGCTGATCCTTGATTAAATCGTTAACCATCGCCCTTTATATCAAACTTTTTCTTCCACGGAGAGCTTTTTCCTGCTCGGCGTTGTCGGAGCTCCCGCGCCGGTCCGATTTCATTGGTAGTTGGTCACGTGTATTTGTATTTTTATATATATTTATATTTATAACTAAACAATGTATTTATTTCACCAGTCCTCTCCTTCTGACTCGTTGTCCTCTGCCCACCTGTTGCCCTCGTCCTCGACGTCCATCTGGAAGTCCTCGCCCTGGCCGTTCTGGACGGCGTCCCTGAAGTCCTCGAATATCTGGAAGAAGTCACGCACGTCACCTTGGCCTGCCGTGGCGTTAGGGAACCCGAACAGTGTTGTGGCCGCTGCGGCGGCGGCCGCAGGCCCGCCAACAATACCGGCGGGGATCCCGCCCTCGTCCTCCATGTCGACGTCCCTGATCTCGTCATCGTAGAACTCGTCATCGTCCATTGGTCTGGGTGGGATCCGCTGGCCTCTGGTGATCTCGAACAGGAACCCGTTCGACAGGATGTTGACTCGGAACTCATCGCCCATGACTCTGCTGATGTAGCCCGTGACCTCGTTGTTGATCCACAGCTTGTTCAGGTGCTCGTAACGGGTCAGGTTCAGCGTGGTCAGGTCACCACGCCTCATCGCGTTCCTGCCGACCTCACCGTGCGAGTTCAGGTACGGTGCCGAGATGAAGATGTTCGACGGTGGCTGGCTCAGGAACAGGCAGATTTCACTGGTGTTCGGCATCAGGAACAGCCCGAACGACGAGAAACAGTTCGAAAGATGGCGCGACATCTCCCTCCTGTCCGTGCGCAGGTGTACCTTCATACCACAGGTCAAACAGATTCTGAAGTCAAGTCTGTTGTTAGGGTTAATGACATTTGTTAGAGACTCCTCCAGCAATTTGAACTGTTTGGAATCAGTGACATATGTGTTCAAGTATTTCTTCAAGTTGATTAGCTTCACAACACCAGGATACTCGTGTGGAATGTCTTCCAAGTATGGATCATTACTCTCGTATTTGTCTTCGAGCAATGAACTAACAAAGAGTTCATCAAAGGACGCAAACTCAGTCAGTAGTGGAGTGCATTGGTTGGCAAATTGCGCGAAATCTTCAGAGTTCAATTCTTCTTCGATATTGACACCCTTCACTATAAACTTATCTTCCTCGGAGTTTCTGACCAGCAAGTGGAACACCTTCAGCATGATCAATGATCTCTTATAAGTAGGGACAATTTGGTTTAAGATAAAGGAATAGATAATATCGTAGTATTCCTGGGTCTTTTCCGTCTTGATTCTCAAAGGAGATTCTGTTTCCTTGAAGAACGCGTTCTCGTGTTGTCTTATGGCTGAGACAACGGATGGTGGTGCGACATAACACTCCTTGGCCATGTTGGCAAAATCGAAGTTATCTCTTCTTTCATTTACCCAAACACCCTTAAAGTACGTTTCAACTGTCTGCTTGACAAAAACATACATAGCCCTAGTGACAGCTTCTTCAAAAGGTTTGTTCTGGAACAAAGTGCTCTTAACAATGTACTGGAAAAGTTGGTTCAAACAGTTCCCACTATCTGAAAAGGAATCGTATACTTCAAGCTTACCGATTGGCTTACCCATAATGTAGTAGAAAAGAGACATAGAAATTAAGATATTAGCCAAAGTTTTGAATTTTTGTTCTCTGCCCTTAATGTAGGTGTTCTCAGATTGTGAATCCAATCTGGATGATATTTCTAACATACTGATTGTGTTTGCCCAGTGTGCAGCCATGATCAAAGAAGTGTCTGTATCATTGAAGTCCGCTGATTTTCTAATGGCTTTATCAAAAGAAGATGTCTGTGGAAGAATTAGGTTGAAGATCGAATGGATTGATTTATATTTGGAAACACTAAAATTTTTGAACATTCTTGAAACAACATCTAAAGTAGGCATGGAAATATTAAAGCTTGACAACGTCATATCAGCCTCAGATTTGTCAGTTTTACAAATAGGAATAATGCTATTCGAAAAAGTTTGACACAGAGGACAAATGAATGCATTGGAAGAGAAACGCTTCTTTTGGATGTATCTTCTGAAGCAGTTGTGATGAACATGGTGGTTACATGATACAAACACCTTTCTAGAACCCATTTCTGAATCGAGTCTTAGATCTTCTAGAACAGTAGCATCGGTTACAGACGCCTTCACCTCATCGTTGTAGAATCCATGTAACTTGCCCGCATAGTTTTCCGCTGAATAAACATCAGCTTCTCTGAATGCAGGTGAAAAGTCGTGATAAGCTGGAACCACAAAAAAGTCATCGGAAGAATCATCTTGGCATAATGAACAAGTGAAATCCTCAGACTCAGCAATCTTTGACCCTAGCATGTCAACATCAGAGTCCTTATCCTCAAATACGTTAGCGTTTTCTTTCATAAATTTACTTTGTTGATTATTGAACTTAGCCAATAATTTAGCTTGGTGTTTTTTGGCAAGTCTCTTCTTTCTTTCCTGTTCTGTTTCTTCCAAGTTGATACCTTGGTTTAACTTTTTGGTTTTATATTCGTCCACGTATTCCAATCCAAAGCTTGCAATTAAGGAATCGAAAACATTTTCAGGGTCCTTACGAATCATGGTTTCAAGCAAGAAATCTGCTTTACTAGTTATACTCTCCGAAAATACATTCGATTTAGCATTGGCAATGCTTAGAAGTAGGTTACAAATAGATTTGGAGATGAAGTTGGATGGAATTGAGTTTTTGCCATTGACTTGTTCATCATCCTTGAAAACACAATGTATCAAATGAAGTAATTCGTTCAAATAGATACCACCTTCTGTGTCTATACAAACCTGGAGTAGTTTGTAGACCAACTTCGCAAACACACTTGTTCTAGTAAAGGCACCAAGTTTCGAAGCCATAGGATCCAAATGTTTTGGGTGTATTATTTGAGGGTTTAAGATAGTTTTGGCTATTTCTTCCTTGGTTTTGGCCAGATGGGTCTTGATGATGCTTGCACTACTTTCAAATTCATTTTCTAGGTTATCCAATCTCAATGGATCAATCTTGGAATATAGATTTTCTTTTAACATGAACACACCATTATCAGCTAGACCCTTTGGCTCAATGAATGTAGACACCTCCGCAAGAGCGGTATCAAACTCAGTCCCGTCTTCAGATAAATAATCAGGAATATGCTTCAGTAGTTTGGAGTAAGATAATGGTTTAGTGTACAAACTGTACATGATAGAGGTCTTTATTTGAGAAAATCTCTTTTCCTTAGCATTTGCAAAAGTTTTGAAAAATCTCCTTTCAGTCAATAAGTGATACAAAAACGTAATAAACTGTTGCATAATAAGACCAATTTTATCCTGATATACAGTCGATGAGTACTCAACTTCGCCAGTAAACCACTCTAATAGCTCCCATCTATCCAACATGTTGTAAATAATTCTTGGGATATCGTCCGTTTCCCACAATAGGGCTAATTGATTCAAATGTATGTCTCTAGAATAAGAATTCAATTCTGGGTTGTTCTTGTAGTAGGAAGCTTGATGTAGCACAGAGACACCGTTTCTAACCCAAAAACCGACATCGATCTGAGAGCATAAAACTACTGACCTCAATGAGAAGTCACAGATTTTCAAGAAATCATCGCAATCTATCTTAATTATTTCATATGCCTGTTCTAAAGATGTTTTTTCGATTAAGAATGAGAAAAATGTGTGTATTGGATTCATAAATGCAACTGGCTCACTGCTCACATGAAACTTAATAATATCGTGAGTTCCGACTACCTCTCTATATGTCAGTGAACAATGTGCTAAAAATGTATTCAGAAGTTTGATTGCATTATGCAGCAGGTTCATATCCATTTGGTCTCTGTATTGTTCCATGATTTTATCAATGGTTTGCATGATGCTATAAATAGATGTTGTGTATTCCAAGTATGGGATAAAGTATTGGTCCTCGTGTAGGACATGTTCACCTTCTTTTCTCTTGAGTTTCCATGTACCGTTAAATATTTTGCACAGAGTGACAATAGACACAAATTCAGGAGTTTTTAATGGGATGTTTGGATCACTGACCTTACTTAATAAAGTTTCAACAGTGTACAACCCTTGTTTAAATGAAATGCTGTAACTCTTGGTGGGGTTGCTCTTTTGGACTCTGTGCCATAACAAAAATGGACCTTCGTACCTGCAGAATTCACTAAATATATCGAAAACTGACCATAAAATATCGATGAAACTACCATTATTAAAAATCATCGCGGCATTTGTAGGGCATGTGAATAATTGAACAATACACTCTCTTAAAGCAGTTAATTGTGGTTCTCTATCCATGTATGCAACTGATCTGGTCATGTGGTTGAATATTTCAACTACCTGAGTACAGAACAAAGGTTTGTATAAGAAAGATGAAGATAATGTTGGGATAATCATATTCTGTACCTCCTTCCTTAGTCTCTTCCAGTACCTATTGTCAAAATACAGCATATATTGAACTCTTGAATTTGTGTATTTCTTTTCTTCGACAACATCTAGCTTGTTTATACCGGTGGAGATTGAGTCCAGCTTCTTAGTATCTAGGGTTTTATGCCAGCCCAATGGGATCTTGTTGCCTTTCTCCAGCACTGATCTGGCGATACACCTATGTTCGTCTCTCTTGGTAAATAAGTTTTCGAAATATTTCTCTACAACTGGAGTCATATCTACTGTTTTCTCTCCATCATAGTCGGAGCATAGAACTTTACCTAGCGCATCTCTGAAAGTGTTCTGGAAGTCTGGGTCTGGTATGGAGAGACAGTGGTTTATCCAGTATATTAGAAATTTGGATGCTTCTTGGTGTATATATTCGTTCCAAGAGGTCAATGTTGCACTAAGACCGTTTGTTTGAACTGCGAAAAACCCACCCATAACAGAAGAGAGATCCTTAGAACATTTCAACATGGCCCTACCTTCACTGTCAATCTTAGATGTTAGCAGGTCGGTATGTACATTATCCGGGACACCTTGTCTCAATGCAGTGGTTGCTTGGGAGTAGTTATGGAACTCGTCATTATATATCATAACAGTGTAATCCTTTGGTTCTATGCAAAATCCACCGGGCACAGACTTTGGTGTGGTTTGAGTCTCTCCGGTGTCAGATTCGGTGTCCATTGTTGCGTCAGCTGGTGTGCCCGCAATGCTCCCTACCGGTGTCTCTTTATCCACTTCTATTTCCTCTTCTTCTGGTTCAACTTTGTGTGCCCTGTCTTTCTGTACTTTGTACTGCAAGTCCCTTAGGAATGTGCTTCTCTCGTCTATCTTTCCTGCCTGCGTCAGCTCCCTGAGCTTTATAGTGATGCTCATCTGTAAAGTCGGTAGTGGTTCCACGTTCTGGTTGAAGACGTCGATGAAATGATCTATAATTTCCTCCAGCACGACTTCGAACAGCTGTGCTGTCTCTGGTCTCTTGAATACGTCGCCTGAGCCTTCCTCCGTGGCGGTTCTGCCGTCGGTTTTCACCTCTTCTATCTCTGCCTTACAGTTCAGTGGCACCTTCCAGGCCTCCTCGTCGCCACAGTCGCAGATACCACTGGTGACATCGGAGCATATGTCCGTGTAGACGTGGTGGCCTACGTGGTCCTCGGGGTTGAAACAGAAGATGCACAGCACGCACGTCTCATCGCACCCACACTCGTGGCACCTGTACAGCGGTTCGCCAATCTTGAACTTCCGCCCGCAGTTCCTGCCGGTATGCCTGTGCACCTTCGTGACCTTCTCCTTGTCGATCTCAAAGAACGAGTCCGACTTCGTCGCCCACACATGGTCAATGTCCTTGATCTCCTCTAACCCCTTCGGAAACACTCCCACAGGCACAGTATCGAACAGCACAGGCAGGTTCTTCCCCTCATCGCACAGCATGTAGTACAGGTACCGGTACAGAAACTCCCTCAGCATAAACGTCATCTTCACACGCTCAGTGGGACCCCGCGTCCCAGCAAAGTACCCCATCTCATGCAGCCCATTAAGCGTCTCCCGGACCTCCAGGCGCACCCGATCCAGATCCATTCTTTATGTTCTTGTCCTAAAACGCTATTTCCTCGTCCAAAAGCTGTTTTCTACCAAAAAAAAACAACAGCAGACCTAACCCAAAGCGTATAACTCGTAAATACCTTCCTAGAGCACCGCTACCTCAGCTTGTTGCCTTCTTGGAGCCCAAAATAGAGCTCCAGGTGTGTTCTTCTTCCAGTTCCTTTTTTTGTGTGCGCAAAGAATTTTTTGCTGCGAAGCTCATCGCACGTTTCGTGGTATGTGATAAAAAGCAATATTTGATGTATGAAACTCTATTTAAATCTCTATTTAGATGGTCTCCTTTAGTTGCTCGGCGACCTTGTCAGCAGCATCAGCAGCGCTGGCACCATTGGCAGCATTGGCACCGGCACCAGGGTATCTTGTACCCTTGTTCTTAGGCTTCTTGGCCTTTTTCTTTTCCTGGACTGGAGGTGGGTATCCCTTGGCCTCTGCCTCTTGGTAGTCCTTGTTGGTCTCGAACTCGGCTCTGATAGGGGCCAGCAGCTCGTTGATGGCGTCGGTGACACCGCTCTTCAGGTCAACGGGGGACAGCTGCTCGTCCTTGAACGCGGTCTGCAGCTCCGCGAAGGAGTGGTAGGTGATAGGCCCACCGAACTTGTCTGGCCTGTTGATGTGGAACTCGAAGTTGTCGGCGCCCTTCTTCAGCTCCTGGATAGGAGCCACGACGTACTCGACGAAGGACAGCAGGCCGTTGTTCTCGATGTCGCCAGGGCTGCAGTACGCACCGTTGATCTTCTTGGCGACCTTCTTGGGTTCTTCCAGCAGGTCGATCTTGGAGTTGGGGTCCGAGGCAGACATCTTACCGCCCTGGGTCAGCCCTGGGACCATCTTGTTCATCAGGTGCGCACGCTTCTTGTACCCGATCCTGGTCAGGTTCTCCTCGGCAAGCACGAAGATCTTACGCTGGTCCACGCCGCCGAACTGGACGTCACAGTCCAGGTACTGCTCGTCCAGCGCCTGCATCAGCGGGTACAACAGCCCGCTCAGCAGCGGGTTGTCCACCTGCTTGACCACGTCCGCACCCGCACGCTTAGCGTCGTTCTGCGAGACCATGTTGGTCAGCTTGAACAGGTCCAGGTTGTACGCACCGCCCAGCTGGTACGACGAGCCCACAACGAACTTCAGCTTCTCAATTGGCACGTTGATGCTGCGCAAGATAGCCTTGATCGTGTACTCGTAGTACTTCGTACGGAAGTTCACAACCTCCAGCGGAGCCTTCATGTTGTCCAGGTACGCATGCATGTCCGCCAACAGCACAGTGACCTCCACACCGGCCTTCAGAAAGTGCGCAAGCTTCGTCATCGCAACAAAGTACCCGCAGTGCGGTCTCCCTGTAGGAGCGGTACCCCAGTACAGCCTCAACGGACGCTCCTTCTTCTCAAGCACCTCCTTGATGATCTGCCCATTCAAAACCTCCTGCAGGTTCTTCGTAATCCACTCGTACTGCTCAGCTGGCTCCATCGTCATTGTCGTTATCGCGATGTCCTCGTTATCGTGATGTCCTCGTTATCGTTGTCGTGATGTTGTGCCAAAATCAAAATTTCTTCAACGCAAAAAAATTTTTGAAAAAAAAAAAAATTGGGTCATCAGTTTCGTGCAGCGTGATGCATTACCAATCGCAGCACCCCGCCCAATGCGACCTCACGCAGAGGTCCCAGCCGGCGGTGCTACGTTGCAATAACATCGTGAGGTTGTTTTGTATCGTGATGTAGTTGCATTGCGACGTCGCATAGCGACGTCGCGGTGCATCGCATCGCCATGCGATGTTGCAGCGCAACATCCCAACGTCCCAACAACCCAACGTTCCCAGGCGAAGCGAAGCAGCACATCGCAACATCGGCGATGCAATGGCGCAATGCCTCGATGGTGTGCGACCCCTCACGTGCCCAGATGGGCGTCGACGGAACAGCGCAGTATATAATTGTATATATCTATATCCCCTTGATCCATTCAAGTGGTTCAAGTGATCCAGCACTTGTATTGAGCCTGGTGCTTCGGTTAGGGCAGGTGGATCAACTGTGGGTCACTTGTGTATCACCAGCGGAACACCCGTGGGGCCCCAGTGGGTCCCCAGTGGGACCCACTGCAATAGGATCCCACTGCAACGGTCCAACACTGCGATGGGACCCCTCGGGACCACCATTGCTACGCAACGTTGCTGTGCAACGCATCGTTGGACCCTTGCACTGTCACCTTTTCGTATTGCACCTTTTGCATCGCATCGTTGCAACGCATCGCTTTTTGAAGCAGGGATAAAAATGGTGGCAACGAAGACACAACCTTGATTCAACGTGAGCTTCAAAGAAACCCAGGTTTTCGATAATGATTGGAAGCATATTACGTATTGCGACTCGCCCAGGTGCGGCGGTTCGCTTGGGGACCCGGGGGACCCTGGGGACCCTGGGGACCCGTGCTTTGGCTCGCAGGGCCTATGGCCATGGCCTGGGCCCTGCTATAAGCAGGGGTATTCGCCCAGGCACTGGCCCAACCATGTTTGGCAACGCTATAAGACACTACTCGCAACGGAAAGATGACAAGGACCCCAACGAGGAGATGCGGAAGGCGTTCTGGCAGTACGTGAAGTCGCGGGAGTTCCAGAACACAGTGCTGCTGACCGTGGGGCTCTCGTTCGTGTACACCCTGATGACCGCTGGCGACGACGAGACTCAGGACCCGCTCACCTTCCAGGACTTCAAGACGAGGTACCTCGAGAAGGGTCTCGTCAGGAAGATATACGTGGTGAACAAGTACCTCGTCGAGGCGGAGCTCGTCTCGCAGGCACACTCTGGCATTAACGGCACCGTGCCACACATCGTGGCATTCACCATTGGGTCCGTGGATGTATTCGAAGAACAACTGGAACAGGTCCAGGACAGGCTCGGGATCCCTCCCCAGGAGCGCATCCCAGTGCAGTACGCTGAGAGGTCCTCGCCGCTACAGTACTTGTACCCGTTCATCCCCACCGTGCTGCTCATCGGTGGGCTCTACTTCATAGCAAAGAAGCTGAACCCAAACTCAGGGATGGGTGGCAGCGGCAGCGGCGGTGCTTCTAACATGTTCGGCGTAGGGAAATCAAAGGCCAAACTGTTCAACAAGGAGACCGACATCAAGATCTCCTTCAAGGACGTCGCAGGGTGCGATGAGGCCAAGCAGGAGATCATGGAGTTCGTGCACTTCTTGAAAAACCCCGACAAATACACCCAGCTGGGTGCCAAAATCCCCAGAGGTGCTATACTCTCGGGACCACCAGGTACAGGTAAGACTCTGCTGGCTAAGGCCACCGCTGGTGAAGCCGGCGTGCCCTTCCTAAGTGTCTCTGGTTCCGAGTTCGTGGAGATGTTCGTCGGTGTCGGTGCCTCTCGTGTAAGAGACCTGTTCGAACAGGCTAGACAGATGGCCCCATCGATTATCTTCGTCGATGAAATCGACGCCATCGGTAAGGAGAGAGGCAAAGGTGGCGCTCTTGGCGGGGCAAACGACGAGAGAGAAGCCACTTTGAACCAGCTCCTGGTCGAGATGGACGGTTTCACCACTAGCGATCAAGTCGTCGTCATTGCAGGTACCAACAGAATGGACGTCCTGGACCCAGCGCTGATGAGACCAGGCAGATTTGACAGACACATCGAGATTGACGCACCAGACATGGCAGGCAGAAAAGCTATCTACAATGTCCACTTGGAAAAGCTGAGCCTGGACCCAAAGTTGATAGATACAGCTGAAAAAAGAGATAACCTATCTGGTAAATTGGCCACGCTGACCCCCGGCTTCACAGGTGCGGATATCGCTAACGCCTGTAATGAAGCAGCTCTGATCGCAGCAAGACACCAGGATACCTTCGTCGAGATGAGACACTTCGAGCAAGCTATCGAAAGAGTCATCGCAGGTCTAGAGAAGAAATCAAAGGTATTGTCACCAGAAGAGAAAAAGACCGTAGCATACCATGAAGCTGGTCACGCTATCTGTGGTTGGTTCCTACAATATGCTGACCCATTGCTGAAAGTCAGTATTATTCCACGTGGTCAGGGCGCTCTAGGTTACGCCCAGTACTTGCCTTCTGACCAATACCTGATTAGTGAAGACCAATTCAAGCACAGAATGATCATGGCTCTCGGTGGACGTGTCAGTGAAGAACTGCATTTCCCATCTGTTACCAGTGGTGCCCATGATGACTTCAAGAAGGTTACAAATATGGCTCATGCTATGGTCACAGCGCTAGGTATGTCAAAGGAGATTGGATACATTTCATATGATCAAAGAGATTCGGGGTTCCGTGTTAATAAACCGTTCAGTGAAAAGACAGGTCGTAAGATCGACCTTGAGGTCAAGAGAATCGTGGACGATGCACACACTGCTTGCAAGAATCTACTGACGGAACATCTGGCAGATGTGGATAAAGTTGCTAAACTTCTTTTGGAAAAAGAGGCAATTACTAGAGAGGATATGATAAGATTACTAGGTCCAAGACCATTCCCAGAGAAGAATAAGGCTTTTGAAAAGTATCTTGATAATGGCCTAAAGGGAGACGACTCCACCTCTCCAGCAACTAACTAAAAAATATAGGAATAGTGGTATCTTGCTACTCATTGCCTATTTATTGAAAAATATTACCTTATCTGCATATTCCTTCTTGTGTGTCAACTAAAAGTCCATTTCATCGTTGATAACAAAATTTTTTATGAAGCCGCACCTTACGGTCGTTTGTTTTTGTAAATATTACTTTCTTATTTAATGAATTTATTCTATTACATTTTTTATTTCTATTATATAGGTTTGAACGTATACCTTTTCTCGTGATTATATTTTTTCTATTATAATTTCATATATATTAGTGTTACAAATTTTCTGGTGGTAGTTGCTTCCTTGAATCTTTTCAGAAAGTTTCCTCATCAATAATTAGGTTATTGCTGGTTGCAATTTTTTCTGTTGGTGCGTGTTGGTTCCCATTTTGTAATGGTGTTTCTTCAATAATATTTGTCAGGTTGGAGTCTCTTTGTTCGTTATTCACTTCGTCATTCGGTTGTGAGTCAATAGTAGCATACAAAATCTGTTGTACTTTGCTCGTGAACTTCTCCAGCTCCTTAACATCCCCGCTGTATAGCCCTTCCTTGATGAAATCCTGGGTTGTTTGAACTAGTATTTCGATATCACGGAGTTTGGAGAAATAGAAATTGTTCTCTGCCTCCATCGCGGTCAGGGCCTCCTTGAATGTACCCATTTCCTCCTCCATGGTCTGTATCTTATTTTGAGCCTGGGAAAGCTCCGTTTGCAACGCTATCACTTGCTCACTAGACACTCTTCTATTCACGCCGGAGTTGCTGCCAGTACTGCTGTATCTCGACGACAACGAGTGCGTCCGACTCAGGTACCCATTGGGCTCGCCATTAGTCCTCCTCTTCGCTACATTCAGCGTCGAGCTGCTATTATTATTCGAATACGTCATAGGAGTGCTATTCCCACTCGTAGAGCCGGACCCAACTGCACGGTACCGTCTCCGCGCCTCCGCATCGTACTCACTCCCATCCTTGTTGTTAACCCAGTACTTCTTCAACCACTGCAGAAACTCCAGGTTGTCCTGAAACTTACACTTGATCAGCTTGTCCACGTACACAGTCTTCTCGATGTGGTGTTTCGTGAAATTGCTCTGCAAAATCTTGTAGTTCGTCTGGTACTCATACTCAACAGTGGTGTTGAACCGCACACGGTTCATCGGAACGTCACCGTAGATCGAGTCCATGATCTGGCAGTACGCGGCACCAGTACCGCACTCCTCGATCTTCTTGTAGTTCAGCTTCAGCAGGTCGTTCAGCCAGTTCAGCAGCTCCGTCCGGGACTCCCCAATACCACTCATTCTTCTTTTGTTCTGCTTTTCGTATGGCTTTAAGCTTGTAGACTCCTTCAGAATGGATCCTCAAGTTGCTTTAATGTTGTTTTCAGTTCCCTGAGCCTTTCAGGTTGATGCGCCGCGTGACGCGTTTTGGTGTTTCGTACTATACGATATTGTACAATACAGGTGAATAACGCAAAAAAATATTCTGACGGTATTTGCTGCCACTGAGCGCGACAGAAAGCTATTCAGAGACATTTCGTTTCATTAGGAATATATAATATTATAGAGAGATTGTTTATTGTAGAACTTACTTACAATTTTTGAGTCTTTATAATGGACCCTTCTTTGTACAGGTCGTCGAGTTTATCCTTGAAGAACTTGGCAGCGATGTTTCTCTTGATCTTTAGGGTTGGTGTGACAACGTCGTCTTCTACCTTCAGTGGCTCCAGGCCGACATAGACGTTGTGGAGCTTTTCGAAACCTTGCAAGTCGGTGCAGAACCTGTTGATCATCCTCAATAGTGTGGCTCTCATCTTCACGTTCTGGTTCAGCTCCTCGATCAGCTTGCTGTCGGACCAGTGATTGATCTGAGGGAAGTGGTTTGACAGGTGGGGTCTTAGGGACTCCAGGTCCAGACCCAAGATACCGACCAAGTAGTTTTGCAGCGAGTTACCGTAGACGAAAGTTTGTGTGATGTATGGACAGGAAGACAAGTAAGTGTTCTCGATCTTTTCGGGACCGATGTACTCACCGTGTGCCAGCTTGAAGAAGTTCTTGACACGGTCAATGATGTGCAAACGACCCTTCTTATCGATGTAGGCCACATCACCCGTGGAGAACCAACCGTCCTTGTCGATGGCCTTTGCGGTCTCTGTAGGGTTTTTGTAGTACCTGCTAAAGACTTGTGGGCCACGCAGTTGCAGCTCACCCTTTAGATCCTTCTCGGCATCGTAGCCCATGTCGGGAACAGATTTCAGTCTGCATTCACCAGCAATACCGATAGGTCCACAGGAGCCCACATCCTTTTCATCGGGCTCACTGATACAGATACCAGCAAAGGACTCGGTCAAACCGTAACCTTGTCTCATGCCGACATCCAGGCAACTCTTCAAGAACAACAGGGTTTCCTTAGAGATTGGCGCTGAACCCGTGATCATGAAATCAGTTCTGGACAAACCCACACCGTCACGGACCTTGTCAATCAAAAGCTTCTTGTACACCAAACTGTTGATAAGAGAGTCATCAGGACCTGATCTGGTAGAGTACCTGTTGATCTTAGCATTGACGATGGTGCCAGACAGCGCCCTGGAGACTGCGGATTTCTCGAAGCCGTTCTTGATACCGGCCTCGAATCTAGTTAGAATACGTGGAACCAAGGCCATCACATCGGGTTTCAAGATTTGCAAGTCCTCGACTAGTGCGGAGGGATCAGGGATATGCAAGAACCCACAACCGGCACCAATTGACAGGTCGTATGCACAGACCATTCTCTCAAAGATATGTGCCAATGGCAAAAAGCAAAGATCGTACAGCTGTCTGTTTGCCTTTTCTGGGTTCAATCTGAAGGTAGAGAACGCAAATGCGAGCCCCGAAGCAATGTTCCTGTGAGTCATCTCGACACCCTTTGGCAGACCTGTGGTCCCCGACGTGAAAGAGATAGTATACAAATCGGAGGGTTTAGGCTTGATGATAGGGATCTGGTTCAAGGAGCCCAGTCTCTCCACCTGCGAGAGACAGTGAATGGAGATCTTCTCGTTCTTGGAGTTGGTAGCCGCGGGCAGCGAGTTCCTATTCAGCAATTCCAGCTCTGCCTCGCTCAGGTCCTCGATGCAGATCAGCGTATTCACGTGTTTCAGCTTGGGCAACACTTTCAACACTTTGTACATGTTAACCTTGGCAAATATCAACACGGGGGACTCGGTCAGGTTCATAATGTACTCCGAGGTCTCGGGCCCCAGCGTCTCGTACAGCGCGGTGTTGGGCAGCGAGTACGCCTGGCATGCCAAGTCACACTGGATCCACTCAGGCCGGTTGTGCGACAAGATAGCCACAATGATCCCACTGTTGTCCACCAGCGGCCGGCGCCGCTTCGTGTTAACCAGCGTCAATATTCCACTACCAATGGCCTGAGACCTCTCTAATGTCCTCTTATACGAATCAAACACGTAATAGGGCTCCCAGCACTGCTTGGCGTCGTTGTAAGGCCTGTGGCCCAGACAGTCGTTCTCGCCGTAGTTCCGCACTGCAAACAGGAAGTGGTCGTAATAAGTAGTGAGACTTGGTGCCATGCACGTGACCAGTTTTTCAGGCGACAGGACACTCCTGTAGGTGTCGCTGAACCCGCTCTGCGCGGAGCCCGTGAGCGGCACAGCCTGCTGCTGCAGGAATTGCTTGTACTCGGGGTAGTCAGACAGCGGCAACAGCGTCTTCAGCTGCAAAATGTACTCGTCAGACCCCGGCTTCCCGGAAAGCTGCTTCTTCAGCCTCTCGTACCGGGGCGAGCTCTCAATAAGCTCAGTCATAGAAAACTCCATCTTATCCATAGTTCTTTTCTTGCTTCACTGTCCAGTAGTTATTGCTTCAACTGTTCCGGATCAGCCCTTTATATACGTTTTCTAGCTATCCCCTCCTTCAAAAGAAGGTCATCGCTTCCAGCGCTCGAGATGAGGGGGGTAGATCGGTGATTATCCCCGGAACCCCGAACTTTCCCACCCCCGGAGCCCCACCCCCTGCGCGATTTCTCTGCACACGGACGATCCTGTCAAAATAAACTTGGGGTGTGTACGGCCGTTTCTACGCAACCTCTTCCCCCCTTCCCCTCCTTCCCCTCCGTCGGAGTTGACGGGTTTTCCCGACGGGCCAATTTTTTTTTTAAAGGCGGGGTTGTCGTGTTTGGTGCTGTATTACACGTGATGTGGTGTTGTTGTACGTTGATCATGTGCGTTATGTGGTGTTATACGTTGATCATGTGTATTAGTATAATATGATATTAATAAACTATATTAAATATACAAACTACTCCAGGTCTTCGAAGATGTTGGAGTTTGGGTAGGCGTAATAAAAAAGGCCCATCTCCCTGGGGTTGAGTTTCTGGAGCACTGCGGACACGGACGGGAACCTTGCGGAGATCCTGGCGACCATGTTGGCCAGGAGCGTGTCGTCGAGCTTGTTGAACACGGTGTCCCCGATGTACCACGTCTTCTGCCTGTCCTGCTCAAGCTGCTGCTGCAGGACGCTGTAGCTGCGCGCATCCTCGTTGTCGGGGTCCCGGAACTGCGCCATCTCCTCCAGCAGGGACTCGCCGTGCTTCGCTACCAGGGTGTCCAGGTACGCCGGGACATCCTGCGTCATAGCAGAACATAGCGGCACGCATAATAAAATAGTAATGAGCTTCATATTGTTTATTCTTGGTTGTGTTGAGGGTGTCAAAGAAGAAAAAAATATTTACATACCCCCCTTTTATATGTTTTTGTGTTGTTGCCCGAACACAAGGCTTTTTGTGCTTCATATTGCTTTCCGGTTTATACGGCATAAATACAAGAAATTTGCTTATAAATAAATAAATAAATAAGACCAAATAAATAAGGAATGTTTACTAACGTAGTTTTAATGCGTCTTGGAACCCGTCTGCGAACACGTCTGGGATGCCGGGTCCAATAGCAAAACCCATACCACCAAGAGACACACGGTTGTTGTACAGCTCAAGGATATCGGTCTCCGTCTTCCCTTGCCATTGCATGTACCCTACACCGTACCTTGGTAAACATTTGCTAGCGGTCGTCACTTGCCATAGACCCCTGTCAAGGTCATTTAGTGATAGCCCCAAGTGTTTCTGTAACGACACCTTGATGTCATCTATCACTTGGTTTTCATCGGGCACAATAGGTTCGCCAGTGACGGGATCGTTCAACAAGTACCCACCTACCATAGCGGTTAACTTAGTATAATTCTGCTGGTTTTGTGGAACCATGCCCTTGGCATCCTCAAACCTCCGGAAATTATGTTCAATCACGGAGTCAAAGATCACACCAAGCAACTTCTCCTTGTTTGGATTGGACTCGGGAACCAGGTACCCAAACCCACGGTTCTTTGTTGGAATGATATCCTTGTCGTGCAGATAAAAATTCACTAGGACAACGGTGTTCGCTTTGATGGTCCCTAAACTGTTCCCAATTGCAGCACTGTGATCACGGAAGATGTCGGCCAAGTTGTGAGGGATGTTGGTTAAGCGCACATGGTCAAACTCCCCTGCAGATTCGCCGTTGTTGACCTCGACAGAAACTTTGGTCTTCCTGCCGTCTTTATCCTTGCTAATTTTGGTGATCGCAGTGCCATGTTGAATGCTAATATTTGGTGTATTCTCTAGGCTTTTGTAAACTGTCTTACAAAAAGTCTCTAGACCACCTTGGAAACCCAACATCGGATACTTTTTCAACGTTGATGATAATTCATGTACTGATGTTTCAGGCTTCTTCAACGCTTCACAGTACTGATTCAGCACACTGCTCAGCTGTTTGGATTGTAGTTTCCTCTCCTTTCTAGTCCTGTACATGTGCCATAGAGCCTTGGTATTGGAACCAAACACCTTCTCGTTATACACCATCTTGTGCATGGCCTTCTGAGCACTCAAAGTGTTGATATCATCAGCGTAAATACCACGGTATATGGCACTAAACACATTCTTGCCCAGATGCTCATTACCCATTCTTCTCTTCAACAGCGACGCCACTGTCTCATCCTGGTTCGGGTTTCGGCTATTCTTCCTCCACCACTCACCAAGCATGGCAGGAACGATCCCTTTCCCAAGACCGCTCAATATGAACTGTATACCACTCACCACGGAGTTTGGAACCTGGACTAACTTGTCCTGCGGATCAACTAGAAACTTCTTGTCCGCATCCGAACTGGATTCAATGTAATGCACTTTATCAATGGCCCTGAGATCCCTCATAGCATCTATCATCATCACAGTCCCATCAGAGACACCCCTCAGAGTCCTGGGCCCTCTCTCGATCATCACCGGCTTCCCTGTTCGGTCCTGAGTCTCCCACGAGTTGATCCACCCACTGCTCCTGTTGGCCGCCTCATACACTGTAATCCGCACATCAGGCCTCAGCTTAGACAGGAAATAACTAAACGAAAGCCCCGCTATACCACTGCCAGCAACCGCAACTTTGGCATTCCTAGGAAGCGAAGGTAGAGGTGACAACATCTGTTTCTTCTCCTGTTTTCTTTGTCTTTTTTTTTTTCTAAAGTGCTTGTACTTCAAAAATTACAAAAAACCTTGTGCTTAAATACTTTAATCGATTAGCAACCTCCCTGTGATAATTTTTATAAGAGGTTCACTGCTATTTGGGCCAAATTTCACTCAACTTTTGAGCCCTCGAGGATAGGCCCAGTTGAAAAAAAAATCTGACGTAATCACGAATATTTCCCCTTTTAGACATCGTTCTACGGAGGTTTCTGTGGCTCCCATTGTTCTCAAATTTTCTGGCCGGCTCGTTTAGCGACTGCGCAAAAAAAGAATTAAATATGGGGGTTGCCATGGTTACTTTGGTTAAATACTTGTATATTATTTATTAAACGGTTATTACTTCTTCATACCTAGTGCCTTCTCTCTGTTCTGTTTTTTCTGGCTCAGTCTCCAGGAGTTCTGGTCCTTGGAGTGTCTGTTGAAGAGCGGCTCGATCTTCACTCTTTTCCTCGAGTTGCTGTTTGCGTCAGCCACTTTGTAGAAGTGCGGTGCTGCCTCGAGCAGCCATTGGGGTTCTATACCCGAAATCTGTGACATGAACTCTCTGGTGGTGAGCACCAGCGAGTGGTATATGACATATTCGTACTCGCGGCCATACAGGGCGCTGGACGGGTGTATACCGACCTCTGTGGCGCCGTTGATGGTCTTGTACCCTGCCTTCGACTCACGTTTCGCAGCGTTCAGGAAAAACCCACTCACCAGGGTCCTTCTGATAATCTCCGCATTGGCGTTGCAGTTGATGATCGGCAGGTTGAGTCTGTTGAAGATCATCGAGATCTGTTTCTTCACGTCCCTGGCACGCTTCAAGTGTCTGAAGTGTAGGTAGTTTGTCTTGCAGAAGTCCTCGGAGTATCTGGCCTGGGCCCACTTGTTGTACACGTTCAGTAAAGTTAGATGGTCACCGTACGGGTGGTGGAACCTGGCTTTGCGACTATCGGCCTCCTGCTGCTTGTCCTTGGGCCTGAAGAAAACATTCTGCACCGAGAGCATTGATATTATCGTTATCATTTCATCGGAACAGTTGTTGCTCACTGAAGACAGCAGCGCCCGCGCTAATGTGGGCTCCATGGGGAACAATGCCATTCTTTGGCCAAGCCTTGTCAAATGACCGTCACTGTCGAGTGCTTGAAGATGATACAGTTCTTCCAACGCATATATCATCAGCCCTCGTGGCGGTGGGTCCATGAAATCAAAGTTTAACAGGTCGTTTATACCCATAGCCTTCAACATTAAAATTGTATGCAGCAGATTTTGTCTCTGGATATCTGGGATCGCATTAGGTAACATTTCATTTTTGAATGAGGACTCAGTGTAAAGCCTATAACATTTACCAGGACCTGTTCTGCCCGCTCTACCCTTTCTTTGGTTGGCTTGAGCTTGTGAAATAGGCGCGACGATCAGTTGTTCCATACCAGCCTTTGGAGAGTAAGTGTTGACTTTCGAAAATCCAGGATCGACCACGTAGAAAATACCATCAATTGTAATCGAAGTCTCGGCGATATTTGTCGCAAAGATAACCTTACGGCTACCATTTGGTGTGGGCTCAAAAATCTTGGACTGGATTTCACTAGGCAATGCCGAATAAACAGGCAAGATGATCAAAGGTCCAGCATTGTCACCTAAATTTTTCGCTCGCTCAAAAAGTATCTCACAACAGGTGTCAATCTCTTCTTGCCCTGTCAAAAACACTAGGATATCACCAGGACCTTCATTAACATGAATATCAACAACACAATCAAGTGCAGATGCCACATAGTCCATAGAGGGATTTTGGGTATACAATACTTCAACAGGATATGTTTTACCAGGAATATTAATAATAGGACAGTTATTGAAATATTGAGAAAACTTCTGAGAGTCAAGGGTAGC
Source organism: Nakaseomyces nivariensis (assembly GCA_017309295.1). Taxonomy (NCBI): domain Eukaryota; kingdom Fungi; phylum Ascomycota; class Saccharomycetes; order Saccharomycetales; family Saccharomycetaceae; genus Nakaseomyces; species Nakaseomyces nivariensis. The sequence continues at coordinate 496,450 of JAEVGP010000011.1, forward strand.
AGAAGTAACAATAACTTTCAGGTCTGGCCTCTTTTTAGCTGCTTCTTTCAATAAAGCAAATAATACATCTGTTGGAATGGTTCTTTCATGTGCCTCATCTAGCATGATAACCGAATATTTCGACATTATAGGGTCCATAAGAGCTTCACGCTGTAACATACCATCTGTCATATATTTGATTCTAGTAGCTCCGGATGTTACATCTTCAAATCTGACAGTATAACCAACATCTCTTCCAATCTGACAACCAACTTCTTCTGCAACACGTTTTGCAACTGATATTGCAGCAACACGACGAGGTTGAGTACAACCAATGACACCTTCTTTGGTAAATCCTTCTTCATCAAGATACTGGGTAATCTGGGTTGTTTTACCTGAACCAGTTTCACCAACTATAACCAAGAATTGATTAGCATGGACTGCGTCTAACAGCTGTTGCCTCATAGAATAGACTGGTAGCGATTTTCTCTGAGCTGATATAGGTTTGTTAGTCCGCCTACCGTAGGTGATGCGTTCCTTTTTTCTACTCTTTTCCCATTCACTTAATGTAAGTTGTTTCTTTAATTCATTAATTTCTCTCTTTACAACATCTGGATCCTTGGTAGGGTCATCCAAGGCTTTCTTCCTTCTAATCTCTTCCTCAATTTCTTTTCTCTTTGCTAATTTCTCTTCTCTATGTTCCGTTACCAGCTTAGAACCATGTATAACACTTCTATTCAATGAACCCTTAGTGTTTTGAGAAAGTTTTAATGGCTCAAATTTCTTTGATGCCTTTTTGCCTTCTTTTCTCAAAAATTTTGGTCTATCGTTTGGATTTATTTCCACGTCCAAGTCACCGACCGTCTCTTCTTCCTTGTGTTCATGAATCTCTGATAATAAATTGCCCTCTACTTCTGTATTCTTGGCTGTATTGAGACGGTTATCCTCTTGGATTTCAGGATAATCATCTGCATTTACCATTCCTGATGCAATGAGCTGTCTAATTTCCCATCTTTCTGGAGATGTAAGTTTTCGTTTTTTTATTTGTTTTTCCTCTATGGTATCCCTCGTACTATTTCTCCCTCTCATTCGAAGATCATCTAGATCAACATTGTTCTCTTTTATATCTTTTCCAGTGACCTGATCTATTCCCTTCATGGCAAGTGATATCTTACCATTTTCTCTAATTTTGATAAGTCTAGCGTAAACCATTTGACCTTCTTTCACCACTTCAGATGGATGCTTAACTCTATTCTTGTTTAGCTCTGAAATATGTATGAGTCCCTCGTTCTTGATATTCTTAATATGCAGTAGTTTTACAAAGCACCCAAATGGTGCAATACTAGTTACAATACCCTGGTATATCTTACCTATAACGGGCTCATCATCTTCCTCTACCACTGTGCCACTTATTAAATCCTTATTATCTGAAATATCTTCCCACTTAATCACTTCATTCGGTAATTCCAATCCATCATCTTCAGGTTTCACTACTACTCTTTTCACTTGACTTTCTTGGGACCCTTTCTTGTAGCAATCATATAGCTTCTTAATCGTCAAAGTTGGTATATTCGTATCCATTTCATTTAATTTCTTCATGAATGTGCTTATGTTAGGACTTTGAGAGAGTAAATTTATCACAAATTTTGAAACCACAATATCCTCAATTGCCAAATCATTCTTTAGTATTTCAGAAACAGTGTTAATTTTTGTCTCATCGTTATATTTGTCATGATACTGCTCAAATAACTCCCTTATCTGGTCACGTTGCAGCCCAATATCCAACTCATGTATTCTTTTCTCAAAATTCGGTAAACTTTTGCACTCATCAGCAATAGTCTCCACAAATTTCAGCACCACAGAATCATCAGTACCTAAAATCTGAGCCACTTTACCAGCATCTCCCATGTTCTTGCTAGCTTTATTTGGCTTTTCCTGTTCTTGATCAGTTGAAATTCACTATGACTATTGAAGAAAAGCTCATCGCTTAAATTTTTTCATTTTTTATTGCGTAAAGCTCATCGACCAAAAACCTTCACGTGACGGTAAATACATGCAATGGTTCCCTATGAACCCTGATACGTATAATTTTTGATTATAAAAAGTTGAATTCGTTATTACTATAGTATATTTTATACACGGGTCAGTTTATATATAAAAAGAAAGCATGCTCTTTTTATGTTTTTTTTCACTGGTCAATTTCCCTGATACCTTCCTTATCCACTATTTTCACGATGACACCTTTGAAATCTATAGGCATTCTCCTCTCCAGTTCCTCGATACACAGTTTCAGAAGCTTTAGACCTTCTTCGGTGGTCATGTCCGGTCTGTAGTGGTGGTCCAGCAAGGAAAAGGTGTAAAACCCGGAGTAACCGTGTGCCGCATAAGGCAGCTCGACCTTGGTTCCCAAGTAATCTATCTGGTACAGCTCAGGCTTGTCTTTCTTGGTGTCGTACCCACCTATTAGCACATTGACCTGGTATGGTTTCCTCGACCTGATGGACTTGGCCAGCTCCTGTCTCACATAGCTCGACACTGCCTTAGGCGACAGCTCGTAGTTCTCCCTGATAGAGTATAGCTGCATGTTGGCCTGCACATACTCAGCAAACTGGACAGTGTCACCAGCCTCACCCGAGAAACTCATAAGCGTGTGCGGAGACAATTGCCTCGTCTTATCATCGCTATCCTTAAGAACAGAAATACCTCTCGTAACAGCCTTCGAAGTAGCCAAAATGACAGAATCCTGCACTCTAATCCCCAATATAATATCCATATCTACCTGATCTCTTATTCCTTACCAATTGGATTCTATTCCAGGCTCCTAAAGGTATAAAAACTTCAATTTCAACTCTCCTTCTCTCTTCTCTTTCAATGGTTTGCCACTTTAAAATGGAGGCCCTTTAAAATTTCCACCGGCTCTCCACCCTCCCCCCCCTCCTCTTCACCTCGTTATAAGTGATATAACACCATATGGGTAAATGAAATATCAATTTATATATTTCAGCAAGAAGTGTGGTAGTATATGTTAGTTCAGTATTAATTACAGTATTGAGGGTTTGGTGGTCACTGCGGTAGAGATGAAGCTACAAAGCCGAGTCCCCAACTTTCATCAAAAAAAAAGAAGAGCAGGTTATATGTGCTGTAACAGACAAGGTGATAGATCTTTATTCTTGGGATCTGCTCTAGAAGAAATCATCTCTTGATGAAGATACAATAAGAAAGTAAAAAAAAGAATACTCCGATACGGGGAGTCGAACCCCGGTCCCCACGGTGAAAGCGTGATGTGATAGCCGTTACACCATATCGGAATACAAATTCGGCTGAGTGTTTTGTTAGCGATACCCTAGTAACCAGAAGCATTACAAGAATACCAAATCTTATTATGTCTTAAATTCTGTTTCTTGCAAATGTGTAAAAACAAAAACTTTCAAGAGGTCTTTTTATTTGTTTGTTTTGTAGAACCTTGGACAACGTTGCACTCATCACCAACCCAATGCTACGAACAAAACATAAAATCTGCACTTCCAAGAGTAAGAATCGTGGTATGTGATGTTGTGGTATGTGGTGTACTGTTGTAGATTTTCTTAATGTAAAAGAGAGAGAGTGTGTGTGTAAATTGTTTTGGCAATACACTGGAAATACAATTGAAGCTGTTACGAGTGTGTGGTACAAGACAAGTTACGAGGGCCGGGCCGGGCCGTGGTTTCGAATAGAGAAGAGATGATTTCTTTTTTCTTTCTTTTTTGCTCTCTATGCGAGATCCCTGGATCGACGTAAAAGTACACTCGTATATGACTTTGGCATTGTTGATTGTTTGTACCACTGCTTGGTAAGTTGTAGCAATTGCCACTGTAAGTTGGCTGTAGCACTTATACGCGATGGCCTCTGCACCGCGTTGTCTCGAGAAAAAAAAAAAAGAAAGAAAAGCGTGTTTTGACACATTTTCGTTTAAATGGTGGGGCAGAGGGCATCTCATCGTTTGATCTAATATTAGCTTTACGATAATAAGATTATATTGTCAACAACAAATCAACAAACAAACAAACAAACAAATAAGATCAAAAAGTATTGATATATAAACCCCCCCTTCACCTCTTACATTATTTCAAAATTTGTATTCTCTTTCTTGTATAATACAAAATACCAAACAAAAACAACTTCTACACTCGCTTTATATCTAACAATGGCTTACACTAAGACTGCTATCCTAATCGCTGCTGCTGCTGCTTTGGCTCACGCCCAAACTCCACAACAATTGGACGAATTGAACGTTATCTTGGACGATGTCAAGTCTAACTTGTCTCAATACATGTCTTTGATCTCTGACCCATCCTCCGGTATCACCATGGCCAACTTGCCAGCTGGTGTCTTGAACTTGGGTATGGCTTTGGCTTCCGCCACTGACGACTCCTACACCACCTTGTACAAGGATGTTGACTTCGACGGTATTGTTCCATTCTTGACCAAGTTGCCATGGTACTCCGAGAGATTGGCTGACAAGTTGGCCAAGGACTTGGGTCAAGCTTCTTCTTCTGCTGCCCCATCTTCTTCTGCTGCCCCAACCACCACTTCCTCTACTGAAGAAACCACTTCTTCTGCCGCCCCATCTTCTTCTGCTGAAGAAACTACCTCTTCCAAGGCTGAAGAGACCACCTCTTCTTCCAAGGCTGCTGAATCTTCTTCTGCTGCTCCATCTTCCTCCAAGGCTGCTTCCACCACTGTCTCCACCAAGGCTTCTTCTTCTGCTACCAAGGCTGCCATCTCTCAAATCACCGACGGTCAAATCCAAGCTCAAACTGCTAACGGTGCTGCTAAGGTTGCTGGTATGGGTGCTGGTATCTTCGCCGCTGCTGCTTTGTTGTTGTAAGTTAACTTCTAAAAAATTTAACACATTTCATTATGTTTCTTTTTTTTAAACTGCATCTTTAACTTATAACTTTTAGGCATTCTTTTACAAAAATAAAAACAATTTTAATGTTGGAAGCGGGATTATAGATTTACTTTAACGATTATTTTAACGTCTTAAATACTTTCAATTGGAAATTATTTTAATCTTTTTTTATATATATTATTATAGTTAGGAAATGGAATATAACTATTAAGTTTTCAAAATCTTTTTTTAAATTATCTATATAATTTTATGAGGCAATTGTGGTTGTGGAATTTGACTACGTTACGTCGTTGCTAAAATATATACTTGTAAACCATCTCTGCTGATATACAAATATTTGCATATGTATAAAGAAAGTATTAATGAAGTGAATTTAAGATCAATTATGAGTCGTGATGTAGAATATGTAGGTTATATGTTATAAAATATATCTCTTGTTTTAATTCTAGTAGAATCTATAAAAAATAAAAGTTATCTAATTAAAGTTTTTCTAGAGAAGAGAATGCTTACAACAACAAAGCAGCGGCGGCGAAGATACCAGCACCCATACCAGCAACCTTAGCAGCACCGTTAGCAGTTTGAGCTTGGATTTGACCATCGGTGATTTGAGAGATGGCAGCCTTGGTAGCAGAAGAAGAAGCCTTGGTGGAGACAGTGGTGGAAGCAGCCTTGGAAGAAGATGGGGCAGCAGAAGAAGATTCAGCAGCCTTGGAAGAAGATGGGGCAGCAGAAGAGGATTCCTCAGCCTTGGAAGAGGATGGGGCAGCAGAAGAAGAGGTGGTTTCTTCAGCAGAAGAAGTGGTGGTTGGAGCAGCAGAAGAGGATGGAGCAGCAGAAGAAGAAGCTTGACCCAAGTCCTTGGCCAACTTGTCAGCCAATCTCTCGGAGTACCATGGCAACTTGGTCAAGAATGGAACAATACCGTCGAAGTCAACATCCTTGTACAAGGTGGTGTAGGAGTCGTCAGTGGCGGAAGCCAAAGCCATACCCAAGTTCAAGACACCAGCTGGCAAGTTGGCCATGGTGATACCGGAGGATGGGTCAGAGATCAAAGACATGTATTGGGACAAGTTAGACTTGACATCGTCCAAGATAACATTCAATTCGTCCAATTGTTGTGGAGTTTGGGCGTGAGCCAAAGCAGCAGCAGCAGCGATTAGGATAGCAGTCTTAGTGTAAGCCATTGTAATAAAGCGAGCGAATTAGTGGGGTTGTATAATTTTTTTTTTTTATTTTTTGGGAAGGAAAAGAAGCTCTTTTCGAACTGAAATTGGGCTCCTTATATACCCATAATTTCCTCCCGTTCTAACATTGAGACCCTTTTGTTTACCAATTTGATTCAATTATACAGTCAGCTCTTTTTCGTTTAATTAACACTCTTACTAATCATCCAACACTAGCGTATGCAAGACCCGCGTTCTTTTTTTTCTTTCTTTTTTTTTTTCCCTACCCCTCCATTGTCGTTCGTTGTACGGGTGTTTCTTCCCCACACCCCCATTTTCGCTAACCTAATTTGTTTTTGCCCATTGTTCTCTCAGAAACACGCGTGCGGACCAACGCAAATCTTTAAACGAAATCTTGCATTTGTACGGCAGTTCTCGTACCGAGGGAATTTCCCCATCGGAAGCGTTCTATTTTTAACACAGAAGCGTTGCAACGATGGTTGTTGCAACAATGCTCTTGTTGCAACAACTTTTATTTCAATAACGTTGCAAATGTTGCAACATTGCTCTTGTTGTTTTTCGCACTGCTACTGCTCTTGTTGTTTTTTGCACTGCTCTTGTTGTATTTGTTGCACTGCTCTATCTACTCATCTGAACGAGGTTTCAAGTTATAGGGGTATCACCCATTGCCGTATTCTTTTGTTGTTAATGCTAGTTGTACGGTCCACAACCTACATATTGCAACTGTTACACAGCATAACGTACAACACGATACAAAACGACGTTCAAGTTCCGCTTTCTTTCTTTTGCTCTTTTTTTTGCTAACAAAGCGCCGTACAAAAACTGCCCTTTTTCACAAAACCAAGGGGGGACCCTTGGTGTTTCTAACAAAACTTCTTATGAGACAATTATTCATATTTAGGTTATTCCTTGATTGTGCTAACTCGTGATGGAATACGCTTGCAAATCCCAATGCTCTTGAATTTTGAGGGTTATTTCTACCAACACAACACCCATTTCCATGGGTGGAAAGAATTCACCCCATTCCTATAACTCTATGACTATAACACATTTTACGAATGCACATGACTTCTGATTTACCTGGAGATCAATAACACAAAAAAAAGGGTGGCCCTGATTCTACTAAATCACACAGGCATCGGCAGTCCAATAACGTAATGATGCTTGCTACTCTGTCTTCCTTCTCTGCTTGTGATGTGTCTGATGGGCTGCTGAACTTCGCCAAAGTTGACGATGGTGGGAACTTCCCAGACTTGGTGCAGAGGTCCGGCCCCGACAAAACGGTGGTTGGCCCCGCGTACACCGTGCTGTTCGCCGCTGTCGATGACCCACGTCCCGAGATCAACTACATTGACACGGTTCCTCGGGGTTCTGTGCTCGTTATGGCCTTTGACCCGGCTTTGCAGAGGCCTATTTACCACAACAACACCGTGACTCAGGCCATATACGGCGGACTCATGGCCTGCAGGGCACAGTACCAGGGCTCCGCAGGTACGGTGGTCTTTGGCAAGATCCGCGATCTGGGTGAGCACCAGTCACTCAACCAGCCGCTGTTTAGCTATGGTACAGGCACCTGTGCGCCCAAGAAAGTCGTCAAACCCGTAGCTGTCAATGTCGACTTGACTATACTGTTGCAGGACAACACTACAAGGACCATAAGTCCACAGGACGTCATTGTCGCGGACATGAATGGGGTAGTCAAGATCCCCAAGCGGGTATTGGACACGGACGGCGAGAGGTTTGTTACGTATATCAAAAAACAGATCGAGGCCGATACCCTGGTGATGCAAGACATCAAGCAAGGTAAACCGGCCAAGGCCTCTCAAAAGGAGAGAAGAGCAATCCTAAAGGACTACTTGTAGCTAAAAACACACTTATATATTCAAAAACATCAATTCTATTCTTTTTTAAAGGTATTCTTTTTCTTATTGTATTATAATATGTATAGCTATGTAAACTCTATTGTTTTAGGCAGAGTAGTTCAAACGGAAGATATCGTTGAAGACGTAGTAAGAGCTTCCGTCTGGGATCAAGTGGAACACTTGGGAGAAACGTTGTGGGTTTTGCTCATCGTCGATCAATAGATCACCAGTGATCATAACCAAGACGTCACCGTTGGCGGAGGCCGGTTGGGCATCTAGAGTGGTGATTCTGTGGGCAACCTTTTGGAATGGCAAGGAGACTAGCTTCTCAACGATGCTCTTAGCACCTTGCAATTGACTGGTCTCAAATGTCAACATAGACTCATCTCTGTATAGGTTTCCCAACTGACTTCTGTCAGAGTCAAATTGGTTGTAGTAAAATTCAGTGAATTGCTGAGCCAAAGCGTTGAAATCCATTGTGTAATAAGTCTGTTTGTCGATGTCGTTTGTATTAAAAAGAGTAATCCCTCTGGTATCATCAGTACCAGGATCCCTTTCATCACATTTTTTTTTTTTTCATTTTTGCAATTCCAAAATTTCTAGAACTGTAATAATATACGAAACAACACATGATTATATAAAAAACGTTCATACATTTACACGAAATCAAAACGTGATAAGTATATATCCACGAAATTAAACGTGATGAGTACCAATAAACGAAATAAAACGTGACAAATACATTTACACGAAAAGTAACGTGACTTGGATGTTTTCCAAGAAAAAAGGAAAAAATAAGGTCCAAAAAGTGCCAGAGAGGTACACAATACAAAGGGGGTAGAGAGAGATAGTGAAATAGAGAGAGATCTAGAAGTTATTAAACTCCATCCTGTTTAAAACAGTGTTATACAGAATTGGCGTGGTTGAGCACTGCAGAAAATGAAGAGTTCTAAGTCGCCGTTTAAGAAATTTGTGCATAGTCGGGAGAGTTCGCAGGATAACAGCCATAAGCGGACTGTTTCTGGGTCGAGTGGGCACTTTCAGACGCATTCGCGGAGCGCCAGTGGGTCAGGAGCTCCTCCTGTCTCTGGTACCACGAATGCGGGCCATAAGAGGTCTAGCTCTAGGGCTTCCAACTCTTCTCAGACCTCCAATTTCCTCGCTGAGCAGTATGAGCGGGACCGGAAGAACATAATCAAGTACTGTTTCTCCAAGGTGGATCCGAAGACTGGTGTGCCACCCAACAACTATATTACACATGTGCGGATCATCGAGGACTCAAAGTCCCCAAGTTCAAGGCCACCGCCGGACTCTAAACTCGAGTACAAGAAGAAAAGAGTGCTTATAGTGAGCTCAAAGGCTAGCAACACTAAGGAAGTGCAGCTACACAAAGCCAGAGAGAATAGTGATAACTCTTTCCAGATTGGTAGGACATGGGACTTGAAAGAACTCTTGAGAGTCGAGGCCGATGCAGAGATACCCGAGGGGTTTACTCTGATGATGGGTAAGCTTTACTACTGGGAGACGAATTCTTCTAAGGAGAGAACAGTCTTTATCAAATCATTGGTGTCACTGTATATCCAGACATTTGAAGGGAAAGTCCCAGAACTGGTCAATTGGGATCTATCAATGTTCTATCTAGACGAGAAAAGTTACCATAGAGCAGTTATCACAAAGAGCCCAAGCACAAGCTTGCCCTCTAGTCCAATGCGGACCTCTAAAAATACTACACCTAATCCCAACACACAAACGTTTTCTCAGAGCAAAACTGCAAACAATAACTCCTCAATCCCTAATACCCAGGGTTATGCTTCTCAAAACAAAACTCAAAGCAACCATTCCTCGTACACTAATGAAGGGTCGAAGGGTATGGCTGGTGCAGGCATGGCTGGTGCTGCAGTAATGGCAAATGCTGCCCCTAATATTATTCCCCCCAAGAATAGAGATAGACACAACAACGTGCCACCAATTGATACACATACGCCGACTATTACACCAAGAGAACCCCCAATGAGATCACCAAATAGGCAGTCTGTCATGGTAAACTCAGAGACTGGTTTGCTTAACAAAAGTCCATATGCAAACAGTGCCACAATTAATGATGTTAATAGAAACTTCCAAACACCGCCAGAAGGTTCCATACAAGCTAGATCACCTAAGAGAGGTGAATATGGTCGTGGTATAAGAGATGATAGATATAAACCTGGTCTCGAAGATAATATTCCAGCAGCTGGTAGAAGAATTAATAATGATAATAATTTTGTGTTGCCAAGTGAGGCTAAATGGTCAACTCCAGAAAACCAAATACCTGCCGTAAACTCGAAAGAGGTCACTCCTAGTTTACCTGCCCCTCAAGCACACGATGATCAAAATCTAAACGATTTCAACTACCCAAGAAGAGATGATTACCAAGACAAAGCGAAACTAGGTTCATCTAGAGAAAGAACAAAGGACAATCTTCTGGAGGATTTAAACGCTGTATTAGCAGAAGATGAACATCCACCCCAACCTGTCTACGGAAATGAGGAATTTGAGACAAGTGTTGTTAGTGACGATCTCGTAGCACCATTGAACATTGCTGATGTTGCGCCACTTGACACAGGTAGTGTGGAATCATTCAATAAGGGATTGGATGAACCAATAGACCTGAATGCACCACCATCTGATGTTGAGGATTCCAGACCTGCCATGACTGAGGTCTCAGAAACTTTGGATTCCTTTATGGATGATACTAAAGAGGACACCACAGAAATGTCATTTGAGAAAAATGATGAAGTTAGGTACAGTCAAGGATTTGAAGCACCGGTGCCTCACGTATATCATGAAGTTTCTACAATTCAAGAAGAACCAGCAATCACCAAAGTTCCAGACAGAAATGAGAAACGAATCACAAAATCAAACGATTCTCTGACTCTGAATCTTGAAGTTGATGACGAAGCATTGCTTGAAATCTTGACAGATGTTAATTGGGATATCGAAAATGATGATGCTGAAACCCTTCTCGAAAAGATCTCTAATAACTTAAGTCATACTGAATACACATTTAATAAGAACTTACTATCACTAAATGAACTATCTCCTAGTTTGGCACCGTTTGAAGATAATATTGAAACAGCATGTGATAAGATCAACCCAACTTTTTCTCTTTTCTTAATGGAAATGAGCAACTGTTCCGAGGATATTGACTATGTAGAGAGTCAGAATAATGGTTTACAAATCGAGAGTGCAAATAAAAAACAATTATGGTCCACACTAGATAACCTCCTAAAAATAGTTTCCCTCGATGAAGATACTTTAAACAAGCTACTAAACTGTCCAATCAGAGAAAAAAATCTACCATGGATCGAAGAACAGCTGGAATCAATGTGGAAAGCTTTCAATACTATTGAAGGTGAAAAGAATAAAGAGGAAGCTAATCTAAGAGATATGGAAGCCCTCAGACAAAGAAGAGAATTCTATGAAAAAGTTACGAAATTATTAATCCAGAGAATGGTGGAAGAGTTAGGAAACAAATTTTCTAGCCTTCATAACTCAAGCACAACCAGTGAACAAGTTTCCAATATTCTTAACAATCTGCTGGTATTTTCGCCAATCGTATTATTTTGTAAAATTATGTCATTAGACTCATATAACAAAATGGTTGAACTCTGGAATGCTAATGCTCAAGTACTCCATAAAACTATCTGGGATAAGGAGCTGGTCAGATTAGAGAAGAAGGAATTACTAGTTCTGAAGTCTAAACAAGAGTCCCTTATTATGCAAGGTTCAAAGCAGCTGATGAAACAATGGCAACAATTCAAAAAGACTCGAAAAACCGGTACTGATGAACCAATATATGGTAATTTCTTAGTTTCAATTCTAGAGACAATGGAAAATCTTCAAAAACAATGTATTTACTACCAAAATTTTGTTGATCTATTTTTCCACATCTCATCGAATGAAAACTTCAGCAAGGCGATAAGGAAAACGTATTCCCCAGAAATTAACCAATCGTTATTAAGTTCAGTACATTGCATAGAATCTGACAGAGAAGCTGCGGTTAAAAAAATTGGAATTGTATCCAAAGCGTTCCAAGCTGTCGTTGGAGCTATTGCCCACCAGTTGACGGAAATTCTAAAAGAGGAGAGCAGTATTGCCCCAGCATTAATGTTATATTTAGAGCAGAAAATAAAAGAACTGGAGACAACCAATCAGGAGTATTTGTCATCGGCATTTAATAGATTATTGACTCAAATCAATCAAACATGGCTAGAATTTTTGCAAGAAAATCTGATAGAAATGGAAAGGTCATTCAGCTTCAATGCCACTCATGAAGTTTCCCCTCTAATCAACGGTATTGCTGTCTATCTAAAAAATATTCAGGATCTATTTGAATACGTACAAAGTCAAATGAACATTGAAGATACAAACAAATTTGAAACTGTTTCTGTTGTTAAAAATGGTTGCACCACATTAGCATTGAGGGTATCTAAAATGCTAGATAGAAAGGGAGAAAATTCTAGCGTTATAAGTGGAAAGCAAAATAACCAAGATGATATTGAGTCAACTATTGGGTTGTTGGTCAATAGCAACTCGTTAGTTGAGTACCTAGCTTTCTTGAATAGCTACATGAATGGTATCCTTGAAGAGTCTCTACAACAAGCAAAGGATGTATTTGACTGTGAGAAAGAAATTTATGCTGACTATGTTTTGAGAGAAACTATGCCCAAACTTGCATCATTTGTTAACGGAGCCACCAATATGTTAAAAACTCAACAAAGTGGCGCAAATCCGGCTAGATGGGCTGCTTACAGTAAGCAAAATCTAGATAATATGCTTGCTGGCTACTCTACTAACGAGATCAAAGATATCATTGAAAAGTTTCACAACAAGTTGCTGGAACAGTTTGGTTCTGATAACGAAGACCCAATGGAAGTAATTCTATGTGATAAGCTATGGTCTTGTCTGCAAGGTCACACAGTTTCATTGTATTTGAAGCTACAAACATTGATAGATAAATTATACCCAGGCACAACTGTCAAATTCTCTAAGAATGACATCATTAGTACATTTGAGAAGTACAGAAACTAGAATTTATAGGAATGTTAATTTAGGATTAAATACACTATGTCACTTATGTATCAATATTATGTTGCATGTAGAGTTCGAAATGCTATTGAGGTTTTTTTAGGTCAATGTGGATAGTCCCCTCAGGTTCAACCCCGAAGTCTCCAATAGATGAAAACTCTCGCGGAAGGTCTTTAAAATTACCTGTTGGTGTTTCATAAGTCATGATAATTTGGTATACTGGAACTTTCAATTTTGCGGCAATAGATCCTTTCACATACCGCACAGATGAACCTGTATATAGTTGTAATTTAAAATCTGGTACTGATTCAGTATAAATAATTTTTATTGGAATTGTAATAACATCAGAAATCAGCCAATTAGTTTCGCGACTCCTTTTCATTTCTTTGATATCGTATTTATACATCAAGCTTTTCCATCGAGAAAGATTCTTATCAAATTTAACATCATTTTCCAGTACTTTTGCGATAAAATAAAGCTCACTATCCTGTCTTGCCTTCGAGTTTATTAGTGATCCGTTCAATACATTCAGATTATCAAAACATGCAACTAATAGGTCAAAATATGATATATTGGCTTTTAGACCTTCTAATGGTAGTTTTTCTAAATCGCATCTGAATTGTAATAAATTTGGGAAGGTTAAATTCAGGCTATTCAAATAATCCCACCTTGAAAATGTCAAACCATTCAATTCTAGTGAGGTAGTTGTTGGATAAACTTTGGTAGTTTCGAATATATCCGTACATTTGGTATTTGATATGTTCAAATGATTGAGATTTCTCAATTTATCCATGGCCGGTACAATTTCTGTAACATCATTCCCAGCAACGTTCAAAGATATTAATGATTTTGGAAACTCTAAGAAAGAAATATCCGAGTCTAATAAGAAATTATTACCTAGATCTAGCTCTTTTAGGTTAGGGAAGTAGCGTAAAATCATGCTCACTTCTGACATTCTGAGGGAACAGTTAGCAAGGCATAACGATTCCAATTGGGTAAATGTGACGTCTTGTTCACTAAATCGACAAAACCTGTTTCCTGCAAGATTTAAGCTTTGAAGGTCAGTAAACTGCTCCAAAATCAAAATTATATCATTGAAGTCATTGAGAAGGTTCCGGGAGATATCTAAATCTTTTACTTTTATTGGGTCCGTTTCTACTCTTGTTTCCACGCTATTGATACGATATGAGGACAACGAAATAGATGGCAAGCTATACCATTTCATGTTAATTAGATCCAGTTTTTCAAAACCAAGTTGTTCCACCTTCTTCTCACCAATATCCACCTCCAAAAGCTCAGTTTGCCGTTGGTATCGTTCATTTATAGCACCATATAAAGACCTTGGGTTATCAAATATCGTATCAACCTTCTTAGCTTTTAGGAATGATCCTGCATTGGGAACTCTCGTTGAGAAATATTGAGTGCCTCCTAATGTACCTGAATGTTTGCCTCTATCAACATTGTCCCATTCGACACCATAAGCAAGCTCATCAGGCCATGCTGCAATAGTCCCAACAAACAACACTGTACATGTCTCACCGGTTATGGAAACTCTGCTGCCAACTTTGAATTGTGGCATAAATATCATATCATCTCTTAATTTAAGTTCTGTTCAACTGCACTTCTCAATTAAAACTTGAGGTGGTACTCCACTTAGGGTTTTTACCAACTTTTCATTATACCATTTTTTTTCATCTTCTTTTAAAAACAGCTTGTTTTAAGAAAATACGAATAAAATTATTATAATAAAAAGTTTATTTAATTTATTTAATATACAAATCAAAAATCACAGATAATAATAGTAATGATCTTTGTAACTAGAAACTGAATGCTATTTCTTTTTCTGTTATATCCTTTATATTCTCAAAACCTTGAAAAGAAATACTATATGCAAAAAAGACAAGAAAAATAAAAAACCGATAATATGACTAGCAAAAGCTTAATCAGTCATAGAATCTTGAGTACTCTCTTTGATTGCGTTGTCCAGGTTGCTGAACAGACCGTCCAGGTCGAATTCCTTTGCCCACTCGGTGACAATGGTTGTTTGTTCTGACTTGGCTGGAGCAGCCTTTGTACCTGTGGATACGGTGGACTCAACAGTGGTGTCCTTGGAGGCCTTAGGTAGGACCCAACCTAGGATCTTACCGTCTCTCCAGTCGTTTAGCACAGAGATACCAGCGCTGGAAAGGTTTGGAACACCTCCCTTCCCAAGTCTACCTCTCTTCCTCGCCACATGGATCAGGAAGTGCTTTGTGAATGTCTCTGGGTCTCCGGATGGGATTGGTGGAAGCTCGTAGAACTTCTTGAAGTTCTCAGTCATATCATCAGACTTTGCGATACGTTTTACCAATTTCAAGATGGCTGGATATGGGTCGACGATGTATTTAGGTGGAAGAGCATTCAGAAGAGCTAGCTCAGCTTCTTGTTCGACCTTAGACATGTTTTGCTTCTCACCTGGGAAACAGATACCTGGAGAATCTAGAATCTTTAGCTTGTTATCTACCTTAACTTCTCTCAAGGATGTAGTGACACCAGCTTGGTTACCAACTGGACAGGCCTTAGCTGGACCACCTCTGTTTGACAATAAGGAATTGATAACAGATGACTTACCGACGTTAGGATAACCAATAACACCAACGACAATGGATCTCTTCAACTTACTGTTGTTGGCATAGGTCTTCAAAGCGTCCATTAGAGCGTTTGCAGTGACTGCCTGGGTGAACTTCTTGTTGAAAGAAGTCTTGTTGGTGGCACCTGGTGCAGCCTTGATTGGGATGGTTGGAAAACTGGACTTCAAAACATTCATCCATTGCTCTAGAACATGTGGTGGAATCAAATCAATCTTGTTTAGTATTAGTAGTAGTCTCTTACCTTGACTCTGCAATACAGCTTGTTCCACCTTTCTGGACCTCGTACCTTCTGGATCTCTTGCATCAAGAACATACAAAACGACATCAGAGGCATCAACCACAGTCTTGAAGATCTTATCGTACGCCTTTCTAGACTTCTCTAACTCGGAATCGTCTTCATCAGCACCACCATAGAAATCAATGTCATAGTCAACTACGTCCAAAGGTTCCGTGCTACCGTTCATATCATTATTGCTTACACCATCATATTCATCGGCTGCCGCTTGAGCAGATTCGACCAAAGCAGCCAAACCATTGGAATCCTCTTCCTCATCATCCATCATGTCATCAACTTCACCGGCTTCCATTGCAGCCCTCTTGGCCTCCAGACGTTGCTGTCTAGCAAGCTCTCTTTCCTCCATTTCCTTCATCTTTCTCATCTCGATCTCCTCTAGGATTTGAGCCTTGTAAGGGAAACTGGCTGGAATACCAGGATCCTTCTTAGACCTGGATTTCCAGGTAACATCCTTCTTAGCAAGCTTCTTTTCCTTTCTTCTCTGAGCAGTGGCCTTCTTCTTGATACCCTCTCTCATACGGGTAGAGGTTCTCTTGGATGTCTTCTTTCTAACTCTCATTTTTGTCCTAGTGTACTGATTCTATTTCTGATTTCCTCCTAGTCAATGCTGGAACTTAACTATCGTAAGAGTCTGGTAAAAATACGTTTTATGTGTATGCTCATCGCAAATGCTCATCGCATCAGCAAGCTCATCGCAAAAAAAAAAATTTTTTGCAATAAAAAAATTTTTCAAACCTTACCCGGGTCAAAGATTCAGATGACCCTGGCCGTAGCATAACATATACAATAACAATAACTATAACGTAATATACAATATTAAAATGCGGAATTCATATATACCATTATATTTCTGTATTAAAATTATTTTTTTCTTATTTAGTGAATCTTTCGTCTTTGAACTTGGCGAAATCAGCGACAGAAAATGCGGGTCTTGGGGTCACAGAAGCGTGAGGCGTTGCCAGGTGCGAACTGCTGTTGTTCTTGGACAGCACGCCACTCAGATTGCCATCTCTATCAATTCTTCTGGAAGAGGAGGTCTCTGTGAAATTAGTCGCCATGTCCATGCTGTACTCTTCTCGCCTACTTGGGCCTCTCTCAGACTGAAAGACAAGACCTTCCTCGAGACGTGAGATTGAATCCCTGGGTTTATTATGTGTTACTATGGAATATAGTTGGTTCCTGAATTGATGATACAATGCAAGCGTTTTACTGTTGTGCATTAATCTTGTAATTTTGTGTCTAAAAATGAACGTGTATATGGACGCGATCAACATAATGAATAGTATGATGCCTCTCCAGAAATGTGAGCTGTTACCCATATACAAATGTGATGATCCCAATAACCCACCAGGAGCAAAAGATTTGCCCAATTTGGAGACCTCTAGGGCACTAGGTAACACACCTACCGCCTGTTTGCTAGAACCTGCTACGATAGTGGAAGAGGCATATAGTAATATTCTTCCTAATGTCCATGACAAATCTCTTTCGTTGATCTTTTCAAGACTTTGGAATAATGGATACTCATCAGTCTTTGTGTCTGGAATCTCCTTTTCAACACCCAGTATTGGCAGTTCAAAACCCTCATGTAAGACATTTAAAACCCAGTTGGCCTTAAAACAAGTGTCCTTCAGAAACTCTTCAGGCATGTTGTTAAAGGCACCGTTATCGGACTTGTGTTTTATGGTCTGCCAGTCACTGCTACAGAAATTTACGACTTGTTCATTGAATTCGCGGAAATTGTACTCTCCTCCCATTTTGAAGACGTCATTAGCAGTATACCAATATTCAGATGTTCCAACAAACCTGTCCTTCTTGTAATCAATACGAGGAGCATGCACACCATTGAACAAACATGGTTCATCTTCACAAGGTAAATTTTTTAGCAGTAGTGGGTATATCGACTTGGTACATTGCTCATAATTACCAGATCCAATAATCGTGAAGTCCTTGTCCTTGAATTCAAACTTCAACTTAGCACCCTTTGGAGTACATGGATCGGACAATTTCCTAGTCCGAAAATCATCGTCGTCATATTTATTCGTGTTTTCCGGTAATGCGTTAATTAATTGAGCCAAGTACCTTCTACGAGCCTGGTTGGCACCGAAACCTAACCAAGTACTCACAAATACATTCCACTCTTGTACTTCACCATTAACGTTCTTCAAGTAAATGGTTGCTATATCCTCTTTGTGCCTTGTTATCTCGTTTTGATCGCTGGGTACAAAGGCAATTTGTGCAGAAGCACCTCCCATATCCATGAACCCAAAGGTAAAGTGCGAGTCATCTCTTGTATCATATTCATCAAACTTTCCCAATAGGTAGTTGAGACTTAACCATCCATAAAGACCCTCTGTCTCACCGTCAATCACCTGTACTTGGTAATCACAATCTTCCATTAGGAAACTGGTATGCTTCTTGATTCCATTACAGACCTCATGTAGAATTTCCGTACGTTTCTCCTTCGGTAGTAATCTCAAACCCGCGGTACCTTGTATGAACACTGGAGTCTCCTTGATCTTATCAGCGGGGATGATTTTCTTTGCATATTCTAATAGAGTCTTGATGTGCTTCTTATATGCTTTCTTAGGTTTATTCTCAAAGGATGACAGACCCGGAGATATCTTCTGAGACCAAGAAGGGTCCTGCCTAATCTGTGGTACAGATTTCATTCTGACATCGTCAGCTCCCTTGACATCATTAGGATCATCCCACTCATAAACGTAAAGACGTGATCCTGAGGAGCCTGCATCGATAACAATACCGTACTTAAGATTCGAGGTTTGTGTAGCTGGCATATTTGGAATCAGGGGGAGGAAAAACTGTCTAAAATGAGCTGTAGGTAAGGTAAAATCGTCACGTTTTCTTTCCTAGTGCAGTATGGCTAATCTACTACCCGCTAGTTCCCAGCTGATCCCCTGGTTAGTGCTCGGTCACGTCGTTATGACTGTTTGAACAACGCTTTCAAGATGAATTCTCGAAATTTTTCTACATTTTCTTGCAGCTTTTACAAAGAAAAAAAGCTGAAAAATTGTACATTACTGTATTGAGCACCGTAACATTCAATTACAAAACAAACATACAGACAATAAATACTACTACAGAAACAGTATATCAATTAGTGAATATAAAAATGGAATTTGGCGATAGAAATTTCCTTTGCTATAGCAAAATATAATTAACTGGACAAAAAAGCAAACTATTTCTTCAATTTGTCGGCAATATCTAGAATTTCATTACTTTCTATTATTTGAACAAATGGTTTGTCAGATTGCTTTTTAGATGCCTCAACTGCAGCATAAATACCGGCGTCAGCAACCTCCTCAGCCTGGACTGGGTATCCTAACAACTTTTGACAACGGGTACGGTAGAATTGGTTGCTAATAGCCACAAATATAGAGTTACCAAACCCCTTATGCTCACTATGTCTCTCACCTAACAAACCACCTGGTCTTAGAATAATAGTATTTTGAAATTTTAAGTTGATAATATCCTCTTCGATCTCACCCTTCATTTTCAAATAAGGTAGCCATGACCCCTTGTTTGCACCTGCGGATGAAACGACAACAATTGTATCACAGCCTTTAGCCTTTGCAGCCTTAGCTAATTCAATGTTTAAGTCATGATCAATGGCATATTGCTTGTCCAAACCTCCGGCAGCTGCTCTTGTGGTGGCTAATGCTGTAAATAAATACTTAATGTCATTTGGAATCAGACCAGCCCATTTAGAATTGTCCTTTTCAATGATCTCTTCACAGTCGACTTTAAAAGGGACGTTTCTTCTACTTATTGAATAAACTTTGTTAATTCCTTCCCATCCCACAGAATTTCTTAAAAAGAATCCACCAGTCAAACCTGTTGCACCTAAAACTAAAGCGTTATTCGTGGCCATTTTGATATTATTACTCTTTTGGTTGCTCTTAAAGTATAATTAGAATGTGTAAATAAAAATTAATTGTCAAAATAATTAACAGTTATTCAATTTTTGTTCATGTAAAATAAGGGCCTCCCTCACTCCCATCTATAAAGCCCCATCTGAAAAGTGGCGACAAACCAAAAACTCTTACACACCAATGGAAAAACTGCAAATCTTAAAATTTTGATTTCAACTCACTTTTTTTATGTTCGGAAGACATACCCGATACACATTTGTATCGTATTTAATAATAAGATTTTCTTAAGAAAATAATTAAATTTTTGTCATTTAAGATTTTATTGATCACATGAGCTAGAAGGCTGTAATAATTATTTGCTTCATTAATTTGACATTTTGAGTGAATATTCAATAAGAACATTATCAAATGTATAATATTGTTGAAATTCAAACTTACCTGTTACAATTGTTACTTACAAAGGCGTGTTTTGTTTTGTTTTGTTTTGCCGGTCTTATGTTACAGGCATGTTCTAGAATGCATGTTCATTGCCAGTTTTTGGTGTTTGGTGGGGAGGCTGCATTTAGTAAATATCTACTAAACATTTCGCAGCACGTTCCTGAAGGTACTAAGTTTTCAGCTTATGTGGAGAATTCGATTATCTCATGAAGCATTCAAATAGTGATCCTATTATTATTGATATAGCTTTTGCCAAAAAAAAAAAAAAAAGAAAAAAGAAAATGATGTGTGCTCATAAGTGAGCACAGTCGTTATATCCAAGTTATAAATACAAAATGGCTACAATTTCGTTCTTGAAAGAATACTTAACATAACGTACGTACTCAATTGATATAAGATAACGTTATTGGAGCTGTAATGTAACCTCAATGATTAAATATCTCCAACGGTGCAATTCCAATTTGCTCATGAACGTAGTTGACCTTGACTATATAATAAAAGTGACAGACAATCATTGCTTTGAAATCAATTAGGTACATATAGTTTACCACTTTTTATGAAAAGATGAAATCTGAATAACACTATTGCTAGCAAGAGAAAAATACCACTGCTCTTCCTATATCACTTTAGTATACAACTATAAATTCCGATTAGCAAGACAGTTTAGACTAATGACAATAAAAGATGTAACCTTATGTAGCATTCAGATAGCTTTGAGAAGAGAGTCCATATACATGTAGGACTAGCAATAATAGATGAAGTTACTAGGCTAGTTAGTTAAGTGTCATATTCATAATTAAACAAAAAGGTGTTTAAAAAACTAAGGGGGGCTAAATATTTTATTATTTGGGTGCTAATTTCGTTCCCTTTGTATAGTTGCCTTTTTAATATTGAACTGAAATTTTATATTTTGTAGATCAGTTCCAATCAAGAGAAAGCAATAAAAGAATAATCCTTTCGAACGACTAAAGAACATAAGGATAAGAACGAATCCAAGATAATAACTATCTTTTTGTTAATGAAGCTAGTAAACATCAGCCTAAAATTAATTTTATCACATCAAAGACGCAAGCCTCTATAGTTAGTGCTAGAGTATTGTTAACATAAAACTGATTTACATAGTCAACGCCATTCTTCTCTCAAGGAATCAAATGTTGTTAGGAATCAATAATGAATATGAGAAACTTTTGGTATTATTAAATTTACACTATCATAGATACGATTTTTCACTAATAACTATGTCATACATAAAGAGTGATTTTTCATAAAGGAAGGGCATTGTTTAGTCTCTTGATTGCTAATTAACGTAAATATCTGTAAGGTTTATTAACGATAAGAAATCGATTTAAATTCCTTTTCTTTTAACTTTATCACCCATGTAGTCAACGTAATGTTGACCAAATACAGACCAATGCAAATTGACTACAGTGTATAAATGACGGAACACATTATTGAACTCATCCATTTCTGTCACAACAAATGCAGCTGGGTTTCTTTTCATTTCCTCAGTCTGAGGATAGGCAAAAACGGAAATGTTCTTTAACCCAGGATTCTTTGTTTCTGATTGAGATGTTCCAGCAGTATTCTCGATGTTATTACTGTCACTTTCACTAGGAACTGAATTACTTGCATTGTACAGATAGACAAAGTCTTGTTTTACTCTACCTTCCAGAGTACACGCTGAACGAGCAAAAATACCATCTTCCAATATTTTAAAAATTCTGTTTTCCAAAACACCATAAACATCACTTAGAGGTTGAGTTTGTTTACACAACCAAGATTTTGCAAAATTAATCTTAGCGTTATCTAGTTTAGTAGATGCTGCTGATTTCTTTGGTGCTGTACCTGTTTTACCAGATTTTGTGTGCTCGTATTCTTCCGTTAGATCACTGATTACCTTACACAAGTGCACCGATATAGACATTGTATTCTTTGTCCATCTGCAATTGCCATGATCATCAGTAATTATACTGACTATATCATTTCTCAATCTCTTATTGGTATACGAGTTGATAATATAGTTTTTGACTACCTTATCAATACCTGTATCATTCGCAACTAGTTGCTGGAATAAAAGACGACATACTTGCAAACATACAATTTGTCTGATATCTGCTCTCAAGAGTATGAATCTGGCATGATCAAAGGACAGACACATTGGGTAATCACGAACCATTTTTCTGCATGAAAGTAAACTTATTATGCTTTTAATGCACATACGATAAACCTGTGGTACCTGGATATTCTTTTCATCAAATTCAGCTGTTGCTACAAAGCTATGGAACTTTTGAGCAAACCACTTCAATGAGCTTTGTAAATCTAACCTTTTTGAGTTCATTAGTGTATTAAAATATTGTTTTTCAAATTCTACTGCATTACTTAGTAGGGCAGGTCTTAATATCCGGATCTGATGATTCGCAATATCCAGCTTCATTGTCTCCAGGATTTGGAAAACAATTCTCAGCCCTTCAATCAACTTCGGTAATGAATTTTCCACCTCAGCCTCTTTGAATGTATCACTCATCTTATCTACCCACGCATCTCTCATTGGGGCACAATGTCTTTTGAACAACTCAGCCAACCATTGTGCAAGATTTGTCATAACCAGAGAGCCCTTCAAAAGCTCTTGCATATTAAGTTCTGTGTCGAGCACATTATTTATAGTAGCTGCTTCCTTCTGTGGTACAATAGTTAATAGCACTTCTCTAAGGGTATCAAAAAGAGGAACAAGTCTTGTCTTATTGTAATCAAATAGTTCAGGTTTTTCAGTGTACACAATAATTTCATTTTCAACATCGTTCCAGTACTTGCTTGAAAGTTGTCTCTTCTTGACACCTCTCTCACCGTCTAGATTAGGTCTGAATTGTAATAGTGGATCGAATATTATATCATGTCTCAGCTGCGGATTTTTCATTATCTCGTGTAAATCAATTTCCTTCAAACCTTGTAGGTTAATAGGAGGCAGTGGTATTTGTTCCGGTGTTCTTTTCAAGTATTCTATTCTCTCATCTAGTGAAGAAGATGTACTTGTTGAGGTCGGAAGCGAAACAGCATCGTTTCCCTGGAACTGTTGACTGAGTATCATGGCTTTGCGCAATGCTTTCATCGATGAAGAAGTAGAGCTACCCGAATCTGTACTGGTGCTGTTACTACTGCTATTATCAGTTTCCTCTGCTACCTGTGCAAAGTTTACTGCTGGTTTGCTGCTCCCGCTATTCTTCTTCTTAGTTACCCCTGAAAATGTGTTAGAAGGTTGATGGTAAGGTGCATTAGCGTTAAAGGGTAAGTTATTCTGTGTTTCTGTAGGTATTTGTGTAGTGGTCATCCGCCTTAGGGATGAATGTAAGATAGTTGGCACTGAATGCGATCTTGTTTTGTGATTAGTGTAGAATTTCATGAAAGTCGTAATATTAACAGGCCTGTTAATAGAATTATTATTAGATGTATTATTAGATGTATTAGTGTTGGTGTTTGTCACTGGGGATTCGGTCATGTTGATGTCCTCATTAACAACCTCTGGCGGAATATTAGGGTCATTTGGTCTGCTGTTGTTCGAGTGTGCTCTACCGGAAGATGGTGGTGAGAGGTTCGAGACAGGGGTATCAATTTGGTCATTAGAGGTTGTTCGTAGAAATTGTCCGGTTCTAAAATCGAAAGGTTTGAATATATTTGGATTGTTATTATTATTACTTTTATTATTAGGTTGTTGATGCTGTTTGTTGTCGTCGTTGCTTGAAGCCACATCCTCTGCATCAGAGTTGTTCATCGACGACATGTTAGTGGTTCCGCCTGCGATAGATGTGTTTAGATAGTCTCTCATATGACTGTCCTCAGCGGACTTATGATGGTGCGATAAGGTGATGACTCCTGTGTTGTGTGCGGCGGATTTGAGTTTCTTGGAGACGCCCTGGCCCGTGGTACTGCCGTCTTCCACGGCGTCAGCCATCTCAATATCCTCATCGTCCTGGGAGAACGCCTCGTTCGACGACGTTATCCTCCCGGCCTCCTCCTCATCGCGGGGTCTGATGCTCAACTCCGTGGAAGCAGCGGCGGACGACGTCTCTACCGACGTCGTCTCCTTTCCTTCCTCGTCTTCTCCGCGACCCGATGCCGGGCTAGCAGATGTCGTGGCGGGCAGCAGAGGAGCACCGCCGGGAGCTGTAGACGAGGAGTGGCGTGTGCGTGTGTGTGTTCTAGGATCCATCAGCGATATCAAGTTTCTAGGTCTCTTGATAAGGAAAAGCTCAGATACGTCTTCGTCTTCTCCTAACCTTGTTCTCTTCTCCGTAGTCCCGGATGCGTCTGATTTGGAGTTATTTCGTCTCACTTTGGGCAGGTCTTTATTGTTTTAATAGTTTTTTTTTTTTAATTTTATTTTTGCTTTTTTTTTTGTAGCAGTTTTCTTTTACAGTATTCCTCTTTCTCAAGTTGTATAGGGTCTCTGCTCTTCTCCCAGGCTACTTCTGGCTCTTATATCTCTTTTATTCCAGGAAGGGGGAGGCCAGAAATCAAGATAAGAAAACTCGATGGGTAAATCCTTTAAAAATTTTTTTTTTTCTTAACGCTCTAAAAGAAAATTTTTCTTGCCAAAAAAAAGAAAGAAATTCAACGGGGTCCTAAAAATTTTTTTTGCGGGGGGTTCGACAGCGCAAGTGATTACAGCTGTTTATTTGATATTGAAGCAAAGAACCAGTACCAAATACTAATATTAAGAAAAGTAAACACTACTTATATAAATACAATGATCTCATGGATTTTTAGAACAAGTAAAAAAAATATGTAATATTCCCTCCCGAAAAAAAAATATCTATATAATTTATTATAGAAGAGTCACGTGACTCTTCTATAATATATAATTCTAATACTTTTTTGTGCTTGTTTGTGCGGTGGTTTCTACGTGGGAGCCCCTTAGCAAGACCAGAAAAATCGTGGACAGTGCTCAAAAAACTAAACTCCGGTTTTTCCTCTCTCTCTCGCTGTAGTCTCAAAAAAACGGGAAATTCCGGTAAATTATGACGTCATTATGCAGCTAGTGCATAAAATTGGTAATAATTAGCTGATTCGCTTGGCAAAAAGGATCTTTGTCATGCACTCTACACAAGGGTCCGGACCTCGAGATGCAGGGCCCGATTGCAGTGAGATATCGTATGTGTGTGGCGATAGAACTTGTATGTGTGTAGCGATAGAACTTGTATGTGTGACAGACTAATTATTCTCAGATCATGAGTTTATGGCCTTGACCATGTAAAAATGGTTTGCCAAAACGACACAACGAACCTCTTGCAGTACAGTATTTTATTACTATACGTACAGGTTACTTCCTGTATTGTATACAAGGGACATAATTGACTACACTGAAATATCATGGTCAGAACAAACTATCCAGCTCATTTAAAGGATTTTATATCAAAAACTATGCCCTTGGAATCACACTTTGGACCAGAGAAGTACCAAATTTTTTTTAAATCCTATACAGCTGTTTATGTTAATTTAAATTAATCAAACTACCCCATATAGCACTAATCATCATTGAAATTACACAATTTACAAATGTGTAAACCAGCATTTATTCTTTTGTTCTTGTTTTCCTTCTCGTTATAGTGGCATTATAAACATATAAGAACAAGAACACAAAAGATTAACAGACGCTGTTTACTCTGATACTATTTCCGTTTTGATAAAACATGTCTTCAACCATACTGTATTATTTTATCTTTCTTTCGAAAATAGTTCAACAAAATCACGTACAGACTTGCACAAGGGGACTTCCAATGAGTCTGTACCAAGCGTCTCTCGTAGAATTGGAGCTGTGGGAGTGCAAAGTTGGAATTGAAGGGAACTCTTAAGTACAAAAGAGAATTTGTTGTTCTAAAGAGAGTTTCTGTCAAACTCGTTAATAGCATATTCAAGGTGACATGAAAATATAACAATTAATATGATGTTATATTACTGTTCCAAGGTCTTGGCCTCTTTATAGAATAAAGAAAATGGATGCGGATAAAGTGTATTTATACCTGATATTGTCTGCCTTTTGATTAGCCTATTTCATCATCATTTAGTCTTGACATACTAAATCTCATTTAGTTGATCTACTATTCGGTGAGCAAATGAAATCTGGATTCAGCGGGTTTCGTTTACTATTGACTAGATAGCGTAAAATTGCTTTTCTTTCTTTTGTATCATTACCTGATGTTCAATCTGAAATTATGTCACTGATATGGAATCGATTCTAGAACTATTGATTGCAATTAATATTGCATCCTAATTCACTAATGTCATTCGTTATCATAAAAGACGTATGAGTCAGGTGATTACAGTCATTCTTGTGTGACCATATCCTATTACAATAATACTCCATATTAATTATGGAGAAATTTAATATCGCAGCATTTATTGCCACAGCAAAACTAAGTTCTCTGCAGCATAAGGAGCTATTCCACTATGTGAAGCTAGTATTACAATCCATTATCACAAGAGACGCAACATGTGACACAAATAACATTCTTGCCATGAACAGATCAAATCACATTTGACTATTTTATAATTTTTTTTTATTATTATTTTATTAATACAATTTCTTCAATTTTGAAGAACCCTATATAGAAGAAATAAATCATGCCTATAGAATATGATAAAATGAATTTAAAGAGAAAAAGAGCAGAGAAGTTTTAAATTTGTTTAACCACCGAAACC
This sequence comes from Nakaseomyces nivariensis, assembly GCA_017309295.1. Taxonomy (NCBI): domain Eukaryota; kingdom Fungi; phylum Ascomycota; class Saccharomycetes; order Saccharomycetales; family Saccharomycetaceae; genus Nakaseomyces; species Nakaseomyces nivariensis. The sequence continues at coordinate 523,379 of JAEVGP010000011.1, forward strand.
GTACAAGGTTCTACCTTGTCTCTTCAAAGCGTAGACGACATCTAGAGAAGTAACGGTCTTTCTCTTGGCGTGCTCAGTGTAAGTAACAGCGTCTCTGATAACGGATTCCAAGAAGGTCTTTAGAACAGCTCTGACTTCTTCGTAGATCAGACCAGAGATACGCTTGACACCACCTCTTCTAGCCAATCTTCTAATAGCTGGCTTGGTGATACCTTGAATGTTATCTCTTAGAATCTTTCTGTGACGCTTAGCACCACCTTTACCCAAACCTTTACCACCTTTACCTCTACCGGACATTGTATTGTATTTATTTAATTTGTTATTGCTCTTTTGTGTAAAACAAGAATTAAAAGAAACAACTTCAAATAAAAAAAACCTCTCTTCCTTATATACGTCGAGAAAAAATGGGCAAAAGCCTTTTTGGGGGTGGAACTGCCCACCATTAAAACTGCCAAAATCCAAAAGGATTTCCAGCACACTGTTGTGAGAAGGAATGGGAACGGGTTTATTATGGCTATTCGAGGTCTCGGGGCCACCATCCGCGCGAAAAAATGGGTCCGGGGGAGCCGTAATTTTGAATCATTATGTACGTGTGTACACGGACCCATTTTTTCGCGCGGATGGGGGTGTCACCACCTCGAATAACCATAGTAAACCCGTTCCCACAAATTCGCACTTGTATGTTCTCAGAATTGTTTTGGTTCTTTTGCTGTCCCATACCGGGTGTTTCACCCCCCCATGGTTTAAGGCTAAGGGGGGCTGGGTGTTGTTTCCAGGAATATATAAAAGGGAATATGAAGAAAAGGTTAGAGCTTTCTTTTTCTTCTTCTCCCTTCAAAACAATAAACTAAAAACAAATACAATACAAAAAAAATGGCTAGAACCAAGCAAACCGCAAGAAAGTCTACTGGTGGTAAGGCACCAAGAAAGCAGTTGGCCTCCAAGGCCGCTAGAAAGTCCGCCCCATCTACCGGTGGTGTCAAGAAGCCTCACAGATATAAGCCAGGTACCGTTGCTCTAAGAGAAATCAGAAGATTCCAAAAGTCTACTGAACTTTTGATCAGAAAGTTGCCTTTCCAAAGATTGGTTAGAGAAATCGCTCAAGATTTCAAGACCGACTTGAGATTCCAATCTTCTGCTATCGGTGCTTTGCAAGAATCCGTCGAAGCTTACTTGGTCTCCTTGTTCGAAGACACCAACTTGGCTGCTATCCACGCCAAGCGTGTTACCATCCAAAAGAAGGACATCAAGTTGGCTAGAAGATTGAGAGGTGAAAGATCTTAAGTGTTCTTTTTTTATCTTATTTTCACGTCGATTTTCTTACTAATGCCCTTTTTCATTTCTTTCATGTTTTATTAATTCTTTCTACATCCGGGTGGGTTTTATTTCTATTTGATATAATATTTTTTAACCTATGTAAAGTTTAAGTTGTATAATATTCTAAACAAAAAAAAATAAGTTTTAAAGAAATAACCAACAAAAATTTTTCTCTGAGAACATCACGATAAGCTCAAAAAACCACAAATGTCCTTTAAGTTAGACCATAAGCTGGTCAAGGTCTGCGGTTTGCAATCCGTCGAGGCCGCGCAGTGTGCTGTTGATGCCGGTGCCGACTTGATCGGTATCATTTGTGTGCCAAACAGGGGCAGAACCGTGACTCCCGAGGTGGCCCGCGAGATATCAGCCCTGGTCCACGACTCCAAAAGGAACCCAAACGGTACTAAGCTGGTAGGTGTGTTCCGCAACCAATCCCTTGACGATGTCTACACAATCGCCAGGGACTACAACGTCGATATCGTGCAACTGCACGGCGACGAGTCCTGGCAGGATTACTCCGATAAGCTCAACTTGCCAATTATCAAACGTGCCGTGTTCCCTAGAGACTGCGAGCTCGTGAAACAACTGGCTAGCGAACCACACTGTCTGCCACTGTTCGATTCAGATGCCGGTGGAACTGGCGAGAAGTTGAACTGGGACGCTATCGGCCAATGGAGCCAAGGTAACTACAAATTCATCCTCGCTGGCGGGCTCACTCCCGACAATGTCAAACAAGCTCTCGAGGTCCCCGGTACCATGGGCGTAGACGTCTCTGGAGGCGTCGAGACCAACGGATCAAAGGACCTGGCCAAGATCAGAGAATTTGTAGCCAACGCAAAAGCAGGTTTATAGGTTTCTTATACACTGGAAATAATAGTTAGAATGTCTTTATAGTTACACAAGGAATATGTTAATGTTATAGATACTCCCAAAGAATATGTTAATGTTATAGTTACACAGGAAAATACTTATTCAATATGTGATGACAGTGTCTTGGCCAAGATATGTAAACCTGTGGCTCAACTAAGCACTACACAAGTTCACATCTCAACAGTTAACAAGCTTCTATGGCCAAGTTGGTAAGGCGCCACACTAGTAATGTGGAGATCATCGGTTCAAATCCGATTGGAAGCACTTTTATCTTTTTTTGCATGATCATCGACCATGATTCAAGGACTTCTACAGAAATGAAACTCTAATGTATAAAAGCTTGTATACCTCTAGCAATACTTCTACCCCAGTTCTTATCATCAGCTCACTACAAGAACGTACTTCCACTGATAACAGATTACGGGGTCTGGTGATTTACATTCTCGAAAAATTTTTCATTACATCATCGTTACCCATATTTTTTTTTTTTTACTCCTATTTTAAAACATTCAATCTTCTACAAGAATAGGAGTTACACCCTCATTATAACATATTGTGTCGTTTTCTTGCTGTTAAAACCATATATATAAGGGCAAATAATTAATTGATAGAACTGCCCTTTCCATCTGGAAGAAAATCACCACCCAATAACCTAATACCATAAATGACTATCGCCAGTGACGCTTGCAACGAGCAAAGAATTAGAGTCTACGAGGAGATCAAGAAGAATGAAGCTCATCTAGATGCTCTTGACTACCCTGGTTCAAAGGTAACTTTTGTTGTCGACCAGGAAACCTTGCCTACACCTGATCCTAACTTGAAAGTTTTCTTTTTCGATATCGATAACTGTCTGTACCCTTCCTCGACGAAGATCCACGACTTGATGGCTGTGGCCATCATCGACTACTTCAAGCACCAGCTGGGTCTGGACGAGAAGCACGCAGTGGAGCTGAACAAGACTTACTACAAAAACTACGGTCTCGCTATCCGTGGCCTAATGCTACACCACGGTATCGATCCTACAGACTACAATATGCTTGTGGATGACGCCCTGCCTTTGCAAGATATCCTAAAACCAAACGAGAAGTTGCGTGAAGTGTTGATCAAGTTGAAAGAATGCGGGAAAGTCGATAAACTATGGCTGTTCACTAACGCTTACAAGACCCATGCGCTAAGATGTGTGAGATTACTAGGTATTGCCGACCTGTTCGATGGTATCACTTACTGTAACTACAAAGCCGCAGAGTCGATGATCTGTAAGCCCGACGCTGCTGCCTTCGAAAAGGCCAAGCAGGAGAGCGGTCTTGGTGACTTCAAGAACGCCTTCTACGTCGATGACAGTGGTAGCAATATCCACACCGGTCTAGCTTGTGGTATCCCTAAATGTGCTCATGTTGTCGAGGATAAGATTCTGGAAGAGTTGGGTAAGACTCCTGAAGGCTCTGTTGTCATCAAGAACATCACTCAATTGCCATTGGCTTTCCCAGAACTATTCGAATAAATAATAATAAAAAAACTTAAACAACAAATATAGAGATGTAATAAATAATAATAGTTTAAATTTTTTTTTCTTTAAGATAGAGTTTATCAGTTTTATATAAAAAAATGTACAAAAAAAAACAACCACCAACAATTTGGGGGATTATATCATTGATCTTGGTAAGTTAGTGTTTTGTCTATTCACCTTATTTTTGGTTCTTCTTTTGCTTTGCAACAGCATATAGCAAACCAGAAGCAAAACCGATGAAGATAGAAAGGATGGACAAGAAGTTTCTTGGAGCGTCGAAGAAGATCAAACCGGCCAAAGCGATTGGCAACTTGTTCAAAGCACCGACCATAGAGTAAGTGGTGGAGGAAGTGGCACGAACACACCAACCGGAACAGTAGGAGATACCAACAGAGGTCAAACCAGAGATGATCATGGCGGAGAAGGAGTCACCAGTGAAGTTAGAAGAGACGTTCTCAGGGGACCAGTCCTCAGTGAACAAGGAGAAAGCAATTAGAATTGGCAAGGCCAACATGTTGTTGTAGTACATGGTATCGTAGTCCTTGAAGTTAGTCAACTTGATTCTCATTCTCATGATCAGGACAAAAGAGGCAGAACAGATACAGTTCAAGAACATCCAGTAGTATTCTGGGGAGACTAGAGAAACGGCACCAGCGGCTTCGATAGCAGCAGACTTGGCGGCTTGAGAGTCACCCCAGGAAGCAACGACGGAGGACAAGACCATTAGGATGAAAGAGCAAAGTTCCATTGGAGTAACGGAACCACCGAAAAATATAACTTCACCGTAGGCAATCAAAATGATGGTCAAATTCTTGAAGATGGTGTAGATTGGCACAGGCATGTACCTTAGAGCCTTGGCAGAGGTGAAGATCATCAGGACCAGCAAGAATGAGATCGGTATCCAGTTCTTAACGTCGGTAGAGTTCAAAGGACGGTACTTGGCGTAGCCCAGACTCTTCAAAACCATCAGACACAGGGTACAGACAAAAGATTGTGCAAAAAGCATCACGAAGAACATGTTAAAACCTTCGGTGTTGACCACATACTTGTTGGTAACCGTCATCAAAATGGAAGATGCACAGTAACATAGGATGGAAATTGGACCAGAGTTGGCAATAGAGGCAGCACTGCCATGTAGCGGCTTAGACTTTAGCTCAGACATTGTTTCTTGTGGTGTTATATCCCAGGAAATGGCAATATCAGAAAATATGATAAGAGATATAGTTGCATAAATAAGCGTTGTTTACGGGGAAGAATATTTTTTTTTTGTTTTTTTTTTCATTTTTTTGGCCAGCAGAGCTCTTTTCCTACAAATCATTACCCGGAGGACACGTCGCGTTAGTCACATGACCAGTTTCTCTAAAATAACCGACGACATTATTACCAGCAAGTATAAACAGACATACCGTCTTTCTCACCCAACTGTGTTGACATCAATTATCTATTTATTATTTTCTTACAACAGGTTTATTTCCTCCGCACCCTTATGTCCGATATAAAGTATATCATATTGCACGGATCATGATCATTCGCAATATAACTAACAACTGCATGGAATATGTAGTCTACTGTTGCCTGCATGCTTATACACCATGTTATCTATGAAACAACAAAGTCTGTAGTAATGCAGCTATAGCAGGTGCTGTAGCATGTAATATACGATTGTGGTGGAACCCATGTTTTTGAGACCGTAGAATTCTTGGAAACCTCATCTAGGCCCTGACATTGACTCTATAATATTTATTGTAGTACAATGGATCAAAGCCAAGATACTGCATCTCTTGTAAAGAGCAATCATGACACAATATTTGTATTATAATATTGCAGCAGAGCACAATACAGTACAGTATATTACAACACAGTACAGTATAGTATATTTTATTATAGTACAATATAGTACAAAAAATACAGTTCAGTATAGTACTGCAGTACAATACAATGTAGTAACAATAGTGTAGTCCAGTACAATAGAGTGTAGTACAATACAATGTAGTATAGTACCACTACACTACAATACAATATAGCACAATTTAGTATAGTACAGTACAGTATAATGTGTTGTAGTATAGTATAGTATGGTGTAGTATAGACCAGCACAGTCTTGTACAATATACAATTTAGTAAAGTATAGTATAGTATTGAATAATATAGTACAATATGATATAGTCTAGTACTGTGTAGTTTAGTACAATATAGTACATTATAGTACATTATAGTACATTATAGTACAGTGTAGTACAGTTTAGTATAGTATAGTATAGTACAGTACAGTACAGTATAGTAGAATAGAGTATAGTATACTGTGGTGTAGTGTAGTACTGTACAGTGTAGTGTAGTACACTGTAGTATAGTGTAGTACAGTACAAAACCGTATAGTGCTGTACAGCATAGTGTAGTACAATAGTATAATACATTGTACTGTACGCCAGTACAATGTATGTACTCTAGATCCCGTACAGTACGATATGATTAATCTGTCGAAAATCTGTTGAAATTGAAAAACCCTGTAAAATTCACTAACAAAACCCCGTACAAAACTTGCCAATTTTCACGGTTTCAAGGGGGTACCCTTGGGTGATTTCCTGATTTTGGCAGATTGCCGCAGTTTTTGGCTGCTTTGACACTCCGTTGATGGCATTGTGGCTGTAGATAGAGTTATATAGTAGTGCAATACATTTATAGATGGGTGTTGTAGTGAGAACTACAGTGTTTCTGTGTTAGTATACTGTACTGTAGTATGCCCGTATACTATACTGTAGTAGATTATAGTTCAATACAGTTCAGTAGAGTATGGTACACCAAATGGTATTGTACAATGTAATAGATTATAGTGTGATACAGTGCAGTATAGTATAGTATAGTATGGTATAGTACAATGTAGTAGATTATATTGTAATACAGTGCATTATAGTGCATAGTACAATATGGTATAGTACACTACAATATGGTATAGTATAGTATACAGTACACTACACTATAATACAATATAATATAATATAGTACAGCACAAAAATACTATTCACTCCCCGTAGAGTACGATATAGAATTTTTTTTCGAAAATCTGTCGAAAATTGTTAAATCCTTGGAAATTTGCTAACAAAAAACCGTACAAAAACTGCTAATTTCCACGGTTGTAAGGGGGGTACCTTGGTGGAATTGCGGTTTACAACGTTGGACTCTGGTACATTGAATAGTATAATACTGTTCTGAACAGTATTTTATTATTGTAAAGGTAGCAGTAAGATACACTACAGCATTTCAAGTGAGATACAATTGTAGTTCATATAGTGTTATCTTTGTGTACTGTTTACGACATTTGATTCTGCTTTTACAACGTTTTCCAGATAGACTTATTTTTGATTGCTGGGTTTCGTCTGGCATGTTTAAATTGCAGAGTACGGTACAATGATTACTGCAATTTATTTGAGCTGTTATGTTAAAGAGTCCGGAACAGGTGATTGATACGTATATAACGATATCATACTTCTCAACCTAATAACATGTGTATAACAGCCACCTCGACAGTCTAATGCTGGTGTAGATGTAGTGGATAATGTTTTATACCTAAAATTGCTGTTTTAATATGGTTGTCGGGTATAATGTACTTTAACACCGACGCATTACCCGGAATATTGAATTTCTCACAGATGAAGTACTTGAAGGGGAGAGCCTTATAATTGCTATACCATATCTACCACAAAGGCTCTAACCCCACAGCACCAAGTAATTGCAAGAATTAGAAATTAAAGGTGTATATGCGATCATGGAGTTTAGCGGGAGTTTGGTGTATAACAACGACATTAAGGGTAATTTCGTTAGGTTGGCACCGAGCGTGGTGGACTCAATAGAGAGTGCCGGAATCACAATACAGGATGTCAGAGTTGATATTGTCGTTGGTGGTAGCACCGTGTGTCTAGGATGGGACGGGTTTGAGAGCTCCGGTGGTGTTGAGATCAACCCAATACTAGCAGCGAAGTGCCTGAACATGACAGTTAGCAACAACGTGAAGTTCACCATATCTAAGTTTAATAGCAGTGATGTTGCCACAGAAGTGTATCTGGAGCCAGAGAGTTCATATGACTGGGATTTGATCGAGACCAATAGCGAATTCTTGCAGGACAGCATACTGATGCAGACTAGGGTAGTCACCAAGGGCAAGTCATTTATATGCTACCTGGATGACGTAGTCGTTGCCAAGTTCTCAGTGACACGGATTGTACCGGAGGCATTGACTGTGGCGAAGATTTCTGAAGGGTCATTGGTGATTGTGGCACCAAAACCTTCGAGAAGACAAATGAAGCCGAAACAAGATACTCACAAGATGAAATTGTCATTAAAAACCGTCCTAACAGACCAGGAATTACATGGTCTTACTGCCACAATAATAAATAACCATGTCATTAGCAGTGAATCGATCTATGGAATTGTAAGTCTCAAGAGAAAATTAACTACGAAGCAGAAGGGTGACTATGTTACCAAGATACCACTGAGAGTGGAGCACAAGAAAGATGAATCGTTACCTCAGAATAGAATAGTATTGTCTGAGTTAGTCTGGGAATGCTTACTTTTAACTCCTGTAAATAATGAGCTAGTAGACCTTGAACTGAATTCATTTGTGCCAAGTGATAAAATCAAAATAGATGAGGTAGATTTTGTATTTAAACCAATTACGGTTGCCAATAATAACCAAAAACATTTACAAAAATTAGGAGATGCTGAACTACCAGAAAATATTGAAACATTAAAAGAGTTACTAGCTACTTCTGTGATATCAAGCAGTCTTGTTTTTCCTACATACAACATTTTCTTAGAAATCAAAAATAAGATAACTGGTGATACCATTCATAATCTTGACCTTGATTTATTGGATGGCTCTCCGAGTGCAAACTGGAAGTATTTCCCCTCAGAACCCAAAGATGTAACACTACCTATAAACCCAACATCCCATGCTAAGCTCGACCTTCCTGTTAATGTTGAAATGGAGCCAACAGAGGAACTTCTAAAGAGCCTAATCTCTACTTTAAGATTCCCATTTAACGCTTCGAATGGGTTTCTACTAGAAGGAGAAGCAGGCATGGGGAAATCAACAATCTTGAGACTGTTGCAATTTAATCTCACTATGGAACACCATTTTAACACCTTATATATTGACTGCAATGAGCTTTTAAAGTTCAATACTTTTGAAAAGTTAAAGAAATATTTCACTAATTTGATTACCAACTGTTACTGGAACCAACCATCGATATTGCTTTTAGATAACGCAGAAGCCATCTTTCCTACTTCTAAGTCCGATGATCCCCAGCAACAGTCGCAAATGAAAGACAGAATGGCTACGTCTACTAAAGTTGCTTCATTCTTAATGGATCGAGTCAATGATATGACGGCGAAGAATAGGGATATCATCAAGCTTCTCTTTGCGGTTCCAAAGAAATACAATCTAGAGAGTGCATTTTTCGATAGCCATTTTGTCAGTGAGACGTTTGCAATCGGGGCATGCGACAAACACTCTAGGGTATCGTATTTGAAGTTTTTCCTGGACAACATAACATCACATTCACCGTTGAAATTGGCCTCAAACCTTGACTACAGCGATATATCCGTTGAGACCGAGGGGTTTTCACTTGCGGACTTGAAACTGTTTAGTGAGAAGTTATTCTACGAGGCGAATATGGGGGTTTTGGGCGGAGACGAGGAAGTCCTGATTACGAAGAGGGTTCTGAACAACTGTCTATCCTCTTTCACCCCATCTGCACTTCGTGGTGTCAAGCTGAGTAAGAAGACCGGAGTCAAATGGAGTAATATTGGTGCGCTGACAGAGGCCAAACAGGTGTTGTTGGAGACGCTTGAGTGGCCCACAAAGTACGCACCGGTATTTGCCAAGTGTCCGCTGAGACTGCGGTCCGGTATATTACTCTATGGGTACCCCGGGTGTGGTAAGACGTTGCTGGCCAGTGCTGTTGCGCAGCAGAGCGGGCTAAACTTTATCTCTGTGAAGGGGCCTGAGATACTGAACAAGTATATCGGTGCGAGTGAGCAGAATGTGCGGGAGTTGTTTGAGAAGGCGCAGGCTGTGAAGCCCTGTATCCTGTTCTTTGACGAGTTCGATTCGATAGCGCCGAAGCGTGGCCACGACTCGACGGGAGTCACTGACCGGGTAGTGAACCAGTTGCTGACGCAGATGGACGGTGCGGAGGGGCTGGATGGCGTGTATGTTCTCGCTGCTACGAGTCGCCCGGACCTCATTGACGCTGCGTTGCTGCGTCCCGGGAGATTAGACAAGAGTGTGCTGTGCGACATGCCCGACGAGCAGGCGCGCTACGACATCCTGGCGACCATAACGCGAGAGGAAGAGGACAACCAGCTCAAGATATCCACGGGAATAGACCTTCGTGAAATCGCCAGGCAGACCGCGTACTACTCCGGTGCGGACCTCCAGTCGCTGTGCTACAATGCGTATTTGAAGTCGGTGCAGAGGAAGTTGGAGACCGTCCAGGGTAAGAAAGAGGAGACCGGCCAGGCCGTCGAGTACTGCGTATTGGGATGCAAGAGCAACACGCAGACGGCTGTGCTGGAGGAGCAGCTGCGGCTGCGCACGCAGCTGCGTCTGCTTCAGGAGCGCGATAGCGAGCGACACATACACGTCGTTATAGAGCAGCAGGACCTGCTCGACGCTCTGGGCGAGACGAAACCCAGTGTCTCGACAACAGAGTACACAAAGCTCAAGCGTGTCTACGACAAGTTCAACGAGGACAGGGACGGCAAGATGCCCACGGGAGAGAATGGCGATGAGATAGGGAGCAGGCTATCGCTGATGTGAGGGGAGGATTTACGGCACTGCCTTATTTTTTATCAGAATACGTCATAGCTTCTTGTTACCCAATCAAAGATAAGTGAGCGCACAAGGTGGGGGTGGATAGGGAGGGCGAAAAGGAGCCAGAGACGGAGGAGGCCTCTGTCCGGCTGAAAAAAAAAAATGAAAATAAAAAAAAAAAAAAATTTTTCAATGACGAGTGATTCAAATAGCTAAATAGAACCCTAAATATTCCCAATTCTGCGACGACGTAGGACGTTTTTCGAGGAGGACGGACGCAATACTATATTTAAGCAACATAGGAATTACAAAGAAGAAAGAGACGGAAAGAAAAGGACAACGAAAGTTAAAAAAAAAGTGGAAAATGACTGATTCGAAAGCTCCTCAGAAGAGTCCCTCTGTGTTCAAGCTGTTTAATAGGCTGAAGAGCAGCTCTAATATTGCGGAGACTGCGCCAGGGAAGCCGGTTGGGAAGCCGCGCGCGCTGGCGAAGTCTTCTACGGCTGCGACGCTGTCGAGGAACTCGCACACGCCGCAGCTCAGGGAGACGACGACGTCGCTGTCGAGGCGAAGCACGGGTGTCACGCCCACTGTGCGCAAGTCCTCGAAGCAGCTGAGCACGCTGACGGCCCACAACTCCAATCCGTTCAGGGCTAAGAACGGGACGGTCGCTTCCGCGAGCCACACACACACGGGACATGCTAGCAGCACAAATAACGGAGAGCATTTGGTATACAACCCTTACGGAGTTAACAGTAGCCGCAGCGGCACCAACACTTCTGCAAGAGACTCCTCAACCAGCAGGACAGGGTCGACCAGTAACATGTCTGCCGGGTCTACCTCGTCCGCGAACAACAACACAGACCTGAGCTTCTACATGCACGATGGTGACAGCAAGATCAGAATGCTGCCGCTGCCGATTGCAGATCCTAACGAGTACCTCCTAGAAGACATAAAGCAGCTCAGTATCCACTTGTCAGACAACTTCATCTTCGACAAGGAAAACAAGACCATCGGGTCTGGTGGCTCTAGTGAGGTCAGGATAGTACGGTCAACGTATAAAGCGAAGGATGTATATGCCCTAAAGAAGCTGAACATGATATATGACGAGAGTCCCGAGAAGTTCTACAAGAGGTGTTCAAAGGAGTTCATAATAGCGAAACAGCTCAGTAACAACATTCACATCACATCAACGTTCTACCTGGTCAAAGTACCCACGACTATATACACCACTAGAGGTTGGGGTTTTATCATGGAGCTTGGGTCGAAGGACCTGTTCCAGTTGATGGAGAAATCCGGGTGGAAGAACGTGCCGTTGAATGAGAAGTTCTGCCTTTTCAAACAAGTAGCCCAAGGTGTCAAGTTCTGTCACGATAATGGTATTGCACATAGGGACTTGAAACCAGAGAATGTTCTGCTTTCCAAGGACGGTGTGTGTAAGCTAACAGATTTTGGTATCTCCGACTGGTACCATGTCGATCCTTCTGACCCTACAAGTGCGGTCAAAAAGAATGCAGGTATGATTGGTTCCCCACCATATGCACCTCCTGAGGTGATGTATTGGGACGCTAAGAAGAAGTACCCAGAGAGTCTACAGAAACCTTACGACCCACTGAAACTGGACTGCTATTCTCTAGGTATCATTTTTATAACGCTGATTAACAACATCATACCGTTCTTCGAGTCCTGTAATATGGACCCCAAGTACCGCGAGTTCGAGAGCTCTTACAACAATTTCATTAGGTACCAAAACAAGACTTTCAAGCAAAAAGGGGTTTACAAGCCGGGCCCTGGCAGCGAGTACATGCTGGCTCGTCGGTTCAAGAGCACGGATGCGAGCCGGGTTGCATGGAGGCTAGCTGACCCGGACCCCGAGACGAGATACAGTATGGAAGACCTGTTCAGCGACCCATGGTTCCAAGCTGTTGAGACCTGTGTCGATGTCAACGACATCAATGTTGTGAGACACCCTCAGATCAGGAAGACCAGCAGCGAAGGAATCTCCATGGTGAACCTGTCGACCACGGACCCCGGCCAGTTGCCAAGCTCGACGCCTGACGCAAAATTCTACATTGACGATGAGAAGAGCGCCTCGCCGGCACCGATCAAGCCGAGATCCATGGTGGACATCGCAGCCATGCCGATGAAGAAGAGTGAGCCTCCCTTGGGCACAGTCGATGAGCATGAGGACATTCTATCCAACGCCACAGTTGTTGAGGAACCCCAGACCGCTCCAGCCTCTGTACCGACACCGCTGCCCACACCGGAACCGGAGGACCGCGTCCCACTGCGCTCGAACATGAGCAGTAACGCTCCGACATCCAGCTCCGTGGCATCCAGCAGGAGCGTAGGCGGAACCAGACGCAAGCGCGTAGTGCACCATCACATGGAAGTCCCAGGCAGCGCATTACACATGTGACGTTATACATAAACCCTGTTTATAAAAACAATATGATTTACACTTTTTTTCTTTTCCTCTGCGCTATTTCCCTGACAATGGTTGCCCCTAGAAACTGAGGTAGAATAATGAACTAAAAAAAGAAAAGATCACAAAAATCTAATATTCAAGCAAAAGGTTTTTCCGCTACGTGTTGGTCTAGGGAACCAGGCTTTTTCATCGAAGATATTTTTTTTAGGGATTTTTCCGGTATTGGTTTTATTTATAGCGGGCGAGAAGCTGCTACGTCCTTTTCTGAGCTTGCTAGTCTTTTTTTTTAAAGTTTTTTTTTTTTTTTTTTTTTTTAGTTTTTCCGTTTATAAATAAATAAATAAATAAATAGAAAAGAATTAGCTAATACAAATTTCAAGGCAAGCAGAGAACATCTCGTGGTGTGTAGAAACGTCAAATTTTTTTCCCAATGGAAGCCGAGGGGTATAGAAACGGCGTAGGGGGGTGTAGCGAACCCGGGGGGTTGTTGAGAATGTCTTATTTCAGTTCTCTTAGAAACGCGCGTACATAGCTTAAAATGAAAGAAAAAAAAAAAGGGTTCTCTGAGCAGAGAAAGGGATCGGCACAGTTTTTTAATTAGAACAAGGAGCTGGAAAAAAAATAAAATAAGAAAAAAATTTTTTTTCTCCCACGTCATCATTTATTTACTTCAAGCCTTCAGACTCAAAGGGCTTTGACAACTAAAGCTTATAGGCTGAGCAAAAGACCAGAAATCAGTGACGCTACATAAAGAAATCAGTGACGCTATATAAAGAAATCACTTCAAGTCAAAAAAAAAAAGAGTGCTGGCTAAGAAAAAAACAAACATTCTTGGAACTACGATAAAGACCAAACATGAATGAGAAGACGCTTCTGGTGCCGAAATCTGTGGTGCGATTAGTGTTGGTGTGTGTGGTCATGGCGGCGGGGTTTCTGACGCTGCAGCTGCACAAGCGGGAGGACATCCGGGTGCTGGATGTGGCCAACGAGTGGATCGTTACCCCCAGCGCTAATGTATACTCCAAGCTGGGGTCTCTGACGAGCATGTACTACTACGGTGGTGATGTTGAAGGCAGAGACCTTGCGGAGACTCTGCTGAAGAATCCCGGCGCGCTGGAGCTGGCAAAGAAAGTGTACAGACGGTACAAGTTTGATTCCACTCCGGACTGGGTGACGACGTATACGCTAAAAAAGAACTTGCTCACATATAGTGCGGGTCCACATAAGGGTGAGAGTATACCGTCTCTGGAGGATATCGGGTTCTACGACTTTGATCCCAGGTTGACGTGGTCAGTGTACCTGCACCACTTGCTCAACACAACCTCGCCCGAGTTTGAGGATGACTTGAGTAGCATAGTGCCGTTCTCTTGGTACGATTGGTCAGACTTCCACGAGGTTAACAACGTCCTCGCGGCATCTGTGCCACTGCCCTGTAACTTCGTCCTGGAGAGTGCATTCGACAGAGAGTACATCAACATGATCGAGGCCGAGAACGGAGAACACCTTTTCAACTACGAGAGGAACAAATATAGCCAGGAGTCCTGGTATAAAGAGGAGAGAAAACGGTCTAATTTCCACAAGAAGTATAGAAACACCGACTTCTGCGAACCATTTAATGTCACTAAACATCTAGGAGTAAATGCAAGTAACACCCCATCAGATATGTTGAACAGCTCTTTGTTTAAACAGATGCAGCCACCATTTTACTTGAAGCGACCTCACGATGAGCTCAGACCTGAGGTATACCAGCTGCAAGCCAGAATCTTCATGTGGTCGACGTTACCTTCCCCAACTTCATTGACCATATTGGATGGTATTGATGGGTCCTACCAGATCCCTATCAATGTGTCTAACAGACTAAATCTGGCTCAGTCGGGCATGTTACATAGTTTTGTTAAGAACAAGACTCAGGAGGCGATCGAGAAAACACAAAGAGCTAAATGGAAGGAGGCCGAGAGTGAAGATGTTGATGTGGAATTTAATCATGTAGATATGTTCAACAAATTCTTGAATAACGACAAGGTCAAGAAGTTTAAAGTAAATATCCCTGAAACTAAAGGCTATTCTTTGAAGGATGATGATTTCATCCACGTTCATGAAGAAGACTTTGAATTTGACCCCATTGCAAAAATTAATCAACTAGAAGAAAACGACAAGTTAGGCAGATTAAGCCAGCAACAAAAAAATTATTTGAACGCATTGAAGTATTCTATTGAGATTAACCCAGCTTACCAACCTAAATACTTTCAAGAAGCCAGAGGTGTTAAACAATATAATGATCTGGGTCATCACCGTGATCAAAGGTTCTTCTATGGTGATAACTTGATCCATGATAAGCACGAGTATGCACTAAGAATGAACACAATGATCAGAACTTTCCAAAAATTTGCAGCAGCTAATGGCATCATTACCTGGCTTTCCCACGGTACCCTATATGGCTATCTATACAATGGACTGACATTTCCATGGGATAATGATTTTGACTTACAGATGCCTATCAAGCATCTAAATTTACTAGCGGAACATTTCAACCAATCGCTAGTCTTAGAAGATCCAAGGGAAGGAAACGGTAGATACTTGCTAGATGTTTCAAGCTCGATAACTGTCAGAACCAAGGGTAATGGTAACAACAACATCGATGCAAGGTTCATTGATATTGACACCGGGATGTATATCGATTTAACAGGACTATCCGTTTCAATGACACCTATTCCCACTTACATACAAGGTCGAGTGCAAAAACTAATACATGATCTAAACATACAAATTGACCCAAAACCAGAGAACTCTACAAGTATAGAGGACCTAGAAAAACTAAATAAATATGAAATGACACCACAACAAATTTATGATTATGCTGAGAAACATCATGACGAGTTCCGCCCATCTGATATTTCAGATATTAAAACCGCACTCAAAGATGAAATGTCTGAAATTGAAAAAGCTAAATGGAATGTTGAGAAATTGAATGCCAAAGATAGGATGGACTTGAACAGAAAACTTAAAATTTACAACTGTAGAAACCGTCACTTTTCATTTCTTCAAGAGTTAAGCCCATTCAGGAATAGTCTTTTTCATGGCGTACCTGCACTTGTACCTAATGAGCATATTTCTATGTTACAACTTGAATATAAAGTGCCTAGGAAATACGATTTTTTAACATACAAAGAAAACACCTATGTTCCAGAGTTTAGGTTATGGTTTCAAGACTCACAACTAAAGAAATATGCCAATGTCAATAAATGGTATGCAAAGTTAAGGAGTATTGCCCCAAAGATCTCTGAGACATCTATCAAAAAGTTCACTAATTTGACCACAACTGACATCAAGATTATGTACGCGAATATGGTGAGAATGCATGATGCCGACCTTCTTTCAATTCAGTATAATGGCTTTAATGCTACATCATACAGAATAAAAGAACTGAGTATAATAAATGACCCCAAATTAACTACCGCATGGAAAACAAAACTTCTTCACGAACTGAGAAAACATACTGCCCCTACAATCACGTCACCAGGTAAAGATGCCTTCCTGTTCGGCTACGAGAGAGAAGTATGGAATCATATAACAAAATCTTTGCCTTCATCGACCATAAAATTTGTAGAGAATGCGGTTCATTTAGATATTTACCGAGACCTAATTAGTTGGTCTGAAGATGCAACGAATAATGAACTCAAAATGTTTGATATTTTCGTCCCAAGTCCTGACCCAATACTAGCCCACCATTACAATAGTACTGGCCCTATCAACCTTAATCTGAACACTATCGGGCAAAACTTTTTTGGTGGACAAGGAATCTCATGGTTGGACCGTAGAGATAACGAAGTTTTCCTCAGAGATATTTTCTTAGAGACTTCACCAAACCCAGATTTTATCCCAAAACAGTATAATGTATAACCGAGGTCCTTTTTCTTTTTCTTTTTATTTCTATACTGTTAATGTAGATAACTATCTCTGTGAAATGAAAAAAATAAATAAATAAATACAAAAAAATTCATGTAATATTACGAAACAGATAACCAGCATCGCTATTAATTTTAATTACATTTCATTGGTTTATAGGTAGATAAAATTTGATATGGACGAATAGGCTTCTAAATGCAGTTTAAGATCTGAATAAGGTAAAAAAACACGACCAAAAGAGAATAGATACACAAGACACATAAATTCTAGTTCAGTGTTGTTTTCATAGTTTAATTAGATTATAATTGTTAAATTTGTATAATAAATGAAAATCAACAAGTCACGTGATCGCCAAATCTCATGCAGGGGAAGAGTGCTCTTTAAGCTTGAAATTTCGTAAGCGACGTTTAAGCTGGCGATTTAAATGGGCAATGAGTCTTCTGATTGCGAGCAAGAATATTGAAAGCAATAAAGGTTACACACATTACCATAGAGTTTTTATCTCAATCTGATCTTATCGTTAACTGTGGTTTATAGAAGTGACAGGATCAAAACAAACAGAAGGTCACAGTAAGGGAGAGGTAAATTTTAAAATTGTGAACTCTGCGTTAAAACGCCAAAACCATTGTAATAAATAGAGAGTTACAGCTCAAATAACTAGATCACAATATGATGCAATCCATTTTGGGTAAAAGTGGTGAGAAAAGACTGAAAAAGGCAAAGAATAAAACGAAACTTAAGGTGAGTCGAAAGCATAATAGGTCTGAAGATGAGTTATCAACGGCTTCTGTGGCTGATGCCGATACCACAGTATCAACGGATTCGAGAAGAGTGACATCAAAAACAGCAAACGACAATAAGTCCAAATCAGATACGAATTGGGCGGACTTTGATTCCTCTTTCAATATTGATCCGTTATTCGAAAACTTAAAGAGTGACAATACACAGGAAAGGCAGGTTGCAGCTGATAAATTAAAGGAAGCTTTAATTACTATATCACGAGAGATATCAACTGAACAGTTTCAGAGGTTGAGTAATACTATCAACAATAAAATCTTTGAGCTGATACATGGATCAGCTTCTAATGAGAAAATTGGAGGTATTTTGGCAGTTGATTCACTTATAGACTTTTACTTAAAAACTGATGAACTTCCGAACCAAACATCAAGATTGGCCAACTATTTAAGAGTACTAATTCCATCCAATGATATTGAAGTCATGCGTTTAGCAACCCAAACACTGGGAAAGCTGGCACTTCCCAGGGGGACATCCACATCAGAATTTGTCGATTTTGAAGTCAAAACATGTTTAGATTGGCTTACCTCCTCCACAGATAATCCTACGTTGAGCTCAAAACAAGAATACAGAAAACATGCTGCGTTGATGATAGTATCAGCTCTTTCCGATAACTCACCATATCTCCTGTTTCCATATGTAAATCCTATTCTAGATAATATTTGGCTGGCACTGCGGGACACTAAGCTAGTCATTAGAATGGATGCTGCAGATACTATGAGAAATTGTTTACTTATATTACAAGCTAGAGATCCTTCAATCGCTAAAGAATGGTATAATAGAATTTTCCTAACTGGTATTCAAGGGTTAAGCTCTAACAGTAACGAAAATATCCATGCAACTTTGCTGGCATTCAGGCAGTTACTCACTCTAAAGGGTCAATATCTGTCTGATAAGTACTCACAAATTTTCCAGTCGACGATAAAATATAAGGACCATAAATACGAAGTGATAAGAAAGGAAGTGTATGCAATTATTCCACTTCTGGCTGCATTTGATAAGAAATTATTCTCCACAAAATATCTTGACCCTACCCTTGTTTATTATTTGAAGGTTTTAAAGGATATGGATAGTAACCCAGCAAATAATGTAGACAAAGAAGCCATTTTCATTTCGATCGGTGATATTTCTGAGCAAGTAAGGTCCAAAATAGATCCTTATACGGTGCAAATACTAACAAATATCAAACAAGATCTACAAATTAAGTATAAAATCAGAAAACATTATGAAAGAGCCTTATTCTACTGTATCAGCAAACTGGCAATTGCGCTAGGGCCGGCTTTAGCAGCCAACCTGAATAATAACTTTTTGGATCTAATTCTATCGTGCCCTCTTTCTGCTCATATGCAGGAGGTTATGGCCACTTTGAAGAATTATATTCCAGCTCTATCAGAAGCCATAGATAATCGTCTGTTAGATATATTACAAGCATACATGACTGGTGAACGTTCTAACACACGGAAAAACCTACGAATATTGAAACCTGTTTCTTTAAACCAAGCTAGAAAATGGCGTGAAAAAGACATCTGTTCAAAAACTGGAGAGAATTACAATGATGACTATGACGAACAAGTGTTATCACTGGTCTTCAAAATGATTGATATCATAAATCCAGATATGCTATCCTCTGACCACATTAAACTGTCTATCATCTCTTACATTGAGTATAATAACAGCATCATTAGGAAGTTGGCTGCTTTGGTGTCTTGTGAACTTTATAAGAAATCTAACGATAATTACAATATTTCGGACACCTCAGTACAGACCGCTTCTAGAGTGCTAAGCAAACTGCTAGTGCTAGCAATCACAGACCCAAATTCTTCGGTTAGACTAGAATTATTGCAATCGTTAGATAATAAATTTGATTCTCAGCTAGCCCAACCAGATAACTTAAGGTTATTGTTTTCTGCAATAAATGACGAAATTTTTGAGATAAGGCTCGAGGCTCTGCGAGTTGTAGGAAAACTCTGTGAATTGAATCCAATTTATGCAATACCCGAGTTGCAAAAAGTATTTCTTGGATTTTTAACGGAATTGGAATATGCAAATTCTACAAGGGGAAAGGAACAAGTACTAATCTTATTGGGTACATTAATAAACAGTGCTGATGAAATACCAAAGCCATATATTAAGCAATGTCTTGATATTCTACTATTAAGACTACAAGATAACTCATCAGCAGTAGCCACAACAACACTGAAAACCATTGGGACCCTTGCAAAAGCAGTAAACTCTGGTATTGTAGAGTATATTCCAAAGTTGATGCCCATTATTATTTCCACTTTGCACAATCAAACGAACTCCTTGAAGAAAACGGCGGCTATTAGAACACTAATAGAACTTTCTCGGTCAACAGGATATGTGGTGGAGCCATTGATTGATTACCCCGAGTTATTAAGTATCGTTATAAACTTACTAAAAACTGAAACAAATCCAACAATTAAGCAAGACATTGTTCAACTAATAGGTACATTAGGTGCTCTGGATCCATACAAACATCGTGAAATAGAGGGTGGTTCCACCACAGCTCGAAAAGTAGAAAAAATTCATCATTCTACTGCTATTGATCTATTAATTCAGGGTATGTCACCAGCTAACGATGAGTTTTATCCATCTGTTGTGGTACATAACCTGGTGAAAATCCTTCAGGATCCATCATTGTCATCTCATCACACGAATGTTGTACAAACTATAATCAGGGTTTTCCAAGATCTAGGGCTCCAGTGTATTGTGTTTTTGCATATATTTGTACCTGCAATATTGGAAGCAATGAAATCATGCCCACCCTCACATCTCGAATTTTATTTCCAGCAACTATCAATTTTAGTTGATATAGTGGATCACTATATTAGTCCTCATACAGAGGAAATATTTGGAATAATTAAGGAGTTCTTTCCTATCGTCAAATTACAGTTATTAATAATATCCCTGATAGAATCAATTGCTAAAGCTGTAAAGCATAATTTAAGAAGATTTATTCCAATAACTCTGAATCTCTTTTTAGGTGTTCTGGAAAATGATAAATCAAATCAAAAAATGGCATCGACTGCTGTTTTGAAGGGATTGGTTGAGCTAGGTAAAAGCCTTGAAGACTATTCCCAATTAATAATACCCACAGTAGTTCGGATCTGTGAATTTTCTCACACAACTTTACGGAAAGCAGCCATCGTGACATTAGGTAAGTTAGCAAAAACAATTAATTTATCAGAAATGGCCTCTAGAATCATTCATTCAATGGTAAGGATTTTGGAAAATGGGGATAAAGCGTTAGTGAAATCAACTATGAATACGCTATGTCTCATTCTATTACAGCTGGGCAACGATTTCATAGTTTACATTCCTGTTATAAACCATACCCTAGTTAAAAATCGTATCCAACACTCAATATATGATCAGTTAGTTAATAAGTTAATGAATGGAGAAGTGCTAAATACCAACATGCTACTTGATAAAGATACTGAAAGCTCTAAGAAAATTGACTTTAGTAATACACCTCGAATAGAGAAACTCAAGGTTGATCAACAGGCTTTGAAAAATGTATGGGACTGTTCTCAACAGAGAACAAAAGAAGATTGGCAAGAGTGGTTCAGAAGGTTATCTGTGCAAACAATTAGAGAAGCATCATCTCCTTCTCTAAGGGCATGTTCAAATATAGTAAGCATCTACAACCCGCTTGCAAAAACGCTGTTTAACACTGCATTTTCCAGTTGTTGGAATGAGTTACAAGTAACTTACAAAGAGAGTATACTTAACTCGCTCTGTTATGCGTTATCATCACCTGAGAATCCCCCTGAAATATATCAAATACTCATAAATCTAGTAGAATTTATGGAGCATGACATGAATCCTCTTCCAATTCCTGTGCACATCATGGGTGAATATGCCCAAAATTGTAATGCTTATGCAAAGGCTTTACATTATAATGAAATGGAATTTATTGAAAATGAGAAACCCTCTATAATCGAATCATTGATTAACATTAACAATCAATTGCACCAAACAGATACTTCTATCGGAATCTTGAAATATGCACAACAAAAATATAATCTACAATTGAAAGAGACGTGGTATGAAAAGTTGCAAAGATGGGATGATGCATTACAAGCTTATACTGAGAGAGAAAAAGCAGGAGAAGACAGCAAAGAGGTCATGATGGGAAAATTAAGATCTTTATTCGCCCTCGGAAATTGGCAGCAAATATCAAATCTCGCCAGAGACAAGTTTAACACTGTTTCATTAGACGTCAAAGAAAAAATGGCTCCAATTGCAGCTGGTGCATCATGGGCTCTGCAAGATTGGGATGAAATCGAAAAATACTGCTCTGTATTACCAGATAATTCTATACACAGAGAATTTTTTTCTGCCGTATTGTGTCTACATAGAAACAACTTCAAAGATGCCGAGTATCATTCAGATAGAGCTAGTAGTTTAGTTGTCTCGGAAATGTCTGCATTAGTGAATGAAAGTTATAGCAGAATATACAACTCTGTTGTCAAGTGTCAACGAGTGGCAGAATTGAAAGAAATTATTAGGTATAAACAATTACCTAGAGATTCACCGAATAGAAAGTACATGAGAGAAACGTGGAACAAAAGATTGCTGGGATGTCAAAGTAATGTGGATGTATGGCAAAGTGTACTAAGTATGCGTACCTTAGTAGTTAGTCCTGAGGAGGACAAAGAAATATGGGTAAAATTTGCCAATTTATGCAGAAAGAGTGGAAGAATGGGAATGGCTAATGAAGTACTTCATTCCTTATTAGCGAGGGATGAGATGTCAGAAAATCCAAATGTTAAACGTGCAAGTCCTGATGTAATGTATGCATATCTAAAATATCAATGGGAAGCTGGATCTAGAGAACTAGCTTTGGATCAATTGAATATATTTATCAGTAAGGTCATCGATGATTTAGGATTGACGCCTTCCACTATAATTTCAAAACGGAATATGTTACAGAGGTCTAAAATCCAACTAGAGCTAATTGAAGATAGGCAGAAACTTCTTTCCAGATGCTTTGTCAAACAAGGTGATTGGACCATTACAATTGAACCTAATTGGAGTATAAAAAATCCAGATACGATCCTATCTGCATATTTACTCGCTACACATTTTGATTCTAAATGGTACAAAGCTTGGCATAAATGGGCATTAGCAAATTTTGAGGTTATCTCAATGATGACTTCAACTAGTAGAGGGAGTAGTGTATCCACCTCCAAGGCTCCTATTACCAGTTTTTACCAGATCACTAACAATCTATTTGATAAAACCAATAATTCTAATGCCACTGAGTTTTCTGACATCTTAATCAATAATCACGTTGTATCTGCTATCAAAGGGTTTTTCCATTCTATAGCTTTATCAAATTCAAGCCTTCTTCAAGATGCACTGAGATTGCTAACTTTGTGGTTTACATTTGGTAGTACTTCTGAAACAACTCAAGCAATGCAAGAAGGTTTTAATATGGTTGAAATCAGTACTTGGTTGGAGGTCCTACCCCAACTTATTTCTCATATTCATCAACGGAATCCTTTAATAAGTAGGTCATTATTAACACTTTTATCAGATCTGGGTAAGGCACATCCTCAAGCATTAGTCTATCCACTGACTGTTGCCATTAAATCAGACTCTGTTTCAAGACAGAAAGCTGCTATCTCAATAATCGAAAAAATGAGATCACATAGCCCAATACTTGTCGATCAGGCCGAGGTTTTGAGCCATGAATTGATAAGAGTAGTGGTCTTGTGGAATGAAATGTGGTATGAGGGTTTGGAAGATGCTAGTAGGCAATTTTTTGGGGAAAATAACCATAAGAAAATGTTGGAGACATTAGAACCGTTACATGCTCTTTTGAAAAGAGGGCCTGAAACACTACGGGAAATTTCATTCAAATATGCTTTTGGAAAAGATTTGGATTATGCATATAAGTGGGTGAAGAAATTTAAAGAAACTGGTGATGTCTGCAACTTGAACCAAGCATGGGATATTTATTATTCTGTCTTCAGGAAAATTAATAAGCAGCTCCCACAGATGGAGAGCTTGGAATTACAACATGTTTCCCCTAAGCTTTTAGCCTCGAAGGATTTAGAACTTGCTATTCCAGGAACATATATACCAGGAAAACCGATAACCAGACTAAGCAGTGTTGAGCCTATTTGTGATGTTATTTCATCAAAGCAAAGACCAAGAAAAATAACCTTCAAGGGTAGTGACGGTAAAGACTACCAGTATGCGTTAAAAGGGCATGAAGATATTCGACAAGACAGTTTGGTTATGCAGTTATTTGGACTGGTCAATACATTATTGCAGAATGATATCGAATGTTTCCAGAGGCATCTCGACATTCACCAATTCCCAGCTATTCCACTATCCCCGAAGACGGGGTTGATAGGGTGGGTTACTGAAAGTGATACACTGCATATATTGATCAAAGAATATAGAGATTCAAAGAAGGTTCCATTAAATATTGAACATCTAGTAATGTTACAGATGGCACCTGACTATGACAGTTTAACGCTGCTTCAAAAGGTCGAAGTTTTTGATTACGTTCTTGATAATACACAAGGCCTCGATTTATACAATGTACTCTGGTTGAAAAGTACATCTTCTGAATCCTGGCTTGAAAGGCGTACAACATATACGAGATCTCTTGCTGTAATGTCAATGACTGGATATATCTTGGGGTTGGGTGATAGACATCCTAGTAACTTAATGATGAACAGAGTAACAGGTAAGATTGTCCATATTGATTTTGGTGATTGTTTCGAAGCTGCTATTTTACGCGAGAAGTATCCTGAAAAGGTACCCTTTAGATTAACAAGAATGCTAATTAAAGCAATGGAGGTAAGTGGCATTGAAGGAAGTTTTAGAATTACCTGCGAAAACGTCATGCGTGTTTTGAGAGATAATAAAGATTCATTAATGGCTATTCTAGAAGCATTTGCATTTGATCCTCTTATTAGATGGGGATTTGATGTCCCTACTGATAAAATCGCAAACGAGATAGGTGAAAACTTTTATATAAACTCCAGTACTGAAGTACAGAACTCAGAAATGGAGCTAATGTTAGAAAATAGTACTCCACAAAAAAAGAAAAGAAGGGAGTATACCAATGCCCGTGCGGTTTTGGTTTTGAAAAGGATCTCTAGCAAGCTTACTGGTAATGATATTAGCAAACTTGAATGTCTTGATGTAGCTGACCAGGTAGATCATTTAATACAGCAAGCACAATCAGTCGAAAATTTATGTCAACATTATATTGGTTGGTGCCCATTTTGGTAATCTTTCTAAAAACCAACTTTTCGAGATTGATATTAAACTCATGAAATAATTTGGCAATTTATAAAGCTACAAATGATATATACTTTAATTCTAAACAATGACTCTTGTTAGCAATACATACATTTATTTAATATAATTTATATCATACATCATTTATTTCTTATCAGTCTGCTTCATATTTTGGCCGTGTGCATTTGGGAAATTGCCAATATTTTGCTGAGCCACCGGCATAGGGACCTTCCCGTAGTTATTTTGGTTCATTGGTGGTGGTCCCATATTTGGTTGGAATTGACCACTTGGGAAACCCATAGGGATGTTTGGTAAAGGTGGGAACCCAGGTGGAGGAGGACCCATTCCTGGAATGAATGGAGGTGCATTATTAATGTTCGAATTATTTCCATGGTTTGGATTTCCATCCTTCCTATCAGACTGTTGTTCCAGATGAGGAGGCATCTGACCTCCTCTTGGCATATTAGGGAAACCAGCCATACCTGGAGGTGGCATCATATTTGGTGGTGGCATACCCATTGGGAAACCTGGAGGTGGCATTCCCATAGGTGGCATTTGCTGTTGATTTGGTCTTCCTTTATTCTCTTGTCTCATTTGTTGAGGAGGACCTGTAGGACCACCTTGTTCATTTGCTTTACCCTTTGTAAGTAGCCCTTGGAAAAAAGCACTATTATTTTGAGGATTTGGTGGGAAAACCATGCCAGGTGGCATTTGATGTTGACCTTGAGGCAACTGATCCGATTGCATTCTATTAAAATGTGGTGGTACTTGAGAATGTGGCATGGAACCTTGTTGTTCAAGTTTTACTGGTAAGGAGACTGGTGTACCACCGACACTACCATCCATAGCTATCCTTGGGTCACGTCCAGCAAAACTTCTAGTACTGTTATCACTATTCTGGTTATTGAGTAGAGGGCGTTCGTTATTTGTTGGAGTGTTTGACTCTTGGTTAGTATTTTCATTTTGAGGAGTTTGAAAGAAGGACATTAATCTTGAACCACCCACTTGAGCACCGTCCGACTTGTTTACATCTTTTTTATTCAAACCCATTTCTGCTGACTCCGGAGAATTCGAACTAGAGTTGGTTTGTCCTGTAGTAGTTTTATTGTCCTTAGAAGTAGTGGAAAAGAAGGAAGAAAATCTGGAAGAGCTTGCTTTTTTGTCTTCATCAGTTTGCTTGGAATCGAAAAAATTACTTTCAACTGCTGTTTCGTCCTTTGACAACGTTAATGTTGAGTTTCTATCACTATTGCTGACATCATCTGAAATATCCCTAGATTCATCGTTACCTTTGGTATTAGCCATGTTAAGAAATTCACTAATGGAGTTAGTACCGTTACCCAATGTACTTGAAAAATTCAAAGATGATGAAGATCTAGAAGGAATTTCCTTATTTGAATTGAAACCGGTGTCTGAAAGAGGAGCAAGGCCCTTCTTCTTTCTCTCCATGTCTTTCATTTTCGCCTTCCAAGCTTCAAAGTCCATCATAGAGTTTGGAGAACTTCCGATTTCTTCCTCCAATGCTATGAGATCATCATTATTGGCATTAATATCATTCTCCTCGATATAATTCCCTTTGTCGAGTCTCCCGAATTTGTTATTAAATCTCTTATTGTTATTGCCAGGCTTGGGCCCCTTGACATTTTTCATCTTCTTGTCATAACCTCCTTCTAGTCCTCTCCCCTTGTTATTAGCGCCTCTTGGTTCAGGATGCTTTTGATACAGTCTCCAGAACTTCTTCTTAGGCAGCAGCATTGATATAGTCTCGATAGTCTCGTTTGGAATTTCCTTCGAGAGACTCAGCATTTCATTTATCGTATATACATGTTGTTTTGTTGTGCTCAAGGGCTTGTAGTCAGCAATAGGCGTCTCCAACTCCTCCAACAGTGTCGTTTCCGTTCCCGTTTCCGTCGTTGTCGTCGTACCCTTGGCCAAAGGTTGCGATATCTGCTGTCTGTTAGCAAACAGTGTCTGCTCTAATTGCGACACAGAGATCGCATCTCCAGTCTTCTGAACCGGTGTCTCAGTCTCTGTGTTGTCGTTTACACTCTCACCAACCTCCACCACTGTCTCGTCGGTATTCTCAGTACGCCTGATAAACTCACCAAAAAAACGCGACAGGTTCTTGGCACCACTATTATCCGTGCCAGCAAAATCCATCTCCAAAATCACTTCTCTTTTTAGTTCTTCTTGTCTTCAATATTTCTTTGTTACCAAGTTTCTCACTGTTATACCCCTTTACCACTCAAAAATCGATTATTTCCAGCGGGGAAAAAGCAAATATAAGAAATCTCTGCAAAATGAAGGCAAAATTACCAATCGTTTCTACAGTTTCTCCTGGTTTTATGGTCTTCTGGTTGCTCCAAAGCTCTTCATTTCACCTTCATTTTAGAGGTTTCAAAAAAAAGGGCCCACCCAAAAAAAAATTTTGGGCGCAGACTGCAAAGAAAAAATTTTACTCGTACATTATGACACATAATGACAAGGAGTATAAACTGAAACCCAAAAATGGGCTCTCATATTGGATTGTAGGCCATGCAAGATTGTGTATATTAGTTTAATTAAAACGGGAAATAATCTATTAAATAAATAAGGGTAAACAAATAATGCTATGCTAAAATTCAAGACTGCTTTTTCTTTTTTATTCTTTGAATTTATAATGACAATTATCTTTAGAAGATAGTGTTTAAAAATGCCTGGTAAAAATGTAACAGTAATAAAAAAAAAAAGGATAAGAAAAAAAAAAATTATGATTATGCATTCAGATTGGAAATTAGTTGGACGAAGTACTTTTCGAATGACTTTGCATCGGAGGTGACAAGCTTCTCGACGAGTTCGACGATGAGCACCGAGGGGAACTGGACCATTGGCAAGTAGACCTCGGTCAGATATTTCAGACAAGGGTTTGCCTGTGGGTCTGTGCCACCGCCACTTTGGATATACAGCTCTAGTAGTAGTCTCGAGAGATCAGAGGCGATGACCCGGGCGCTACCTTCTCTGATATTGAATTTGTACTCAGGCTTGAAGGGGATCTCGAATGCCAGTGGAATCACCTTGGTAATGAAGAACTCATTCAGACCGTCTAGCTTTTCAACGGAGGCGGCGTATATGTCTTCTGGGTCGTTGCACTTACCACTACCAAAGAACTTGACAAAGTTCACCAGTACGTTTAGCGAAAGTTTCATAACAGAGATCTCCTGTACCTCCTGTGGCGTGTACTCTAACAGGTCATTCAGTATCGTTGGCAGCACTTCACGTCCTTGGTTCGTGAGAAGAATAGACGTAACGTTGTTTGTAACAAATGATTGCAAAAAGCTCATATACGCTTTCTTTAACAACATCTTGTCTCTAAACGCATCCGTGACGATAATATTCTTACCGTTTGTGCTATTCAGGGATTTACCGTTCGCTTCGTTCCAATCGCGGTTCTCTTCACCACAGCGCTCTTGTTCAATTTGTGACAACAGCACATGGACTTTATTAATTACAGGAGCTAACAAGTTGTTAAATAGTTCAAAACAACTCTGATCTTTGTGGAACATGTGTATCATCTGGCCAACAAAACTCAAAAAATCGTTCATTTCCATCATTTTTAGATCCGAGTCAAGATAGAGCAAAATTAACTTGTTGGCAAATGGAACAATATCACTGCTTAAGATTGGGATCAATCTTGAAAATGTGAATCTTGCTGCGTCTCTGACGGTTTCGTGTTTGCTAAAGTATGAGAATGTCACCAAGACAACTTCAGCAATATTTGCAAATTTTTCTATAAGAGATCTGTGTATCAATTTCTTGCTAACTAATGCATTGTTCACTCTATTTTCAGGAACTAGACCAGAATGAACACCTCTAGCAAGTGTACCTATGGCCAGCAAAATGTTGTGAATTTGGGCAGAAACTTGTTTCGTTTGACTTTGGGAAGAAATACAACTCTCAAGGTCAGTAAATAATGGAGTCAAAATCTCATTCATAATATCAAAATCGGAGTCAGTGTTCCCACCAATCAAAATACCAAGACCTTCAAATAAGTATAACTGGTTATCAAATATAGAGTTCTCTTCGATTCCTTCCTCATTAACAGCCAAAACCTTGATCGGAAGCAATGGGGAGATCTTTTCAACGATTTCTCTAAGGACCGAAATTGGGAATTTCGGTTTTGTAGATTTAAGTAGTCTTGAGAACAAATACCATGTTCTTAGTCTTGTTTTCTCTCTCTTGTTGAACATACCAAATGGACTGCAGAAAATATTTAACAATACAAGCTCATCTTTTGTTCCTGAGAAGGATAAGAATTGATAGTGCTTGACAATCAACTCGAAAAATGAAATTTGGACATAAGAACTGTCCATCTGGAAAATGTTACTGTTATCCAACAACATTCTGATGAAATTGTTCATGACCATCGATGGTTCTGAATTGACAATTTGGTTTTTTGGTAATCCGAACAAGTTGTTTCTTATACTTTCACTTAAATTGTGTAATTGGTAGATAGCAAGTTCGATGTCTCTCCAGTCATTACTTGTTATAAGCGTTTGAATGCAACTGGAAATATTTGTTAGAAAGATTTGTGGATTGATAATTGCGATTGCATCCTGAAAAACCTTCAACTTCGATCTGATTGTTTCGCAGAACTCTTCTATTTCATCTACACTCTCTTCTGTACTGGACTCATCGATCTTCATCTTTTTAAAACAGACTTGCAATAGAGAAACCATAAATTCCTGGTGTGGTACATCCAATGGTTGTCTTTTCGAATTCATTGCTACGGGAGATCCGGCTTTACCTCCAATTGCAAAAATTTTCTTCATAATAGACAAATACTGCGAAATGAAAATGAAACACTGTTGGGTCACTGAGTCGTACTCATGTAACATGAATTTCAGTACCAGTGGTGCAACTTGTGTCAAGACTTGATCATCTGCGGCCAAAAAAAGCTGTTGTGATTCTTCGGTAGGAGGATTGACGTCATTACATTGTTCCAAAATAATAGACAACTCTAAACCTACTGAGGACGCCAGCTTGGCAAGCTGTTCGCATATCTCCACGTCATCTATACTGCTATCCACTGAGGCAACTTTTGTGGTCAAATCTAACAGACTCAGTAACGACAGCTTATCTACTGGTTTCATCTTCTTGGATATAATTTCACACAGACATTGTGCGCAAGCCGTCTTAGTATCTCTATAATCAAGGAAGTTTATAATTAGCGACACGTACTCTGGCACAACGATCAGTGTGACATCAATCCATGCAATGTACGACCCAATGCAGGACATCACCAGCGCTGCTATCTCCGGCATGATGAGCTGGCCCTTGGCAAGTGTCCTCAGCGTATTAATCCACACCACGACAAGTTTCTGCACATCACCGTTCCGCATCTGGTCCTTCAGCGCGTTGTTTTTCTGTTGTATTTCCTTCGATCTCACAAAAGTCTGGTCAGCTATCTCGGAGTTGATGAACATGCACACACGGCAGAAGTAGTCTACGCCGACACTGGAGAACTTGTCGCTGTCGCCGCTCTGCAAGCCACGGATGTCCAGTATCTCCACGAGCTCGTCGAAGAACTGGGGCCACTGGTCCAGGTACATTACGAGAAACAGCCGTGTAACCAGCTCCGCAACTTTGTTCCTGATAAACTCGGGCTCCACTTTGTCCGCAACCACATATGATCGCAGCAGCTCCACCACCGCGCCGCGCACAAACAGCAGCGTCTCCCCAACAAGCACGTTCCCATACACCTGGTCGCACAGCGACTGCAACGCCACAAACCGCATCAAATCGTCGCCGTCACTCATCAAACTCACAAACACAGGAGCCGCCGCCGAGTCCGCCTTGATCTGCTCAAACAACTCAATCGCCTGCCTCCGCGACTCCGGATCCGCCGCCGTGGCACCGTTCGCCACGCCAACAACTTCTCTAATCCTCGCCAACATTGCTATCTTCTCTTCTTCTTGCGTTTCTCCTCCAATTGCTACCCATATTCCTCAAATATCGAAATCTCATCGCAAGATCAAACAAAAAATTTTTTTTTTATTTCTGCACAAAAAAAAAAAATCTGGAAAAAAATTTATAACCGGGTAAACTTTCGTTGGTAGATCACGTGATTTATTTGAGCGGAGGGGGTCTGCAGCCATAGCAACTCAGAGCCTCCCACCATTGTACACCATTGTATTGTGTACCAGCTTGTACAAGTGCTACATGTTGACACAATTGTAGCATTACCTCAATATCCTTTGCCTCTACAATCCTCGCTTGTCCTGGGCAGCAGCGCATGTTGTACAGCACCACAAACTCACGTCGTGTCGTATTTATACCATACAACAACACACTTTGTTGCAATACAACAACACGGTTTGTCACAATACAACAGAGTCCCATATTGCTGGTGTCTCACGCTCGTGACACACGATAATCGATAACCGCCGGCAAAAGGGAACTTGTGGCTTACGTGTAGAAATTGTTTCCATAGGTGTGATTCACAGTTTATAATATACTACACACAACACAACACTTTGTGTTGTGTTGTGTTGTATAAAACCATTTTGATGAAGAAAAACAGCCCCCCCCAAATCTCTCCCTCATTAAACCGCAAGACTGTATTGTACTCTTTATAGTATTGTAGAATGCATTGTTGAATATCATACTGTACTGTACACTTTACAGTATACACAATTGTAAGCTCTGTATAGCAAACAAGGTATTGAACACAATGAGAAGAAGACTGTATTGTATCTGGTAAACTGTACTATTCACACTGTATTGTCCACACTGTACAGCACACAATCTGTAGTACACTCTGTACTGTATACAAAATCTTATTACAATAATAAAATATAAATTGATTAAAAATAAATAAATAGTTTAAATAATGATATAAACCTTTATTCATTATATCCTCTATATAATACTGTACAGTATTATACTACACCCTGTACTGTACTACACTCTGTGCTATATCATCCAGCAATGAACACACTCAAAGTACACTGTAAATGAATACACAGGCTACACTCAACACCCTGTACACCCTGTACACCCTGTACAGGGTGTACAACCAACACACAACACCCTGTACAATACACCCTTCTCGTACACCACGATGTAGTATTTCTCGAGTTCTCAGAATTTTTCGGGAATCATGGATTTTTTTACTAACAAACCCGCGTACAGAAACGAGGTATTTTCAACTCTGTAAGGGGGTCCCCTTGATTGCAGGGATTTCTGCTTTTGTGGTGGGGGATTGTGGAGGAAGTGTGGTACTGCAGTGGTGTAAGAGTATATTGCTGCACAGTATATTATAGTGCTGTGTAGTATGCAACACTGTACAGCATAGTACTGTACAGTATAATACAGTACAATACCGTATAGTACAGTATAGTGTAGTGTAGTACACTGTAGTATGGTGTAGTATAATACAATACAGTGCTATATAGTTTTGTGTGGTACAGTACTGTATAGTACAGTATAGTATATTACAGTCTAGTACAGTGTAGTACTGTACAGTGTAGTGTAGTAAACTGTAGTATAGTACAGTACAATACAGTATAATACATTGTACTGTACGCCAATACAATGTATGTATTCAGATCCCGTACAGTACGATATAATAAATTTATCGAAATTCTCTTGAAATTGAAAAACCCTGTAAAATTTGCTAACAAAACCCCGTACAAAACTTACCAATTTTCAACGTTGCAAGGTGGTACCCTTGGTGGAATCGTGGATTTTAGTCTGAATTGGTACGTTGGGAATTGTGGGTGGAGCTATATAGGACTGCAATATGTCAGGATGCCCGTATACTATACTGTAGTAGATCATAATGTAATACAGCAACGTATAGTATAGTACAATACAGTTCAGTATAGTATAGTATATATATAATATATCATATTGTAGTGCTTTACAGTGTAGTATATGTAGAATTATGCAATACTGTACAGTACAATACAGTATAGTACAACAGTACAATTCAGTATAGTACAATACAGTGTAGTACAATACAGTATAGTTTAGTACAGTGCAGTACAATATGGTCTAGTATAGTATAGTACAGTTCAGCATATAGTACAACATTCTATGTCATAGTACCGTACAGTACGATATAGAAATCTGTCGAAAATCTGTTGGAATTTAGAAATCGCTGGTTTTTTGCAGTGAAATGTCCGTACAAAAATTGTCTTTTTTCACAAAACCAAGGGGGTACCCTTGGTGGAATTCAACTTTTGTAGCGTTGTGTTAAAATAGAGCAGTGACAGTGTGGTATTGCAGAGTACTGTAGTAGATCAAAGTGCAAAGTATAGTATACTACAGCATCATATAGTGCAGTACAGCACTGTGTAGTTCAATACTGTGTAGTTCAATATGGTATGCTATACTTGGTTTTGCAGTGTGCAGTAAAGTATAATGTAGTATACTACACTACAATATATTATAGTGTAGTACTGTACAGTATAGTGAAGTACTGTGTAAAATAATACAGTACTGTACAGTACAATACAGTATAGAATATTACAGTACAGTGTGGTGCAATACACCCTTAGAAACAGTATACGTGAAATGTAATATAGTAGTGCACTAGTACACTATATACCACAGTATATAGTGTAAGACATTGTTCACTCCCCGTACTGTACGATATGATTAATCTGTCGAAAATCAGTTGGAATTGAGAAATTCTGCCAAATTCTCTAACAAAACCACGTACAAATATCACCAATTTCCACTGTTGTTAGGGAGTGCCCTTTGGTGGAAACGTTGCGTTGTGCATAACGCTGTGATGATGTAGTGTACAATACAATGTACACTACAATGTACAATATTTTATTATTAGTGATGTGGCATTACAAGGTGTTACAGCTCTATGGTATTACGCACTGGGAACAGTATGGTGTACAAAGAACAGTTCTGTAAGCTGGCAGAGCCAGCTTTCTCTCGTGCACCACTGCCAAATTACAGTTATACTGTGTTGTTGCACCTCACATAATGTATCCTACACCACAATGTGTGAATACCGCTGAATCCCGTGAAATTGTGGAAACCCTGTTTAAATCGCGGGCTTCACCCATTTATTTCTGGCCGTGTTGTGGATATGCACGCTTTAGCACCCATCCTGACACCTGGAAAGTTTCCCTCTGAAGTGCCCAGACCACCAGTGGCCCCAAGAAGAGGTGGTAACATATAACTTCTGGGTTGGACACATTGTACATGGTTGTGCTCCCTGCTCCACGTCATATCCCCATTAGTTCGTTTATCATGATAGTCACACCACTTCTCGTACAACAACACAGAAATTCAATATTCCGGGTAACAACGCAATTAACACCTTTATAAGAAGCTTGTTAGCTTTTACTTTTGAATGTGGGAGGCGGCAATTGAAGACACCAAGATCACTAGACAGCGCTCAAAGATAATGGTCAGTTTGGTTTTGCCGTTGGTTGGCACTGGTAACGTTCCGCAGCTTGCCGTTGACCTGCTGCTGCACTCGGTTCCCGGGTTCGAGTACGTGTGTTCGCTGGGTCAAGAGTACCTGTACCCGTTTGCGGGCCCGTTGGACCACGTCGTCGGTGAGCCCGCAAGGCTGTATAACGGTGCCACATACTCCACTGCGCTGGAGCTTTTTTACTGTAAGGAGAGGAAGATGTATGTTGTGCAGCAGCGGACGCCCGTGATCCCCGGTTACATGAACAATTTCGTCGTGGAAGTGGTGATACCAGTGATTCAGAAGTACGAGATTGACGAATTGGTGGTGCTGGACTCGTTTGGTGCGCTGGATATTGAGGCGGTTGCTCCGTCGCCGGCCACAGGTGCGTTTTTCAATGTTGGGACATGCGAGCTGGACTCAATCAGCGATCTGGTGAGCAAGTTTGAGCAGACCCTGTCTCTCAACAACGATTCACAGCGAGTCAATGCTTTCAAGTTTGATCCCGAGGGTCTCCAGCAGGATATATCCACAGACCAGGACATCTTCAAGATGGTGTACCATTTGACCAACGCTGTGGCGACCACGGAGACGCTGGCGAAGAAATTGAAGCTGATTACGTACTGTTCTACATTTGTGCACGAGGGTGACAACTCAGAGGATGCATATGTGTTCTACAATAACCTAATGGTGAGACTGCCCTCGCAGTTCCCGAAGATCGAGACTTTCAAGGCGCCTGTCTCTTGGAAAGGTGTCTACGGATTCACGGACGCACCAACGGCCTTCGACGAAGGCATCTACGCATAATACCTGGATATTCAACTATGTTTTTGTTTTGTTTTTATAAAGAGTATATAATGACTATAATAGATTTTTTTCCTCTCTCTATTGCCTTACATAGCGAGCTATGTTTTCAGCAGTTTCACTGCTGGCCGTCTTCGCTACATTTTCGAATGCTTCCTGGTATCTTTGCTGTAATGCTGGTTCGTTGCTCTCGTTAACCTCACCGCTTATTCTCTCGTCACCTGCGAAGGTGTACTGTCTTTCCACACCTTCGTCCTCGTCTCTATCTACAAGGCCATCGTTTTCGCCTTCTTCGATGTCGCTGATCACATCTGCGCTGTCGTCCTCATCGCCTTTCTTCTTCTTGTCGCTCAGGCCTAGATCGCTCATCAGCCCGTTTAGGGACTTTTCTTTCTTCTGCTTCTCCTTTTCCTCCTTCTCTTTCAGTATTCTCTCTCTTTCAGCCTTGTAATATTCCTCGTACTCGTCTACTTTCTTATCTACAGCGTCCAGGAAGTCATCGAACCCTTCACCTGTGTAACTCGACACGCCGACGACGTCAAGTGTCGAGTAGAACTCCTCCAGCATCAGCGACATGGAGTTGATCAGGGAGCTCATGTACCCGGAACCCATGCCGAAGTCGCCGTTGGCGTCCTGGTCGTTTCTAACTGCGTCCTGGAACGCCTCGAAGTCCGTCATCCACTCCTTGGCGAAATCTGCCTTCTTGACGTCGGTCTTGTTGAACACGATAATCATAGGCAGCTCGGTCTTGTACAGGATAGAGCAGGCATACAGCATATTACTCATGAATGTGGTGGGCGAGGAGTTTCTGGGTGTGTCGACAATGTACGCTATCACGGTTGGGAAAGTGGAGGCAAAGGACTCCGTGATGATGGCACCTGAGGCACTCCACACAAAACACTCGATCTGCCCCGGCGTGTCGACGATGCACAGGTCGTGCGTGTCTCTTTTCTTCTCGACCAGCTTGATGACTTGGTCGATCTTCGTGCTGAACAGGTTCAAACTCGTCACAATCGCACCGTTGGGCCCCAGCTGGTAGTTCTCCATAACCTTCTTGTACTTGATGGAGTCACGGATGTCGATATTCGCCCCGTAGGGAACGTTCAGGACAGCAGGGTCCAGGTTGATCACATACGGAACCTGCTTCTTCGACCGTATATGCGAGTTCAGCCTCTGCATAAAAGTGGTCTTACCAGACCCAGCCATACCAATACAAATAACCGTACTCAGAGGCATCTTCGTCGTCGTCGTCGTTGCTGAATTGCTGCCAGTAGATCAAGAAATGTCTGTATATCAGCTTAAAATAAACTGAAAAAAGTTGCGATGAGCTCATCGCCTCCCAAAAAGCTGAAAAATTTTGGCAAAAAAAATAGAACTGTTATAGTGGCGTTTATAGTGACACATCACGGGGTATACTGCTTATACATAATGCATTTCTCTATTTATATTTATATTTATCTAGCTATACATCTTGAGGACGCGGGCCTCGATGTTGTCGAAGCAGGACTCGTGCTGTGCGATGGTGAGGTCGTTGGCGAGGCCCTTCATGACGGCGTCCGGCTGTGGGGCGCCGGGTCCGTCCATTACCTGGTCAGGCTGCTGCTGCATGATGCCGAGCTGGTCCTCCTCGGGCTCCGTGAGGATCAGGTTGTACACGGGGTTCAGACCCAGCACGGAGATGAAGTACCACGAGATACTGCTGACCCAGCGGACGTCCAGGTCCGCGGTCATCACGCCGCTCTGCAGCATCTCCTTGAAACGCACGGTCAGTGGGAAAGGCAGCTTCATCAGCACGAAACCGGCAAAGAAATGGTTCACCCACCACATCAAAATCGTCTGCGGGATGAAATTCGCCATGTTCCCCTTCGCCATGTTCATCATCGCGTCAGACATGTTGGGATCGCTGAACGGGTTCACAACCTCGCCGGGCTTCGAGTTCGTCTGCGCAATGTGCTTCCCTTGGCCCAGATCAACGGCCATGTTCTCACGTCTCATCTGAAATGACCCTTCGTCAATACCGGAACTGTTCCCGAGCAGCACCTGCGCCTTCAAAACGTACTGGTTCTCCGTCAGCTTCACCAGCGCAGTACCCTTGACACTCGGGGTCAGCAGATTCATCACATACTGCCTCATAATACCCGCAAGAACCATCACAATCGAGATCGGCAGCAACACCCAGTACTTCAACCGCGTGTCCAGCGTCAGCTCATCAACCACATTCTCCCCCTGGATCGTAAGCGCAGTCCACACCCAATCAATCCACATTCCTCCAATCGTATTTACCGTAGCTTGCTTCTCTCTATCAAGTACTGGGGTTGCCTCTCTTGTTTAGTCGTATTGAAATAAATGCTCTCTCTCTTTGGGCCCGTCCTTGCCCTTCGGCCCAACCCCTCCAAACCGTTATTATCTACGATAGGCACATGTGTTATTCGTTTCAAGAGATACTATACATGATGGGAATATACTCAACCGCTCATACCTGGGCCCATAGTTCTCTGGAGCTGTTTATAGTTGGTTAACTACAATTATACCTATGTCCTGAGTTTGTGTAGTGGGTCATTGTATTGGTGCATTGCATTGCATTGTAGTTGTGTCACTCCAAAGGGCCCTTGTATTCTCCTTCTGGCACCAGAACGTTAAGGCGATGGTCGTCTGCTTTGCGTTCTAGTCTGACACCAATAGCTGCATTATACTATGTACTATGGCCTGGGGTATGGCCTGGCTCGAATTCTTCGTAATGTAGTAGCAAGTAGAGCGTTTTAGTGATGGCCATCGCCTGATACAGCCCGACAATTATTCAAAACACTTGAGACACCAAGGTGTCAGTATCCTTGTGTTTTTACAAAGTTTCGGGACCGTCTAGCCCAAACTAGACGGTCCCGGCAGCTGCGTCTGCAATCTGCTTCTGCTTGCTCTGTGTAAAAGGTACCTCAAATTGGGCAATTCCCAGACAATGAGGTCAAGTTTGTAAAGAACATGGCAATTGGTATGTCAATTGGTGCAGACCATGTAATTATCCTAATCGGGATAATTACATGGCTTGATGTATATAAGGAGAGGGAGGTCTCAATGTAACAAGCCATTCCCTCCCATATGTAGTTACACAAAACATGCTGTTCAAAAGGTACCATGATGGACACATCTACATGAATGTAACTGGCCAGGACTGGGCCCTGTTGGTGGTAATAACCGTCTCAACGGTGGCCACAGGGCTAGTGCCAGCCATATCATCTGTGCTCATCGGCAGGATATTCCAACTGCTGGAGCATATGACCTTGCACTACCACGAGCTGGTGTTGAGGTGTATGAGCTTGCTTGTACTTGGAGTCGCTAGTGTCCCATTGAACTGGCTGTCAGTATCATGCTGGATGGTACTCGGTGAGCGTCAGGGCCTTAGGATACGTACATTGCTGGTCGACAAGTACATGGCCTTGCCCTGCCACTGGTACGACAAGTATCGGGCTACACTGCTAGGTGAGTTCACCCAGCTACATAGGTGTATTGAAGAAGTACGGTCTGGCTCCGCTGAAGCGTCAGCTATCGTGGCACAGAACCTCGTAGCCCTGTGTGCGCTACTGGGGACGGCATTCTATTACTCATGGTCGCTGACCCTCGTCATCATATGCAGCTCGCCGGTAATAATAGTCTGCGCAGTGGTATTCTCGAAATTTATACACATCAACATGGAACGGGAGAACGCTGCCTCAGCCAATGCAGCTGAGAGACTCAATTGGATGATTGACCATGTCAAGTTTGTAAAATTACATGATGGGAGGCAGCTTGAGAAAAGGGTATATAATCACTACGTGCAGCTGTGTAACGGATACTACATCAAGTGCTGTCTCTACGTGGCTGCAAACATCGCAATACTGAGATTCCTGTCGCTGGTAATGTTTGTACAAGGTTTCTGGTATGGTTCCACTATGATCAAAGCAGGAAAACTGGGTATAAACGACGTCATAACTAGTTTCCACTCCTGCTTAATGATTGGTTCTACAGTGAACACTGCCTTGGGACAAATAGTACTATTACAAAAGGGTGATGTAGCCATGAAAAAACTGAATATTATTCTTAATGTATCAGAGGATAAGGATTATGGATTCATCACTGACATTACAGACGTTGGATCAATGCCAATCACACTCGATAACATCAAGTTCTCGTATCCAGAAAGGCCCAGGGATATTATTTTGTCCAATTTGTCACTGGAATTCCCAGCAAACAAAATAACTTACCTTATAGGTAAATCTGGTTGTGGAAAATCCACCATATTTGACCTGTTAATGTTACACTACGAAGGTTATTCTGGTGATATACTACTGGGAGATATCAATATCAAAACAGTAAGCAAGAAGTTTCTGTACGATAACATTACCTTTCTCGAACAAAACGTAATCTTATTTGATGATACACTCAAAAATAATATTCTGATTACTCAACTAGGTCAAAGTTCACCAACATACCTGGAAAACATCCTCAAGAGAGCTTGCTCATTTGCCTTGTTGGACTCCTTCGTGAAAGATTTGCCTGATGGGCTGGATACGAAGGTGGGCCTTGGTGGAATAGATCTAAGTGGAGGACAGAGGCAAAAAATCGCCCTGGCTAGGGCATATATTAGAAACACACCAATCATGGTTATGGATGAACCACTGTCCTCCATCGATATCCACCAAAGGGCTATTCTGACAGCTAGAATTCGTGAATGGAGATGTCGCATGACAACTATTATTATAACTCACGATATGTGTACCCTCAACGATAATGACAATATAATCAGTCTTACTGACCCAACAGATCGACTCTTTGAAGAAAACCCTACCTTTCCCAGTTCTCTTGTCTTTGAGAAAGCCTATGATACCTCAAGGAAATTTGAATCACTACAAAACCTTGCCAAATTGTACGATAAACTTCCAGAATTAAAGTTGGATGTTCCTGAGACCCTATATAGCTATGAGTTGGCCTCTATTAATGAGGAGACTATGTATAGGGCAAGTTTTGATAGTGATAGAGTTGTTGTTGACGTTGAATATGGTCAGAATCAACCAAGATTATTGTCACTTAGAGCTATAATACAGCTATTTCTTTCTCAAATCTCACATAAGTCTCTCTTTTTGGTTGGCATCGTAGGAGCAATACTTGCTGCTGTATGTAACCCACTATTTTCTTACATGTTTAGCTACCTCTTGAATGGGATCACACCCAAGGTTAATGGTGTAGGCACTGCAAAATACCTACTAAAATATTCGATGATTGTGATTGGTATTTCAGTGTTTGATGGGTTATCAAATTTCACCAAATCATATCTCTTAGGTGTCGTTTGTGAAACTTGGATAATGGACCTAAGAAATAAGACGTTTCTTCGGTTACTAGATGCACCTTTGGAATGGTTCATTTGGTCTGAGAATTCTGCTTCTTTAATTTCAACACTTTTGATGAATGATCTCCGTGATCTTCGTTCTCTATTAACTGAATTCTTATCATCTGTAATTACGTTGGTATTTGTCTC
Organism: Nakaseomyces nivariensis; assembly: GCA_017309295.1. Taxonomy (NCBI): domain Eukaryota; kingdom Fungi; phylum Ascomycota; class Saccharomycetes; order Saccharomycetales; family Saccharomycetaceae; genus Nakaseomyces; species Nakaseomyces nivariensis. The sequence continues at coordinate 564,028 of JAEVGP010000011.1, forward strand.
AAGTATTGGACTCATATGGGCTATTATTGTTGGATGGAAGCTAAGCTTGATGTCTATATCTTTGATACCTCTTATTGCAGTTGTCACTGGTCTATATGGTTCTGTGTTGTTCAAATATGAGACAGATTACAAGTCGTCTGTGGCTAGGATCGAACAGAATGTATACCAGCTGGTGCTAGCCACCAAAACTGTAAAATCACTTTGTCTTCAAGATTATATCAGGGAAAAATTTAAGAGATACCATGATGAGGTTGAGTACGTAGGTAAACGAAGAGCTTTTTTCACTGGTTTAGGTATCTCTTTGACAAATTTCCTAGTTCTATTGATGCAGTCACTTATTTTTCTCTATGGGATAAAGTTAGTATTGACATCAGAGTATTCTCCAAGAAAGTTCTTTGAAGTTTTGACGTTATTACTCTTCACTATCGTCACAGCTTCAGGACTCATGAATCAGATTCCCGACATGGCTAGGGGTAAGAGAGCTATTACCTGGGTACAGCAGATACTGAATGATCCTAGTGCAGTAATTACCAACAATCCCCAAAGTGACCACAATTTTTCAAGAACATTTGAGGATGAGTGCACCAGTAGTAAAATCGAAGTAAAGGACTTGGACTTTGCGTTCCCGCAGAATCCAAGCCTGGTCATCTTGCATCGAATAAATGTAGAGTTTTTGCCTGGTAAAGTTTATGGTATTGTAGGGAAGAGTGGCAGTGGTAAAACCACTTTAATAAATATTCTTGCAGGTCTGTATAAAGTTGATTCCGGTATTGTAAATATGATGGGAAAGGACATAAATTCCTGGAATCATGGCGAGCTGTACACTTTTGTTGGTATGCTAGAACAGAATCCAGTACTGCAATTCGATACTATCAGAAACAATTTGATGTATGGGTTAAACAAGGAAATACTAGAACAGGATATCCTCGAGGCATTAGATAATGTCGGGATGTTAGATTTTGTAATGAGCCTGCCAGAGGCACTAGACCAATATTTGGACTCCAGCTTACTCTCGGGGGGTCAATCGCAGCGGCTATGCCTAGCTCGAGAGCTTGTCAGAGAACCACGAGTGCTGGTCCTTGACGAATGCACTTCGGCATTGGACGAATCCAGCGCCCAGCTAATCAACCACCTCATCGGGTCTCACACACTCGCAGACATTACAATTGTGGTATCCCACAGTAGAGCTACAATAGAACAATGTGATGAATTGATAGTGATGGATAACGGTAAGGTTATCGAGACAGGAACATTCACATCGTTATACAGTACTTGCGCTGAGTTCAAAGAACTGCTCAACTAAAATTTATTTCACAAATATGTAATGTCTGCAATTTAGAGTACCAGCAATGTTTTGCATTGTTGAGTACAGAACAAATTAAGATTAAACTTATCTCATCACTATGCCAATATCGTAAATCCTAACAACCGGAAGATATCGGAGTTTTGAGCATGCCCCCCGCAAAAAAAAAATAGGGTTTGCTGGAAATTAGGGTTTAAGGGAGATGATTCAAATTTAGGAACGGAAGGAGGGGGGGGATGTGGATATAAAGTCATTAAGTGTCAAAAGTAAAGATGCTCTTACAACAGTGAAACATTGAAACTCACCACCAAGAAATGTTATCGTTTATTTTATCTGTAATTAGTAATCCTTTGCTGCACGGCCCTGTTGTGGCCCTGACGTATTTTTCACAAGAAGTTATACCTCTGTGGGTTCAATACTGTTTCTGGGTTTCTGTTGCTATTCAGGTGCTTTCGGTTCCGTTTAGAGGCAGTACTACGCTGGCCAGCTGTGGTCCCAATTCCTCGAATTTCATTTGTGGGTTGAGTGTGACCACATCCTTGGTTTCGCTACTTGTGTTGACAGGGACAATATACACCGCTGTTTACAAAGTCGGTATAACTAATAAGGCACTGCGCAAGAAGATACTACAGATAAGAATCCAGACAATGCCAGGTATGTCCCCATTAAGTCAGTTTTTCTTCATTCTGTCTTTGGTAGTTGCGGTTGCCTTGGTTCCATTTATTACCTCTGATTGAAAAACTCAAAATATTTTTTGACTCTTCAATTGTATATATTCATCTTTGAAACAATATTATTTTATAGCTAACTATCTCTTATCAAATAAATAACAAATAGGGAAAAGTTACAATAATGTATAATTATTTAAGTTCTAGAAATAGGATCATTTTATAACATTTTTTATAAGTGAATAGTAACGTATGGAACTTCGACATCTTCACCTTCTTTATCATCAGCACAGATTTCTAAGATCATTGTCTTTAAATGAGGTGGAATATCCTTCTTTGTGATTAGCTTTACCAATTCGGTGATAGGCAAGTTTACTCTTTCCTTCAACTTCTTTGGTGGGAAGAAAGAGGCGTAAAGTAGGGAAACACCGTAAGACAACATGGTTATCTCTAGACCTTCCTTCTTTTCAAAGTGGTCTATTAGATCACTTAGCTTGATATCACCCTCGATGTCGAATCTGTCCCAGATCTTGTCGTATGATTTGTCGTTGTATTTACCCTTTGGAGAGGCAATTGGTTCTGAGAAACCGAAGAATGGCAATGCAAGGTTAACAAAACCGTTTCTGTAAGCCTCAATGTCATCCTTCTCATCAACAACCTTGTAAAGTTCTAAGTTAACCAAACCAGTTACCAGACCAGTGGTAGTGGCAATGGCTGGAATAATTCTACCAGCAATGAACTTGGTCTTTTGACGGTCAGCAACCTCAATAGAGTAGTTCAAAGCTCTACAGTTCGAACAAGCAGTGATGAACTCAATGTGATGGTTAGTATCGTCATCCTTTTCGAATTCGACTGGTTCCAGTTTCAAACCGTTCAAGCTGGCTGGTTTTGGCAAAGATTCCGCAAGTTCGTCCAAGTTATCACTTTGGGTACCAGCATTTGGATCTGGATCATCGTCGTTAACTTGAATCTGCAAGTTTTTGATTGGAGCAAATTCTGGAACATTGATCTTATCCAAAACGCTTTGATAGAAGCTGACATCTGGTTCACCAGCGTCACCCTTGATACCATAATTGAATGCTCTTAGATTTGCTGCACCAACAATAAAGTGTAAGTGATCTGGTTGGTTTATGTCGAATACCAATGGGGTTGGTGCACGTTTAGAACCAGACCAGAAAGGTTCGCCAGTAGATGTCTTGGCATCTGCTGGGAAGTTGTATAGCAATTGCTTGATATCATGGTTGAACTTCTTTTCGAATTCCAATCTAGCCCATTCGATACAATCTTCGAAAGATGTTGGCTTCTTGTTGATGGATTCAGAAATAGATTCTAAAGTGCCCTTGACATCACCACTTTGCTTCATTAGTTGTTGGATAAAATCTTCTTGAGTTAAGTACATGTTAACATTTTCAGCAGCATCGGCAAAGTAGCCTTGGAATAGAGACTTAGCCCATGCAATAGTATGATCAATTTTACTTGGGAAAGAACGCAGAGTACACAATGGAATGGACTTCTCTGGTGGATCTCTAGAGGATGAGTAAGATTCAGTTAGTCTAGGAATAATGACTTGAGTGTTACCTTTAGTACCAAGAGTACCAGACTCCAATAAAGGCTTTCTGTAGAAGACACAACGACGATCAACGTAGGTACGAGCATCAATGTTATCCAGGGCGTTTGTGACAAAGTCCAAACTTTCCCAGAAAGAGTCATCGAATATGTTCTCAGTTTCTGGACCAACCTTGTCAGTCATTGGTTTTATCTTACCAGCCAAATCTGGGTTCATGGCAGAGACAGCTCTAGCGGCAACGTCGGATTTATCGTGGCCAACATCCTTTGGTCTGAACAGGAATTGACGGTTCAAGTTGGACTTTTCGATAGAATCGTTATCAGTAACGATGATTCCACCATTTGGACCGGAACCCAGACCCATCAAAGCCCAGTTCTTCAACATCTCACAACCAATGGCACCTGAACCAACCAAAAAGACCTTGGAGTTTGCAACTTTTCTTTGGAATTCTAGACCAAATACAGCGATTTGGTTATCGTAACGAGAGTTGATTGGCTTGGTGTTTTCTTCGGTTCTTGGATATTCCTTCTCATCAGGTAGGGACTCCAAGGAGTCGAAGTACATGTATTGCTTCAATGGAGTGAACTTACCAGAACATGCCTTTAGAACTTCTTGTGCGACTAGACCACCAAAGAAAGCGACGACACCTGGGATGTCACCTCTAGCTTGGTAAGACACTTCCTTGATCAATTTCTCGTTCACCTTACCTTCAGAAGTAGCCAAGATATCTGGGTATTGAGCAGCCAAATCAGTAACAAGCTTCACCAATTCATTGGCATCTTCTTCGTTCATTGGTCTTGGCAACTCACCTTGGTGTCTGATGGCGAATTGGTGCAGGGCTTGGAAAGCTAGATGCAATTGTCCGACTCTATCGAACTTGGAGAAATCGGAGAAAACGTATTCTGGATCAGCCAAGGTCTCTTGCATAGTCTTGAAGGACAAAGTTGTTGGTACCTTAACTTCGGTGAAAATACCACCCTTCTTGTACTCACCTAGTTCCTTGACAGAGCCGATACGGAACGCAAATGGACCTAGGACTTCAACTTTGTACAGAGATCCATCGTTCAGCTTCTCTAAACCTTGGACCTCGGAGAATCTAACGTACTGGCCGTCTTCAAGACCATGTCTGTTGTCATCCAGCATGGTGACAGTTCCATCCGGCTCGATGTCAGAGACAATACCTGTTCTTGGCTCCTCACCAGTCTGGTCAATCACGGAGAACTCGTCACCCAAGTCCACAAACACATTACCGAACAGACCTCTGGTCTCAGTAGAGATAAACTTGATACCGGACCCGTGGCAGAAGTTGTTAATTCTGATCTTCTCCTCCAGGGTGACGGTGTCAGTGGCCACAACAACCTGGAAGTGCGACAGCTCGCTGTCAGCAATAGAGTCCACAACATCAATTGGCACATAGCTGTTCAGCTCAGCCAACTTAGCGCGAGAAACTTGGTCTCTTCTCTGGCCAACGTCGGACTCGCTCAAGAAGAACTGAGTGGACAAATCCTGCAGCGTAACTTGCGCAGGATCGTGCAGAGTCAGAGACTTGACACCTGCCAACGCCACGTTCTTCGCAATCTCAACACCAAGGCCTTTAAGACCGATAACCAGCACATTGGAGTGCTGCATCTTCAACATAGCCTCCTTACCCAAGACATACAGCTGACGAGAGTACAAACTCTCATCAATCTCACTATCCTTCGACATTATTTCTATTGTTCTTGTTTGATTTAGCCTGAGTTCAAGATTAAAATACTATCCTTAAAACATTTAATATAGGGTCAGCCGCCCAAAATATCGAGATAAAACGCTTTGGGCTTCGGGGTCGCTCGGATTTTCGCCACACAAGCGTATCGCTGTGTACGTTATGCACGTGTTTTCACTACTCAGGGGAAGAAACACGCAGCTATAAATTGCTATTTTATTTATTTGAATAACCACTGTTTGGTTTGGCCACAGAACTACATGACTTGAGGAGGCCACAGCATGATTGTAATAAAATCCTGGGAAAGTCAGGGTACATGTGATTTATCGTACAGTATGATATATAACACAGCTGATCTATAAACCTCCACAGGCACAATTCGCAAGAGGTTGTACGTATAGTGGTGTCGACTAGGCTCTCATATATCGTACACCACCGCAGAACAGCGTTGAGGGGGGTTACATGGGGGTACGTTACAATGCTGGTGGGTGCAGCCACGAGCAAGCACCATCGATCATATAACTGAACAAGGTTGTACTACAAGGGTGTATGGATTTGTTGTCAGAGATAGACGCCGTAAGCTCTACTAAAAACTCGGCTATAAAAAGACTTTCCTCGTCATTGAATCTGTTGTCCCTATCTGGTTCCTCATCATCTAAAAAATCCATGCACCCCGCCTGGGATACAGTGTATTACAATAAAGTAATGTAGTAGTATTGCAACATTGCAATACTGCATTGTGAGATTGCATTGCAACATTGCATTGTGAGATTGCAATAGTGCAACGCAACGCAACGCAACGCAGAAACAGCCCGCCTTTTTATAGCGCAACACCGCGCGCTGCGGGCGATGGCGAAGAAAAATTTTATGTCGTTAATGGTGACGGTTAGGGCTTTCTACAGTGCATACGATGTTGTGTCAACTGACCTACATTGCATATCTTCTTGTGATTTTGATAATAAATATAGTTTTATCTACTGTAAGTACATTTGTGTTACACAGGTCTGGGATAGAGGGCCTATGTGCACATACACACTCCGAATTAATTTTGTATCGTTATATACGTAAACAGTCACAATACAATAATACACTGGGGCCATCACAGTACAACCATGTACTACAATCAGCAGCATCACAAAGCACCTCTTTACACTCACTATTATACTGTATTGTGCTATGGCCATAGTTTAAGTACAATTGTTTTTTGAAGGATGACAATTTTTACGATTTGTATGTATAAACGTGGTCTGATATAAACAAAAATAGTTGTAGTCCACAAACGTAGAAGAAGTGATGGCCATGGAAAACTAATGCACCGTAAACAGTACCTGTCTATTCAAAGACAAATATATCCTTCAGTGTTTATTGTATAAGGAAATAAATTATAAGACAAAGATATATAAAAAAAAAATGGAAATATATATAAAAGCGTTAAAAGGTTTTAAATCATTTAGTCCTTCTTGGAAGTAGAAGGTTTCTTGAATCTTGGGTCTGGTTTGTACTTGAAACCCTTGAACTCTTGTTCTTTGTTGTGGGTTTGCATGGCGACAAGGAACCCGACGTCCACAAGCTTAGGCCAGTTGACGTACTGGATACCGTTCTTGATCAAGTATTGGAAGCAGGCTGCAACGGTCATGGAAGCGCAGACGAAGTACAGCAAGTTCTTGCTGTTGGTGAAGGTGCCCTTTGGGAACAACACGGTGGCACCCATCACAGTTAGCGCAGCGTACAAGGCAATTGGGATAGCTTGGATAATTAGCGGTCTTCTATCTGTGAATGGGGACACAACGCCTGTGGAGAATGGCTTGAAAGTACCCAGGAACAAGTCGTAGGAGTCCTGTCTAGGGCCATCGGTCAAGTTGTTCTGGTAGTATCTAGAGGCAGAGTTAACAAAATCGTTGAACGCACCAAGCTTGGTACGCTTACCGGTTCTAGTGAAGTCAGTCTTTAGGGCACCAGTACCTGAGTAAGAGAAACTGACCGCATCGGCATTGTCAGCCCACAGGTTTTGGAACAACGAAAGCATATTTTTATCTTGCTCCCATTCTTGGCCAGTTGGAACCACGGCAGAAGTTTCCAGTTCATTTTGCAAGATCCAGTGGGCAAGCACAGATTGAACCACGTTAGTTCTGTCCAGACAGTCCATACAGTTGGTTCTCACGGTGGACTTCTGCTCGCTGACCACTCTTCCACCATCGGCAGACAGAATCTTGTGGAAGTAGTCAGTGTTGGAGAGACCCATTTCGGTCAAGTGGTCTATCAACAGCTTGACTCTGTGCCACTTCATATTACGGCACTCGTGATGGAAATCGAAGTAAATGTAGTGCAACTTGGGGTTGTTCAAACCTTGGACTGCGGACTCGTAGGCTTCCTTAACTGGCAACTCGTGACCCTTTTGGTTAACCAAGTTAACCAGATAGTTGTCACCGTACAACTTAACCTGTTCGTCAAAATGTTTCTTGGTAGGTTCTAGTGTGGAGTTATCACCCAAGACCAAGCTTGGCTTGTACTTCAAGTTGTTGATCTCCGCCCAGTACACAGGGACAGAACCACGGGTCTGCAAGAACGAAAAGACTTCTGGATCAGCACTTGGCTTTCTGACCACAACAATTTGTTCAGTCTCATTGAAGTTACCGACGTTCCCGTTCTCATCGATACCACGGCGGAAGTAACGAGTACCTGCACGCAATATACTACGTCTGGTGATCAACCCAATGTTTAATGGCACAGCGTTCAAAGCGGTGTCGATAACCTTGGCGTACCCATAAATAACTGGCTGAACAAATCCGCCAACCTCAGGCTCCTCAACTGCCAGTGTACGCAGCTCCTCAGTGATGTAGTGGTTCCAGAAGAATCTGTTGTCGTAGCCCTTCGCACTCTCGTTTCTCTGCATGGAGTTGGTCAGGTCGTAAGTATAGGAGAAGTACAAGGTCGCATTCTTCAACTGCATCTCCAGCAACTTCAGGTACTCGGCCTCGTCGCTGTCGATCCTGGCGCTGCGCTTGCCGCTCACGACGCTGTGCTGCACCACTTTGTAAATAACGTGTCCGTTCAACCTTCCAGTCTCCTCGACAGTGTCCGCGATAACAGCGTATTTGTTCAACTTCAGCTTGATAAAACCAAGCAGCGCGGCCACACGCTGCGTACCCTTGCCAATGGGGAACTCATCAGCACCAACAGCAGAGACTAGCTGGTCGTGTGCTGACAAATGCACCACCTTCCCCTGGTTCTCCACCGATTTGAAGTACAAACCCTCGCTAGAACGCGCAAAAATCAGAGGTCCAGTCATTCTTTCCTATCCTGCACAGAGTTTTCTCGATCTTATGGTCTTTATTAGCCTCGTTTCCCCCAAGAGTATGGCCCTTTTCCAGCTCTCTCTTTCTTATCCTTTGCAAGCCTCTCTTCAAGAAAAAAATTCCTCGAAAGGCCGCTTCCTGCCAAAAATTCGCGTTGCGCAAACGATCAGCAGCGCAATGCACAATACATTGACAACAACACATTGACAACAGTGCAATTCAACAATGCAATGCAACATTGACAAGAACACAATGCACATTGCAACAACACAAATATCGATCCTTGTAACAAATTCAGTTCACGGACTCGATATTCCACAGTAGATGTATTTGTACTCTCCACTGCAAAGGGGTACGGGGAAAACTATACTATTTAGAAGATAATTATATATTGAAGACAATACTACCTGGTCGTAAGACCAGGTAGTATTGACGTCTCTGTACCGTAGAATTACATACACTCTGGTGTAGCCACATCGTAGCAATACATACAGCTTTGCAAACCACAGCTCGACAGCAGGTGTGTATTGCGTGAATGTACTGCTGTACAATACAGTGTAATACATACAGCAGTGTACGATATATTACATTGTATTGTGCTGTGCAGTACAATACAGTATATGTACAGCACTGCTTCACAACACACTACGGTATACCACAAGGTCTTACTTGTGTATTGATTACTTGTGTTAGTGGATTTACAATAGACTCATCCAAAGGGTACCCCCTTACAAAGTTGAAAAATGACGAAATTTGTACGACGTTTTGTTAGCAAATTTTGCAGTATTTCATAATTTCGAGAAAACAGAGAGATATTACATATCGTGGCGTACGGGATTGTATATTGTAGCACACATTATAAAGCACTACCCTTTACAACAAATACTATACAACATATACTATACAGCATACAGATATACGGTGTAGGTTGTAGAGTAATAGTTCTACAGTAGTATACTGTAAATGTGTAGAGTACAGTACTAAAATCTAGAATACAGTGGTATACTGTACAGGGTTTTGAGCATAATATACTGTACAGGGTGTACAGTATATACAGATATACAAGATGTAATATGTAGTGTGTACGGATATACAGAATACAGTACATTATACAGTGAGCTCAGCACTGTAACGGTATGCCGTGATATAATGCAGTACTACAATATACTACACCACGCAGTAATATACAGTATTTTATTACAATACTGTATATAGTCGTCTCTACAGCAATACAGCAACGCCACAAAATCAGCAAATCAATCAAGGGTACCCCCCTTACAACGGTGAAATTTGGCCGTTTTTGTACGGCGTTTTGTTAGCAAATCTTGCAGTATTTCTAAATTTTGATTCAAGCAGAGTGAAACTACATGTCGTGACATACGGAATTGTATACAACACTATACAGCACAAGAGTATAGTACTACACTCTACAATACAGTGATATACAGCACAGGGTGTGGAGTAGAGTACTGCAATTAACAATACAGTAGTGTACAGTATCGTATACTGTAGAGAGTATAGTATATACAGATATACAAGGTATAGTATATAGTACAGATATACAGAATACAGTACAGAGTACAATACAGTGAGTTCAACACTATACAGATATATTACAGTACTATATTACAGTACTGTAATATATAGTACTACACCTACAACACAATAATACAATACTCTCCACAACACAGCAATCTGCCAAAATCAGGAAATCCACAAAAGGGTACCCCCTTGAAAACGAGAAAATCAGCAGTTTTTGTACGGGGTTTTGTTAGTGAAAAATCAGGATTTCAAAGTTTGTCGAGAAAACAGAGTGATTTTACATTATCGTGGAGTACGGAATGGTGTACAGCAACAGCGTGGGTATTCCACACCACACCATACAATACAGTATGATACAATAGAATACAATAGAATACAGTACAGTACAGTACAATACCACACCATACAATACAATATACAGTACAATACAATATAGTACAATACAATATACAACACAGTACAATACAATACAGTACAATACTATGGTATTCTGGTTAGAATGGAACTGTGCCATATAGTACACGGCAGTTAGCCAAAACTGCCCAATTCCCTTCTCAAATCTGGGGGTAGAATACGAATGTATAAATATGCCAAGTACTTCGCACCAAAACGATCTGTGCGTACAATTTCAATCTGTGATGTACAATTTCATTTGGTACATTGGGTCCTGCCATTAATTCCGTCAATACACTCTAGAGGTCGACAGTACCTGGATCATTAAGGACTACGTTAATGAGCTGATCAACCAGTGCCAGTACCAATCAATTTCTCTCCTCACACATACCAATAAAAACAGCAATAAGACAATGATACACTAGTGGTTAGGACCATATTGGGATGTATATTGCTACAATATATGATAATATAGTTATATACTACAAATGCACGTGACATTACACACACGCACACATACCTTACACGCTATGGTATAGTGTTGATGAGGAACAGGTGGTGGCCATGTGTATTCTGCCCTTTTATTTGACTTGCAAACATAGTTCAATGATGTTATACTGCTGTGGGAAACATTTGCGCTGTTCTAAAGGGCCTTGATTTGGGACGAGACCGAGAAAAAGGGAGCGATGCATTTTGCAGTCGAAAGTTGAAATTACAAGTAAAATCCAGGTGATAATCCAGGCAATACCAGGGATACAAAGCTGTAAAAAGGAAGAAAATGTATCAATTGAGTGCTACTCTTGCAGGACACGAGCAGGATGTCAAGGATGTGGTGTGTTTCGGTTCTAGTGTGGCGAGTGTGTCCAGAGACGGGACACTGCGTGTGTGGAATCAGGGCCAGAGCAGTATAGTTTACAGCACGGATGGGTTTCTGAACAGTGTTTGTTATGGTGACGATGGCGTGTTGTACTGTGGTGGTAAGGATTCGATGATCACTGGTGTAGACGTTTCCGGTGGCCTTGCCACTGGCAATACTGAGCCACAATATACGTTAATAGGCCATACAGGAAATGTATGTTCTCTGAGATGGAGTGAGGGTCTTGTATTGAGTGGTAGTTGGGATAAGACAGGTCGTGTTTGGCAGGATCACCAGGTAAAGCATGAATTACGTGGCCACCAGGCCTCAGTTTGGGATGTCTTGCTATTTAACGAGAACACGGTGCTGACAGCGAGTGCTGACGGAACTGTAGGAGTGTGGAAAGATGGCAAAATGGTAGATCAGATCAAAGGAGTGCACACAGATGTGGTAAGACACCTCGAATATATTGATGATCACCACTTTGCCTCGTGCTCCAATGATGGAACTATCAAGATCTGCGACCTCAAAGGTAATGTGATTAGAACTCTGACAGGTCATGAGAGTTTTGTGTACTGTATCAGGAAATTGCCAAGTGGTGGACTTGTTAGTTGCGGTGAAGATAGGTCAGTAAGAGTTTGGACTGCAGACGGTGAGATCAAACAAGTAATTCGTGTCCCTGCCGTATCTGTATGGTGCGTCGATGTGATGGATAATGGCGATATAGTCGTTGGTAGCAGTGACAACAATATTAGGATCTTTACAGAGGATGAGGCCCGGTTTGCTTCCGAAGAGGAGATCAAACGGTTGAGAGAGGAGGTTGAAAGTTCTGCAATAAACCCACAGACAATGGGTTTTGACGAGAGCAAACTGTCACCATACGAGACATTGCAACAACCTGGTAAGAAAGAGGGACAAGTAGTGGTAGTGAAGACCCCACAGGGTGTTATCGAGGCTCACCAATTTTCTAATGGTCAATGGATGAAAGTAGGCGATGTCGTGGGTTCTTCCACTGCAGGTAACGACAAAAAGACCGAGTTTGAAGGGAAGATGTACGATTACGTGTTTGATGTTGATATAGAGGAAGGCCAGCCGCCACTAAAGTTGCCCGTAAACATCACAGACAATCCATACTTGTTGGCTGACCAATTCATTACCAAATATGAACTGCCAGCAAGTTATAAAGACCAAATAGTTAATTTCATAATCCAAAACACAAGTGGTATGAGTCTAGACAGTTCAGCAGCAGCTCCCGCAGCTCCTGCTCCTCCGGCTCCTGCGCAACAAGCACCTCCAACAAACATGACCGTTTTGCCAGTAAAGACTATTCTGAAAGTGAACAATTTCAACCCGGATACTCTGTTCAATGGTGTGGCCAAGATTAATGGGAACGAGCAGAGTAAATTGGACGATGAGGATTTAGCAATGATCGGCACTGCATTACATTCTTTGCAAGAGAGTTGGGAAGTTCTGTTCAATTATGCCACGAGAATTCTGAAGGACTGGACGAACAAGACCCCTGCGTTCGACATTATGAGACTAATTGTAGAATATCTCCCAGATGCTGACAATATCAGTGAGTTTATTGAGTACGGAATGGGTCACAAGGACATCACGATCACAATGCTAACAGTGCGGATACTGATCAACTCGTTTGAAAACCAGGGGTGGGGCCATGACCTGTTGGCGTCACCAAAAGTGTACGAAAACGTATTTGAGACTATAGAGATCATTTACCCTGATGCTACACAGAAGAAATCGCAACTGCTCGCAATTGCGGTGTCTACATTGCTATATAACTACTCCGTGATGGCAATCAGAGACCAAAACATGTTACCCACGATCGCGGACAATATCAACAACAAGTTCGCTCCGCTGGAGGAGTACCAAACCAGCGAGGAGGCAGCATACAGACTGCTGGTGGCCTACGGGAACCTAGCCACCGTCGAGCCAACATTGAGACAGTTTGCTGCCTCTTTGGCCTGGATCAAGTTTGTCAAAGTCACATGGGGCCATCTTCCAAGATTCCAATCAATTCTCGCCGACTTGCAGCTGTAGATAAGATTCATATATAACTGATGTATTAGATGCAATTAATGATATATAACTGATAATACACAAATGCCAATGAATAACGGAACTTTTCATATTGATTCATAAATTTTAGTTGCGTAAGGCCATCGCGGAGGAAAAATAATGAACAAACGATGATGCCAGAGGTAATGTAGTCCTTGGATAACCTATTATAGTCGCGTTGTCTGTATTTAAGATACCATCTAAGAGGAAGTGTGCTTGCCTGTATTCAACCATTCAACAAATAAAAAGGAAAATTTCGTTAACTTACCGTCATATTTTGTTTTTCCTACGTATACGAAGAATTGTAATAATTACTATACCTTTCTCCTCAACTGGGAAAGTTTGACAGGTTGTAGCTACTGGTCTTGTTACTTTTTCAATAGCACAATCTGAAAATTTCAACATATTATCAAGATCATGGTGAGCACACCATGTCATTGAAGAAGCAATCATAACAAGTTTGGCTGATAAAAGAGAAATTGTAAAGGAAAATATACGGCATGTCTACCCCTCATTTTTGTTTCTCGAAATATCCTAGCTGTCTTTAAAGTAAAATAGGTACGGCCACAATCAGCCAACAACATTGAAAGGAAAGGGAAAGGGCAAACGACCTTTACCATCAGTGTTTCTACATCAAGATTAGTTGTCAACTCAGCGTCATCCTCAGTCTAAGGACTTAGTTACTAACGGCTAGTAGTTGGAACAAAGCAAAAATGCAACCCTTTGATCCTGTTCTTAGTACATGAAATTCTAACCTCTTCATAAAAAATCTACAGGAATGGCATTGGTAGACAGCTTAGAAGTGAATTTCGAGACTCTTGAACGAACTAGGGCCAAATCCAGGCTACCACAGCAATTCTAGCTTCGCCCTATATCTTATTTTGCTCTATCCATTGTTTTATTGTTAAAAATAGAAACAATGGCCTTATATATGAATGGCGATTCTATGAGTTCTCTCCTCTCCCCTAGTTGCATCCCCCGAATTTGCTCTCCCATGATACTGCGAGATTTTATCAGCAGTCGAAAGGCATTAATCTGGATCTAAATATATCTGTAGTTACATATTAACTGGGTGTCTCGTTGACTCACGGTTCTTATCTAGTCTCGTAATGATGATAGAGCCATGATTACAGCAGAACGGAGTCATAGTTACGTCATAATTCGTTTCTTAATATAATACACAGTTTTGTAAAAATATGTAAATTTTAATCATATAAAAAGGACAGCTATATCATTCATCATTTCATTTCCCCCAACACCCATAGAAGCAAAAACAACTAAAACAGCAACAACAACAACAAAAAAAAAATAGTACACAATGAGCACTTCTAACACCGATTATACTGAGACTGATGCAAGTACAGCTCCCGTCTATAATTCAGACACATATGCTAATGCCCCTACAAACGAGGAAAGCGATGAGATTGACAGCGCGACTGCACCAGAGTCCCAAGGGCAGGATACTTCAGGATCAGATGGATACAATCAGTACTACACTGAAAATCCAATTATTATGACTGATGATACGAGCGATGAAACCATGTAAGCCATATTGGATGTAATTAAGTATTTGATTAGTTATTATTGGAAATATATACGCTATTTCTACTCTAATATATTATGTTTTCTAGTTTACTTCCGTTGCCAAGGATACCATGACATCATTTAAGGGAAATGCAATTTTATCACAATATATCTCAATCAACAGTTAAGACCCGAGAATCCTTTGTTGGAGATCGGCTTCACATGTGTCGTGAACAGGCATAGTATCCTTGACTATCACAAATTGAAACAACTTAACCATAAAACACGGAGTTATCTTGTGTACAGTGTTATTTTCAAACAATCATGTTCGGTACCACCAAGTACAAATGAATAACCAAACCAGACATCTTACATCTACCAACTCGTTGTTTATAATACCATGTGTAGTAAAAAAAGTGTGGTGTTCAATAGAAACTGCTTGGAAAAATATTATAATTTTTTGTTACTTTGGTTATCACTTATGTTTTTAAATACACATATAATGTCTTTGGAAGACCACAAGATTCGAGGAAAATGGTATTAATATGTGTCAGAACACTGCATAATCTGTCTGGACTCCAAGTCCAGTAATAGAAAGCGATAAATGGAAAACAGATAACCAATGATGTAGTACTTTAGGCATTTAGTCTTGTTTTTACAGTTATTAGTCTACCATAACAGGTAAAAATACTTCCGTAACCATACTTTGCTCTATATTAAAGATACCACTCATGTTCTTGGTACAGTATTATATTAAAGATTTCTTAACTTTTATTCTTTCCTGCCATAAAATCTGGACAATCATCTATTGCGTTTGATGTTATCAAACAAAAATAAATACTCATGTCCATTGGAGAAACATGACACAATATCCTTAACATAGATAAACTACCAATATTATATTGGGTTTATACGTCATGCTATGATATAATACGTCACAAGTGACGTATATGATCACGTGAAAATTAACGTGATCAATTTTAAGTTTGTAAATAGTTATTAAACGCAATATGTAATTAACAATGTTGAATTACTAAAGAACCACAATGTTGAATACATTGATGAATTTATATTCGTAATATTAGCATTTTTTGTTCTTTTTTTGAATTTTTTGGCTGTGGAAGGCCATCGCTGCAAAAAAAAAAAATTTCTTTTGAAAAATTATTTCAAAGCTAATACAGCTACCACGGTGACATGTTATAAGTGTTCTTAGACAAGGATAGCGACGACAGACGACGTTTACAGGCACTACGATGGTATGTTTTAATTGAATGCCAATTTTTTTTTTCACTTCGAAAGGGGAATGCTCGGGCAAGAAGACTAACAAACTTTAGGACCACAGAGTTACGAGGTATAGACGGAGGGACTTGAGGAACACGCTGGAGTCCCAGATGGATATTCCCAGGAGGGAGAAGCAAGAGAAGCAAGAGAAGCCAAGGCTGAAGATCAGCCGTGTGCCGCTGGATGTTTCTGATTTCACAATAGACGACATGGTGAAGGAGTTTGGGGAGTTTGTTTTCTCGAAGTTCTACGACCACAAGGAGGACAGGAGCTGTGTTTACGAATTGAGCGATCCAAGTGTGATGCAGGCTGTGGTGGACAAGTACGACAACTTTGAGCTGCACGGGTCACCAATCAAAGTCGAAATTCTAGAGCCACGACTGGGCAACAGGAGAGCTCCCCCTCAAAGACCAGGTGCATCAGCTCCAGGAGCAAGAGGATCTAGGAAAAAGTACGCCCGTGGATACGGCAGCCACTACGAGAAGAAGAAGACACCAGAACCTCCAAAGTCGCTGGATGACTTGAACGCTGAGCTGGACGCATACATGAACCGTGAGAATTGAAGGAGAAAGGTGTTGATAACAATATAAGCACTCACCCAAAACATTAAGCCAAGCACTATGTATTATTACGTATTATGTAAGGGATGTCATAGTAATATGTAACTATGATCACATGACATACTAATTAATTTAAAAGTTTGTTCTTTCTGTAGGTGACTAACTAATATAAAAATTAGGGGATGCGCAATGAGGAATTGATCAACAACAAAGAATTAATTAATCACAACAAAACACAACAACTCAACGAAAATGGCTGGAAAAATAAAGATTGCAATTGATTCTGGAGGAACTTTCACCGACTGTATCGGTAACCGGGGCAGCGGTGAGCCTGAGGACGATGTCATTATCAAGTTGCTGTCTGTCGATCCCAAGAACTATCCTGATGCACCACTGGAAGGAATTAGACGGCTGCTTGAAATAATAGAAGGTAAGCAGATAGCCAGAGATGCAGTTTTGGATCTCTCTAACGTGAGCAGTATACGTATGGGAACCACGTTGGCCACAAACTGTGCGCTGGAGCGGAACGGAGAGCGGTGTGCCCTTGTTGTTACCAAGGGTTTTCAGGATATTATTGAGATTGGAGACCAGACAAGACCGGACATCTTCATGTTGAAGATCGATAAACCTCAGCCGCTGTACGATATGGTTGTTGAAATAGATGAGAGGGTGACTTTGGAGGACTATGCAGAGGACCCACTGAAACGGAAAACAGAATACAATGCCGATGATATCGTGGAAGGCAGAAGTGGTGAGTCTATCCGTATTCTCAAGAGACCACAAAAGGAACAGATACGCTCTGTACTTCAGACTATACATAAGGCAGGAATCCGTTCCATTGCTGTTGCCCTTTTGCACTCATACACTTTCCCTGACCACGAGCAAATGATACAAGAAATAGCAGAATCAATCGGCTTTGAACACATTTCCCTCTCCTCAGAGGTCTCCCCAATGATTAAATATCTACCAAGAGCTCATAGTGCGATTGCAGATGCATATTTAACTCCAGTAATCCAGAATTATTTGAATAGAATCAACTCTGGATTGAAGAACTGTCGAGAGACTTCACTTCAATTTATGCAATCTGATGGCGGTTTAGTCGAAGGAACCCGTTTTTCGGGATTAAAATCTATTCTTTCTGGCCCTGCTGGCGGTGTAATTGGATATTCCAGAACATGCTATGATAGTGAAACTAATGTACCATTAATTGGATTCGATATGGGAGGCACCTCCACAGACGTTAGTAGATTTTCGGATGGTAAACTGGAACACATTTTTGAGACTAAAACTGCGGGAATTGTAATCCAGTCTCCACAGCTGGATATTCATACTGTTGCAGCTGGAGGAAGTTCTATACTTAAGTGGGAAAATGGACTTTTTAAGGTTGGTCCTGAGTCTGCAACAGCAGATCCTGGTCCAGCGTGTTATCGTAAGGGAGGTCCATTGGCAATCACTGATGCTAACTTACTTCTTGGTAGGTTAGTTCCTCAATACTTTCCAAAAATTTTTGGTCCAAATGAGGATGAAGGTTTGGACTTGGAAATGGCCAAAAAGAAGTTTACAGATTTAACAAAGATAATTAATAGCGAACAAGAAAAGGATCTCACCATAGAAGAGGTTGCATTAGGATTTTTGACAGTGGCTAATGAAACAATGGTGAGACCAATTAGAGCTATTACTGAGGCTAAAGGGTATATGGTATCTGACCATCAGCTGGTAACATTTGGTGGTGCTGGTGGCCAACACGCGGTGGCTGTTGCATCGGCATTAGGAATATCTACGGTTCTGATTCACCGCTATTCTTCTATTCTCTCTGCTTATGGGATATTTTTAGCAGATGTTGTAGAAGATTCACAGAAACCCTGTTCTTATACCTTATCAACAGAAACGTTACCTGAAATTTCCAGTCAACTTGAAGAATTGATGAGAAATAATGAGAAAGATTTATACAACCAAGGATTTACACAAGATAAAGTTGATCATGACTTTTACTTGAATTTAAGATATGAAGGTACGGAGACAAGCATTATGGTAAGAAAAGCCGACAAAACAATGGACTTTGACAAATGGTTTACTGAAAGACATCAAAGACAGTTCGGATTCCATTTTGAAGACAAGTTAATATTAGTTGATGATATCAGGGTTCGTTCCATTGGACGAACAGAGAGATATACTGAAGAATCAGTTGCCAAACAAATGAATAATCTGAAAGTAAACAACCAAATAAAGAGTGATATAACCCCTCAGTTTCATCAAAAAGTTTATTTTGAAGGAGGATGGGTCGATACCCCAGTATACTCATTAGAAAGCTTGGAAATTGGAAGCCGTGTTCAAGGGCCGGCAATTCTTGCTGACGGTACTCAAACTAATATTCTTCCAAAAAACTCCACTGCAACCGTTTTAAAGACACTTGTTGTTGTTAATATCGATTCTTCAAAGAAGACAATTTTGGAAGCAAAGATGGATGTGGATCCAGTTTTGTTATCTATTTTTAGCCACAGATTTATGGATATTGCTGAACAAATGGGAAATCAATTGCGGATGACTTCTGTGTCTACAAATGTTAAAGAAAGACTGGATTATTCTTGTGCTCTATTTGATGCCTATGGAAATTTAGTTGCTAACGCTCCGCATGTACCCGTACATCTAGGATCCATGTCTTCGAGTATTATGGCACAGGCTAAACTATGGAAGGGCAAGCTAAATCCTGGTGATGTAATAATAACTAATCACCCAGACAACGGTGGTACACATTTACCAGATATTACTGTGATAACTCCCTCTTTTTCAGATGATGGAGATATTGTTTTCTACGTTGCTTCCAGAGCTCATCATTCTGATATCGGTGGGACTTTGCCAGGATCAATACCACCCAATTCCAAATTTTTATATGAAGAAGGTGCTGTTATTTTCTCTGACTTAGTTGTTCGGAATAATAAATTCTTAGAGGAGCAAATGTTTAAAAGGTTTGTTGAAGAGCCTGCTCAATATGAAGGTTGTAGTGGTGCTAGGAGATTTTCTGATAACATAAGTGATATCAAAGCACAGATTGCAGCAAATTCTAAGGGTATTCTGCTGATCAACCAATTAATGACAGAATTTGGTTTAGATACCATTATTAAGTATATGCATGCAATTCAGAAAAATGCACGGGATACAATCAAAAGAATGCTTTCTGATCTGGTAAATCATTTTTCATCTAAGGTGTTTGAAGGTTGTGACCAGATGGATGACGGAAGTGTTATCAGATTAAAAGTTACACTAGATCCGGCCAAAGAAGAGTATATATTTGATTTCACTGGAACTTCGCCACAAATGTATGGTAATCTTAACGCACCTCATGCAATTGCTAATTCGGCGATTATCTATTGCTTAAGATGCCTTGTTGGTGAAGAAATTCCACTTAATCAAGGTTGTATCGACCCACTTACAATAATACTTCCTGAGGGTTCTTTATTAAATCCAAAAGCCGGCGTTGCAGTGGTTGGGGGTAATGTTCTTACCTCGCAAAGAATATGCGATGTTATCCTGAAAACTTTTGGTATTATGGCGGACTCGCAGGGCGATTGTAATAACTTTACTTTTGGAGCCCGCAACAAAACCGATGAAAGAGGCCAAAAAATACCTGGTTTTGGTTACTATGAGACCATATGTGGAGGTTCAGGAGCAGGGGCAAACTCAATTTTGGGCAACGGATGGGATGGTGCAAATGCTGTTCATACGAATATGACCAACACAAGAATGACAGACTCGGAAATATTTGAACGTAGATACCCCGTATTGTTGAGAGAATTCAAAGTAAGAAAGGGATCAGGTGGTAAGGGCATGTATCGTGGAGGCAACGGTGTAGTTCGGGATATCCAATTCAGGGAAAAAGTTATTGCTTCTATACTTTCAGAAAGGAGAGTTCTAGCTCCAAAAGGATTATATGGAGGTGAAAATGGTGCACAGGGGGAAAACCTCTGGATCAAAAGCAGTGATAACACGGTAGTCAATATTGGGGGTAAAAACACAGTAGAAGTAGATATTGGTGATAGGTTTATCATAAAGACTCCTGGTGGAGGTGGTGTTGGTAATCCGGAAAATCAAAAGTAACAAAAGTAATATAGTAGCTTTTATATCATATAGTACTATTATAACAAATGACTAAAATGCGAGTCTTTATCATTTTCGTTAGTAGTAGACCTAAACCTAACAAATAGAACAATTAAAAAATCTCGCCAAAATAACTGTTCTGTTTAATATATTCAATTTGCTACCAAATCATAAAATCTTTTCAATGAATTCTTTTGTCAATAAAAAAAAAAAAGTGAGAAATTGTAATCAGGGTAACACTGAAAAATTCGATGCCATGCAACTGCCTGGAATAATTTATTCATGCTTTGAACACATATTGATAATCAAGAAGCACTGAAAACGGTAGCTACAGAATTTTATCAGAGCATAGATCGATACAAATGTTGTTCAGAAATAAGTGTCTTGGGACAGTTACGACAAGAAAATATTTGTTTCATAATATCAAGCTTCAGAAAAGTATATTAGCAGGTCAACATCAGAACCACTTCTCACTGCTGTTTTTTTACTACCAATAGAAAGTTTAGCAATCGAAGAAAGTTAAAAAATTTACGCACATTCTAGGAACCACGCTTAAGTTAATTAAGGATAACAGAATGGAAACAATGTTATCACTGTGTTATTTTGCGGTAAAGAATAAGTCAAATATACTCAAACGGCGTTGTTAATAGATGTCATGCGTGTAAGAAATTTCAAGTCGCATATGCTGTATATGTATTGTGACAATAAATTACTCAAGACATTAAGCAACCTGGTTTTGTTGAGTAAATCAGCATCAAAATTTAATAACCATCACGTCAACGCCATTAACATACGGGAGTAGCTATAATCAAAAAAAGAAAAATTACCAACCTAATTTCTACAGTAAGTAATGGAAGAACCAGACATGATTTACAATTCGAATAATGGTACAATAGGCTAACCTAAAAAAAAAAAGTTTTTCTCAGAGTAAATACACAGTACACCTGGGTTTCATATTTGTCTTCCTTTCTCTGATATGAAGTGCTATATCAAAACCCTTGGTGCTATTACATTAAAGCTACTCGAATTCAACTTTGAACCAGAAAGGCCGTGAGTGTACAAGCAAAACGTATATTCAGACCACAGTAAGTTTACTTTCAGATGATATCTTCAAACAACAAAATTGAGTAGAAATGGTTCTGGGTTTGGGCCTTACTATTAAGCAAAGGCAAAAACACTCAGTCCGTCTCATTAGCTCCACTAACCCTCCAAATTCACAGCTATGAAGTCATCTAACACTTTCCCACACTAGTGGGTTATGCTATTTAACAAATCCCATATAAATCTTGTTCTCAATAGTGAATACCAGTGTCAATAGGCTGTCCATGAATTGTTCCACTCAAGCTCACTCGGCAAACTTGTAAGTGGTTCCTTAATTATCTATTATTTCATCGAATATTGTAACTTGAAATTATATGGTATCTATCTCATTACAAAGCTTGAAATTGTAATTGTTGTTTTGTGCCAAAAAATATCAATAACATTAAACATAACTGCTATGCTATTTTTATTTATAATTTGTGTCAAGAGAGGAAATGTAAAAATTGTTAGTTTGACATAGTCAAAAGTTCATTGCAATTTGAGACGGTAGTACCATATTTTATTCCAGTGTGTTCTATATTTATTAACAAATTAAGTAAACACCCGAATGTCATTGACAGATGTATGACGTAAACGAAATGTTAAAAAATTCTTATAGTTATCGAAAGTTTCCTCTCGAATTCTTCATCCCAAATTTTCCTAAGCTATATTTGCCAAAATGTTTTTGGTCGTATACAAAACAAGCAACATTTCGGTCATATACTAAACAAGCAACATTTCGGTCATATATTTGACAGGCGGTGTTTCGATAGTGAAACATAACGATACATCAATATTGTTATGGTTTTAGGACTACAGAAAATGAGTTGTTGTCCTAATCACCCTGTTTCAGTTAATTTATTTTAATTTGTATTCTAATTTACAAATTAGAAAAAATGAAATAAATATTGTATTTTCAAGGGTTTACGTAAGAGTTCATCAGAATTTACGTAAGTGACCGTCACAGTATTTGTTTCACAGAAGGTCTCCTACCATATAAAATCCAAATATCGATTATTGAACAGCAAATCCACATAATAAATATTTTTTCGAAACATAATTTGTATGTTTCATTTTCATAAATTAATTATAATGTTTCAAGTTTATTATTCATTTGTTTTTGTTAGTATGAAACAATTATAACAAGTAGATATCGTGAAGAAAGTGAGATGGCTAGATTTCTTTTTGAGTCCAGGAGGAAAATTCTAGGTGTTACAAACAAATGAATTCAAGGGCCTATAAGAAAAAACAACACTTTACAAAAAATTCAAGTAGGAAGCAGCAAACAACAACAAAAAATGAGAATGCAACAATCGCCTGTAAATAATTCTATTTTACTTTAACTTAGTACCCTTTCAAATAATTTTGCCGTAAACATTTTTAAAATGCGAAAAAAAAAAAATTATCGCGGATCCTTGTTGTTTCAAAATCAGTAGCAGTGAAATTATGCAGCAAAAAACAACAACAACCAAACAAAATGTTGTTTATTTCTATGTGCTGGTTGCGCTTTCTCTACACGAACAGCATTAATTAAATTAATACTTTTTTTTAAAAAAACAACAACAAAAACCTTTGCAAATCATTATTATCCCTAATTTGTGACAAATGGTGAAGTAAGCATAAAACCGATACACATTTATGACCTCATTTAAATTAATATACTATATTTAGCAACCTGAAATCTTCTTTAATCTAATCTACACATCTGTTTTTGGCTGACGTGTCACTTTCGAAGTAAAGAAACCTAATTCCAAGGGTGTTTTTTGGGTTTCCAAGCTTTTCCAAAGAGAAAAGCAAAAGTGCTTTCTTAAAAAAGGGTTTTTACTTATTAGCGAATGTTTCATCTTCACAACTATTCATTTTTGCAGTAGGAATGTGTACAATTCGCAAATTTTTGATTTGTATAGTTTCAAGTTCCCGACTCCTGAAAATCGCTAACGATTAGCTGTATTTCTATTTTTGTTTGACCCTTGTTCGTTTATAGTTTGACCTTATTTCATGTGGAATAAAGTATGTCATAACCACTGTACGGGGGCTTCCGTGGTATTCTATGCGGGAATTTTTCTTCAAAGATAGGATATCACCGACAACCAGCAGTTTAGATAGAAACTACCAAGTCCTCATTTAAGTGTTCCACCGTTCGTTCTTATTTTTTAGAGATAGACAACAAGAGACTTTCTTGGATAACTCTATTAAGCAACACCGACAGAAAATCAGGGGAACTACCCTGGATCGGGCGTTCCAGAACTACTAACTGTGGCTGTCAAGTAGATATTCAGAGATTATCCCCCCTAGACAACAAAATAAACTTGTTTGCTTTGCTTTTAGAAGTTCCGATTATTCGTCGGTGTTATAATTTTTTTTTTATTTTTTTTCGAAACGAATTGGTGCTACGGGACGAGATTTAAAACGTGCTCAGAATTTTGCGCAGAGCGCTCCTTCCGGAACCCTCGTCCTGTCGGAAAAAAAAAATGAAATTTTCCCGAAACAACATATGACGTAATTGAAAAAAAAGAAATGTAAAAAAAATCAACAATTGCCATTGTTACAGAAGTTACTTTTTTTAGAAAAAAAAATACGAGCCAAAAACGAGATTAATTAACATGACCTAATTAGACTTCCTTTTTTGGAGAGCAAAAATATTGTTTAAATTGTGTTTCTTTTCTTTTTATTTCCCTTTTCTAAAGATTGGACCATTTTGGGAAAGTAATATTTACAAACGAGCAAAATTAATCCCAGACGTATTACTTCAGTAGCATTTGGGAAATCGCTTTACAAAAATACTTGCACAATAAATTAATGTTCATTATAGTGAGGGCATAAAAGGATTTTTGCTGGTTATCGAAGGTTCTTTGCTGGTCCGCTATGCTGTGGAGAAAGAATTCATTACGTGGCTTTTTTCTCATTATTGATTGTAATAAAGTCAACCATTACTCCTTAAAAAGGATGTCATTAGTTGACTGCTCACTACAAAACTTAATTGGAAACAACATAAAGAAAAAAAAAATACATGTCAAAAACCAGAATAAAAAATGGTAACTGAATAATGAGCCTTTTTATGAACTGTAGGTGTCGCAACATCCCTCGCATGTTATGTTACACTTGTCGGTCAAGGACATTGCAATCTTATTTTTTTTTTTTTTTTTTTTTTTAATTTGGCTGCAAAAAGCCATAAAATTAGTCTAGACTGTACACTAACCAGACAAGATTATCACCAGCAAAGAAAAGGGTTGAAAAGACAGGTAATTGACAAAATAATAAGTTATTAGAACTACTTACAACTCTTTAGCAGTAAAAATGAATATATTACAGAAAAATAGTGGGATGAGATATTTTACTTACTAAAATTTCGAAAATCCTGTAATATAATGAATACCTCAATTAGCAACATTCTAAAGAAAATTATTCATATACCACAGTAGCTACACCACAGCAATTTCTTGTGATAATAAAAGATACCAACCTTTCTTACAAAATGTCTCTATACCAGCAATATTTTCAAGGAAATAAAGTTTCTTAGAAAAAAAAAAAAATGGGGTGATTTATCAGTGATAATATTCTTTTTTTCAAAAACCTTGTTAGATGCTTCTGTTTTTCACTTTATCTGAAACCGTTTCATAGCTTCTTTCAGAAGAAGAATTAGGATTTACTCGAACGCTAAAAAATAAAAAAAGAAATACATTACTTAATTAAAACCCCTCAAACTTTTTCTTTTTTTTTTTTCATTGGATTATGGTAATATATTTCCCTTTTTTTAGTCCAATTAAATCCCTCTATGAATTTTACGTGCGGGTGAATCTGTTAAATTAATTAACATCAGTACACCCAGTGCCAACTTTCTGAACAGGGTCTTTTGCAACAGCTTGGTCCTTTCCCGAGTCTACGACATGCCTTTTTTCTTTTGTTGAATGCCAACATTCAGAAGAAACAAGACCTTTACTCTATTACAATTAAGAAAGTCCAGATTTTGACACGTGGCTAATCAAGTCAGGAGTAACCTCGGCATAGAAAGACCCTCCTCCCAACAACCTAAGATACCAGCTCTATCTGTTGCTCTAACGCTGGTTGTTGCGAATCGACGCAGCAAAGGGTCTTGCAGAAAGTGTGGCCCAATTACTTTAATTTGGTTACAAAACTGCAATCTGCTCCTCTCCTCTCCTCAATTTCTCTGGCGGACAGATAAATTAACCGATATATCTCACGCAGGTTTCTCCGGAACAACGACAACAGATCGTTCCCCGTCGCAAATCTCTTTCTATTTTCAAAATTTCAACGGGATTATTTTTTTCTCTCTGCGCGTTCTTCTACGACCCCCACCCCTCTCGGAGATTTAGAATGGGAAAAATTTCCCGAGGAGGCAGCCAAGGGGCGGGACTACGGGAATCCTTAGCAAACAAAATCCCTCAATGTCCCACACAAAATTTTTTTTCAAAACGGCGTGAACAGGGCCGGCTGAACGGCAATAAAAAAAAAAAAAATCCCTACATTCTCATGGTTACCCCGTACTAATCCCAAAGCGGTGAGTCTCACATATTCTCTTAATATTCTTAGGCCGCCAGTGTTTTTTTTTTTTTTTTTTCAATATCTCGAAGTAAGAGTACAATACATTGTATCACATCTCTTATGCGTAGAGATGTGCGAGGAATACTCGAGCATTTCACAAGCTGTTTCAACAAAAACTCTTCTTTTACAGATACCAGCGGAATAAAAATATCGGGTTTACATAGGATGGAAGGATTTACATCAAAGAGAGACGATATCTGGAAGTATATAAACACAACACTCTGTAAACTGCTTGGATATATTTTCCAAGTTACAAAAAAAAAGAGAAGATACCATAAAACTTGTTTTTGTTTTAAAAATATTGTTTCAATCGCGAACAATAGAAGGTATTTATTTTTTTTTGTTTATTAAGATAAAAAAAAAAATAAGCAACATTTAAGAATATCTTACAAAACTAAACAAGTATTAGTTTAACAGAAATAAGATTCAAGAACAGTTTTATTTTCACGTTTTTCCAACTACCAACAGAAAAAATAAATAACTAGTGTTGCCCAATATGAATCTCGTGATTACACTGATTCATATTGCCTTCATAATTAATTATGCTTTAGGTCAGCTAATAATGTCAGGTTACCAATACATCTCGAGTCCAGTGTTTCAAAACCAAAAAGTTGTTGCCGAATCTAATGCAAATATTATTTATTTTGAAAATGTTACCTTTACATCCGGGTTTTTAATCAAAGAAGGTGCAATTGTCACATCAAATCCCCAATCTGACCAAAATTTTATCAATATTACCATGTTCGAAAATCGCGGTTCCTGTATTTTACACAGTTATGAACACACTAATTTCTATGCGTATGGAAGCAAATACATTAATAGCGGTACCTTCAACCTTACGTCTACTTTTCTTAGTGGATATGATACTAATGCCACCTTTGAACTTTCCGAGTTATTTGAAAACAGTGGCTACATGTATTTACAATACGTTGATATTGAAATATCTTCTAAGGAGATTAGCAATACTGGTGTACTGACTCTCTTTGGATCCAGATTAACTATTTCACAACCATTCTTAGGAGGTGGTATAATTAATGTATCCGGTGGTGGAATCCTCCGTATTGATGTGAGTGCTGGTGGAAATTTCGTTCTTGACCAGACGATCTCAATTGGGGGATTTTCAGAGGTAGTTTTCATAAACGATCCATCTAAGCCTACTACAGTGACGTTAAGAAAGGCACAAATGCAAGGATTATCTTATCTTGGATTATTGGACCCCAACTTTACCTTCAATTACGATGGTAATATTTTAACTCTTAAGGCTACTTCATTAACCGTAAAAATGAACCTCGGTCCCACTTTTAATCAGTCATATAATGGTATAGAAGGCTACCCAGGTACTTACCCAAAAGTTCGTTATGATAGTACTAAATTTAAACCAGATAGTACCGATATAACCACATTTCATGGAATAAAACATCGAGTATTCCTCTTAGCATATGCAGGATTTACATCCGGAGAAGATTTTCATACATACTCTTACATTACTGAGCCATCAAAATTACCTAGCTCATTACCAAGTTTAACCACCAACCAAACAACAATCATCAGAAATGACTCCGACTACACCACCACCTTCGCCAACAGCGACGGCAGTAGCGAGACCGGTGTTGTCCACCACATCACCACCACCGATGCCAAGGGCGAGTCCACTACCATCGTGACCACCTCCATCATCAGAAATGACTCCGACTACACCACCACCTTCGCCAACAGCGACGGCAGTAGCGAGACCGGTGTTGTCCACCACATCACCACCACCGATGCCAAGGGCGAGTCCACTACCATCGTGACCACCTCCATCATCAGAAATGACTCCGACTACACCACCACCTTCGCCAACAGCGACGGCAGCAGCGAGACCGGTGTTGTCCACCACATCACCACCACCGATGCCAAGGGCGAGTCCACTACCATCGTGACCACCTCCATCATCAGAAATGACTCCGACTACACCACCACCTTCGCCAACAGCGACGGCAGTAGCGAGACCGGTGTTGTCCACCACATCACCACCACCGATGCCAAGGGCGAGTCCACTACCATCGTGACCACCTCCATCATCAGAAATGACTCCGACTACACCACCACCTTCGCCAACAGCGACGGCAGTAGCGAGACCGGTGTTGTCCACCACATCACCACCACCGATGCCAAGGGTGATCCAACTACAACTGTGACCACCTCCATCATCGCCAGTGATTACCATCACTTGCAGGATTTGACTTCTGTTTTCACCTCCGATGGCACTGTGATCACCAAAATTGTTTCACACACCACGTACACAGCCAGCAACGGCCAATTGACTACCGATGCTGTCACCTACTTGACATACGATCAAGTCGACGCCAATCCAGTTTATCGCGACATGTCCTCCACTCCTATCTCATCTGCGGTAGCCCCATCTGAATCCACTTCTATCCCAACTTCTTCTGCTTTGGTCCCATCTGAATCCACTTCTACCCCAACTTCTTCTGCTTTGGTCCCACCTGAATCCGACTCGACCTCAGTCTTCACCTCCGATGGCACTGTGATCACACAAATTGTTTCACACACCACGTACACAGCCAGCAACGGCCAATTGACTACCGATGCTGTCACCTACTTGACATACGATCAAGTCGACGCCAATCCATTGTTCCGTAGCATGAGCTCTACCTCTACATCTTCTACCTCTGTACCATCTGGCTCTGATTCAAATTCTGGTTCCAACTCTGGTTCTTCTGGCTCTGGTTCTAACTCTGGCTCTGGTTCTGGCTCCAACTCTGGTTCCAACTCTGGTTCTTCTGGTTCCACATCTGGTTCTGGTTCCAACTCTAGCTCCTCTGGCTCTAGCTCCTCTGATTCAGGTTCCAACTCAGGTTCCAACACCAATTCTAACCAGGGGAACTTACGTACTCAGCAGAGTACTTCTGTTTCCGCTTCTCAAACATTGAGTACAATTCAATACCATGCTGGTGCTTCCACAACTGTTAACAACATCTGGCTAGCTGCAGTGATGTTGTTATTGTCGTTCATTTGATGTATGGTCCGTATTATAATTTTATTTTCTCATTT
The DNA here is from genome assembly GCA_017309295.1 of Nakaseomyces nivariensis. Lineage (NCBI taxonomy): Eukaryota > Fungi > Ascomycota > Saccharomycetes > Saccharomycetales > Saccharomycetaceae > Nakaseomyces > Nakaseomyces nivariensis. The sequence goes on from JAEVGP010000011.1 coordinate 593,594, forward strand.
CTTCTTCCCTATTTTCTAGTTCGTACATTGCAATACCCTAATTTTCTGTAATTTAGTAGTAATTTTTGTTTTAATATTATCAATTAATATATTTAATATAAATTTTTTCATTTCCATATTAGTGCAAGGAGTTAAATAAAATTTCAAAATGCTCACAAAATTCATATGACTTCTCAAATGATAGCTTGAACTTTTCATTATATAAAATACTACGATATCGAATATTGACTTGTTAAATGAATCCGTTACATCACCTGGTCACCCCAGTAGAGCTGTAAAAAAGAATCTAACGACAAAACATTAAATAAACAAAGTACGTAATTACCCAGCACTAGTGAAAATTCAATGATAATCCAAAGTTGAAAATTGTGATTTACTTATTTACCCAGCTATAGAAAGTTCTACGAACATGTACTTTTATTACCCAGCCTCAAAAATTAGTAGGTTACCCAGCTATAAATAAGTTTCCTTTTATAAAAGTTTTGAAAAGTAAACAAGCATTTCTCCAGTTAAGAGTTGCGGATAAAAACTAACAAAAACAACCCTATAGAATTGAATTAAAATTATTAAGACGTAATAAAACTCTTCTTCTAAAATAGATCAATTACTGAAAAACCAATTCTATAAAGCAAACATATAATATAAAACATAATAAAATAATGAACAGAAAATATTACTATCCAACTGAAACAACAAATACATAAAAGTATGGATCTGGGTGCTGTGGGGTCTGGGTGCTGTGGGGTCTGGGTGCTGTGGGGTCTGGGTGCTGTGGGGTCTGGGTGCTGTGGGGTCTGGGTGCTGTGGGGTCTGGGTGCTGTGGGGTCTGGGTGCTGTGGGGTCTGGGTGCTGTGGGGTCTGGGTGCTGTGGGGTCTGGGTGCTGTGGGGTCTGGGTGCTGTGGGGTCTGGGTGCTGTGGGGTCTGGGTGCTGTGGGGTCTGGGTGCTGTGGGGTCTGGGTGCTGTGGGGTCTGGGTGCTGTGGGGTCTGGGTGCTGTGGGGTCTGGGTGCTGTGGGGTCTGGGTGCTGTGGGGTCTGGGTGCTGTGGGGTCTGGGTGCTGTGGGGTCTGGGTGCTGTGGGGTCTGGGTGCTGTGGGGTCTGGGTGCTGTGGGGTCTGGGTGCTGTGGGGTCTGGGTGCTGTGGGGTCTGGGTGCTGTGGGGTCTGGGTGCTGTGGGGTCTGGGTGCTGTGGGGTCTGGGTGCTGTGGGGTCTGGGTGCTGTGGGGTCTGGGTGCT